>CM077187.1:6222785-6822785 GCA_039654105.1 Coreius guichenoti
AAGTGTATTAGGTCCTTTATTTCAGTTCAGATAGTGTGGAACTCACTACTTCCCTTCTTTCACACATTGTCAAGTGTATTACAATGCATTTGGGTCTGTTAATAGCTAATTTAACAATGTTCTAGTGAGTCTTACATTTAAGTTTGTTCAGAAAACTAAATATTAAATATTTAACCATGCTATTAAATAGTGACCTATTCCATGACTATAAAACTGGGCTGATACAACAGAAAACAACTGTCAATCGGATACTTTTAAAGTTATTATATTGCTGTTAATGCCCTGTCATTCTGAGCTGTGTATTTTAATGATGTCTCTGATAGGAACGGCTATTGCTGTTATGAACAGATTAGCCACCATATTTCCCCCCGTGATTTTTACTTTATGAGCAAAGTCTGTGTGCATCTGGGGTTAAATGATCATTGGATATCGTTATCGCTTATCTGCATGCCAGTTACGTGCATCACGTTTTTACCACAGAGGCAAATAGTACTATTTTCTTTCATGCTGTATAAAGAGCATATCAGCCTCCCGTCTGCATATTCACTATATACAAAATTATATATTTATAATGTGTTACAATTATGCTCAAACATTAAGGCTGAAACATATCATGCTGTTAACTGCTCCCATGCCGACAACATTGAAAATCTTTGTGACTGATAACATTAGTGCTTTCCAGGAGAGGGAAAATCTTTTCCACAGGAAGACTGTCCAGGATATAGAGCTATTGAGAGAGTTCAATGAAAAAAAGAAATCCATTCTGAAACAATATTGTCTTTGTTTGGGAAAGGCCCTTCAAGCGTGCTGCAGAATGATCCATCTGACCTTTAAATGTAATTACATTTAGTCCTTTTTGGTCCAATTTTGATCTTTCTTCATTGATGGACATCCAAAAAAATGGCCATGAATTCTAACACCATTTTTTTTTTTTTTTACAAGAAACATATAATCCTAAATATTTAATCTTATATTAAATTAAATATTGGAGGCTCTTAAAGGTTTCCTGTTCTCTTGCTGCTCAGGATAATTTTCCAGTTGATTAGTCACATGGCATTTACAGCTCAGGTGACTGGCTCAAAAAGGTTTCAAATCACATACTTTCAGTGGGTCCTCTCGCAGCTGAGCAACTGCAATTGTGATGAATGGGAATGCTAACGGATAGCTCTCTCTAGATATCAGGCCTCCCTAAAAATTGGTCATGCTCTGTTTCTGATATGGTCATATCAGCTTTTAAAAGGGAGAAAAAAACATTTCCCATATCTTTTGCTGTTGACGTCAAAGGCGTCCAATCAAACAAGGGTATTTTGGAGCAAATTCATGTCATTTGGTTATATTTCAAAGAACACTCTTTCAAAGTTATCTGGCATTTAACAATGTTCTCAAAACATTAGCACAAAAACTTTATTTCATTCATGCAATGTTTTTTCCTGAAACGTTTACATGGACGTCATCTAAAGTTTTTTTTAAATGTTATATTTGGTACTTTGAATGTTCTCTTAACATTTGCATAACCAAGAAAACACGTTTTAAAAAACTAGTCGTTTTAAAGGGGATATTTTTCATGGTGTTTGAACATAAATGTGTCTGCAGTGTGTACACAACCTTCCTATAATGGTGAAAATCCACCCATGCCTTTTTTATAATCCCCATAAAAAATAAACAGTGTCTCAAAATGAGTCAATCATATTTTCTATACATTGTGACCATAAAAAGAACAATGGACGTAGTGTCCGTGATGTCACCCGTAGGTTTCTGAAGAGCATTTTTGATGCCCAAAGTGGGCAGAGCTGGCCGTCGCCATCTTGGCAGAGTGTCACAGCGTGTCACTAACGGATAACCGAAAATGGTCAAAGAGGCGGGACGTGGGTGGAGCTGAGGTGCCTGGTTGCTGAAACCCCGCCAGCCTAGTTTGACAGTAGTGACAGCAGCAGCAATCCACCTGTCACTCAGGTGGCCACGCCCTTAATTATGCAGAACTTTGACCCTTTCACATGTAAGTTAAATATTCTGGCTGACCCCCCAGCGTGAGTTTTTCAAGGCGACCGTTATTTAGAACGTATCGCTTTATTGTTTCCATGGTGATGCGTCATTGCTTGTCACATGACACACCGCAGTCACAATAGTGCTGTATGACTGATGATCTGCTTTCATGTCATTTTTCCTTTTTATTAAAAATATTCACAAATTTGTTAACTATAGCATGAAATATCTAATATTCCGACTGTCAAATATGGGCAAGTGGATGTGTTTTGTTGTTTAAACACCTATATGCGTGATGGGCGTTGCCATTTTAGTTTGTGATGCAGTTCAGAGAATCGGATCTATTGGATTTACAACACGTCAATTTATCCACTTCTCCCGAAATACATGAAAGTAAGTGGCCAGTGAACTGGGAGAAGAATAGAGTAAACTTTAAAGTTACTTACACAATGTGTATCTGATATGAAAAAAACTTGTCTAATTAATGGAAAGGATTATTATTGATACTTCCATAGACATCAGTGTGTATTTTAAAAATTCTAAATGTATTGTTTTGCTGGTGCTTATGTGTATTTAAATGTCTGAAATCTAAAATAAACATTATGCGGTTGAAAACACATAATGTTAATAGTTGTGATATATGACAAGAGCTGAGTGTGTCTTTCTCTGGCTCAGCGCCAGCCTATGCACGAAAGCACATTTGATTGGATTGATCACACCGGTGTGATCGTACGTGCAAAAGGGCAAAAGGCCTAATATAATTTGAACGGATGAGTTATAAAAACAATTCACCCCCCTCACAGTTGTCATGAAGGGCAAAATTAGCTATATAGACCAAAACCACTTTTTGTACCAGGCTGTAAACATTTTTTTTTCTGCTGTAATGTTGGGCATTTTAACATGGGGGGGTCTATGGGATTGACTCCCTTTTGGAGCCTGTCTCTAGCAGCCAGTCGATGAATTGCAGTTTAAGTCACTTCCGCGTTAGATTCAATAGAGACTGGAAGGTTGCCTCTTGATTGTGACGTCACAGTGTAACAGACCCACCCACGTGATGGAATCTGCCCTATTAGCTTAGCTCCTCCCCTGAGTGAGCCGTACACAGTCCATTATGTTTATCTCCTCGCTAGAGCAGCTAGTGGACACACAAGAATGTCTCAGCTACGTGATAATCTAAATGTTCTGTTGTTGGTGTAGACGGACATGTTTGACCGTTTCGCTCTGGGTGAACATGATTTCACTAAGTACCTCATGTTTCTAGATCAACATCTTTGTTGATCCTGGAACAACATTCCAATCAACCAATTAGATTTGAGGGACAAGTTTACAGTTTATGCCAAGTTTAGGCTTACAACCATGGTTAGGTGCTTCTACATCAGTGTTATTCATCTATCGTTTCCCTCTGATTTTAGGGATAAGTTATGGTACGGTTAGGTTTAGGGGTAGGATAGGGTTAAGACTAAATTTTCACACAGGAATGTCAACAAAATATGTTGATCCAGGAACAGGTCTTACTTGGCAAAAACAGCGTCTTGCGCAGGAACTGGCATTCTGAAAACAGCACTCAAGTTAAAAGGAGTTTAACTTTTAGGAAACACATCTCAACACCTTGTGTTTTCCACTGCCTGCGACTCACATTTTTGATGCAAAGATGTGCAGTGTGTGAATGGCCCCGAATGGGAGAAAAAAAACATGGTCAGTCTAACATGGGTTTACCATAAACTGTAAAATAAGATTCTAGATAGCTTTTCCAGATAGCTTTTTTTTTTTCTCCAGTGAAGTAAGTGAAGTAGTGTCCAAATATGGCGCTGACATATTGGGTCTCGAGTCTGCGCAATAGTGAGTGCGAAGTGGAGCCGCGATATCAAGGTCCTGCCCACACTCCCGCCTAATCAATCACACACCTCTGAACTTTTGTGAAATAAACAGTTATGGAAATGTAGAAATTAAAGTTAAAGCTCCAATCTCCTCCCGAAGTTCCCGAAAAAAGTCTGTTGGTGCCTCAGTCACTACTTCACTCAGAGAAGGTGTACAAGTAGCTCTCAGAAAATTCCCAGGTTACAATCTGTAACGAGTTGAGGACATGCTTTTTACATGTTGGAATCACGTAATTATTACGGTAATTGCGACATTGCATGAACGCACCTAAAGCACAGCCCCCTTCTGGATAAGGGGGCGGGGAGCAGCAGCTCATTTGCATTTAAATATACACACACAAAAACAGCGTGTTTTTTGCTTTCACCCAAAAAGCTGAAACTTCACAGACACATTCTGGGGACTCCTAAGACTTATATTACATCTTGTAAAATGTGACATAATGGGCCACCTTTAAATGTTCAGAGAACATTCAAAAGTAATGTTTTTATAACGTTAGCAAAACCTTCCACCCTTCTAGCTGGGTGTTACATTAGTGGTATTGCCTATTGATCTATACAGCTGAAACTAGTTGAGCACCACTGTTATTAATAGCTTTTTGGTTACATGTTGATCGATGCAAATGAGAAACAGGGTTGCACATTAAAGACATATCATTGCAATCCCCCCTCCTGGCTTAATATACATTTGGTGGACATTTCTCATAATGTCAGTGAGAACCCCGCTGTTTTATGATTTTAACATACTAGAAAACACTGCTGCACAGAGCCAACAATTGCTCTGAGATGACTTCATTTAAAAGGAATATATACAGCATAAATTTGTGCCAGCCCCAGGGGTTCCAAAAACACTCTGGGAAGAAGAAATGAGCATTTATGTTTTCACTTAAGAGAGCTGCACAGGAGTTTGAACAAGCTGTTACTGCAGTTTCTATATGGCCAGTTCACTAAAATCAACCCAAAACATCCTAAACAAACCTCAGCCTTCCCTTCATACCGGGATTCACATGGATATACACACTCCTGATTGTTAGTAATTATTTACATAACCAGGAGACTCCCATGCAAGAAAAAATCTTGTTCTCTATATTGTTTGCCCTAGACAATAACAAGATTAAATGGAGAGCGATCGGAGACTATTGATATGTATCCTGCTTCTCAAACTTTTTTAGAAACTTCCTAATCTCACACGGAACTATATGGAAGCTGTATCCGCCACGAAAAAAAAAAAGTAATTGTGACTTTTTATCTCATATTTTTCTCACAATTGCCAGTTTATATCTCACAATTCTAACTTTTTTTCTCTCAATTGCAAGTTTATATCTTGCAATTTTGACTTTATTTCTCACAATTCTGATTTTTTTTCTCTGACTTATGAGATATAGACTCGCAATTACACGAAAAAAGTCAGAATTGTGAGATATAAACTCTCAATTAAAAAGGTAATAACCCAATTCTTTTTTCTCAGTGTTAAACTCGCAATTATGAGAAAGTCAGAACGTGAGACAAAAAGCCGCAATTACCTTTTTATTTTTTATTGTGGTGGAAACAAGCTTCCATATGTATCTCCACTAAAGTTTTATAAAAAAGATCTCGAAGAGATCTCCTTTCTGAAATGATTTGCCAAGATACTAAAATCTGCAGTCAAATAAAAGATTTTTCTGTATGACAACGATTGTCTCATTTCTGTCTAGTTTTCATGTCTTCTAATCAATCTGAAGAAATAGACATTTAACTGAGATCACTAAGTCTCTTGAGTTATGAAAAAGCACTTTGAGCGATAAAATCATCTGGGCTGTGCCAATAAGAACTAAAGAGCATCAAGGGAGGAGACTTTGGAAGAAGAAAATGAAACACAAACTGAAGAGATCAGCCAGAGATGTTTTCCATGTTGGAGCAGATGAACCCTGCGTGGGTTTTCCCCGGCTCAGTCAAAGCTAGCTCTTCCCTTATCTCTGTAGATTGGATGTTGTGAGCAATCAGAGCTCTGACACACTCCACAGATTTCCATTACAGCCACAGAATTGAATTACCAGCAGAAGTCATTGTGAGCTGTATGTGTTTGTGGACAGGGCTTCTGTGTAAAGTTCATTCATTTCACATGCTCAGATACCTGCAACTTTAGCTTTATTTCAAAAGTCAGCTAGATGATGAACAGATTTATTGCAAGAAAATACGTTTTTCTTTATTTACATAAGGACATGCAGTTAAAGTCAACATGAAATCCAGTTCAGAAACCATTTTACTTCCTTAAAGGGATAGTTAACATGCTGACCCAAAAATTAAAATACTGTCAAACCCATTAGACGTTTGTTCATCTTCAAAACACAAATTAAGATATTTGTCTCACAATTTTTGTCTATCCCTTGAAAGTCCACACAACCAAAACTTTCATGCATCAAAAAAGTGGACTTTCAAGGGATGGACAAACAATATGAGAGAAAATATTTTGTGTTCTGAGGTGAACTTTCCCTATAATAATATGTATGAGTATATTCAAAAAGAAAAAAACTAAAGACTAAAGACTTGATGTTATCTATCAGGAATAAACTTTTTCAAATTCACTATTAGGTTTTCCTATATGTACTGTTAGATTTATGTTTGTATTTCTTGTATAACTGATTTGGTTTTGAGTGTTTTGGTTGGTTCTCATTTAGTGTGGTTGGCGGTTTCTATTTAGTCTCCAGTAATTATATAAATAAAGATGATTTTTGTTTGATTTTTCAAGTCTTCTTCATTCTTCATACAGTATGTTTGTGTGTTGGCTACCACACCGTAACAGTAACAACCAAAATGTGGACTGATGAATTGTGCACAATATGACCAGGATGGTGTTAATGAAGTATATAGGGTCCATTTTAATTTCGTGCTGACGTTAAATCTTAAAAAGTGTAGTTGGGATGGGATGGGAACATGACCAAGTGCCTTCCAATGTTTGGAAAAATAATAAGGTAAAAGTAAGGTTTTGGACCATATCATGAGCAGTATGGTCTTTACTGATTGATTGATTTATTGATTGGTTAGTACAAAAGATCAATAAGAACAATTTAGAGATGCTTTAGAACTAAGCTGTGTTTTTGTTTTTACTTGTAAATATATTTTAATGTACACTATCGTTCAAAAGTTTGGGGTTGTTAGATTATTAAATGTTTGCGAAAAAAGTATTTTATGGTGTTTCTATACTTTACACTGTACAATATTAGCAGATTTTCTAATGAGATTAGGGCTGTAGCACAAAGGGCTCATAAACTGTTTTATTTTTAAAATATAAATATAACAACATCTTCACATCCAATAGCACTTTTTGCTGGATTGTGTGGCAGTAGAGGCTCAGAAAACATGACCGAAACCTTATTAGACTGTCACTTGTCAATAGTTGAAGGGAAAAAACACCAAAAAACAACAGGCTGCTGTCTGTAAAAACAAAAAGAAAGAACATTTGCAATGAATATACACCGATCAGGCATAACATTATGACCACTGACAGGTGAAGTGAATAACACTGATTATCTCTTCATCACGGCACCTGTTAGTGAGTGGGATATATTAGGCAGCAAGTGAACATTTTGTCCTCAAAGTTGATGTGTTAGAAGCAGGAAAAATGGGCAAGCGTAAGGATTTGACCGAGTTTGACAAGGGCCAAATTGGGATGGTTAGACGACTGGGTCAGAGCATGTCCAAAACTGCAGTTCTTGTGGGGTATTCCCGCAGTGGTCAGTATCTATCAAAAGTGGTCCAAGGAAGGAACAGTGGTGAACCGGCGACAGGGTCATGGGCGGCCAAGGCTCACTGATGCACATGGGGAGCGAAGGCTGGCCTGTGTGGTCCGATCAAACAGACTCAAATTGCTGTAGCTCAAATTGCTAAGGTAATGCTGGTTCTGATAGAAAGGTGTCAGAATACACAGTGCATTGCAGTTTGTTGCGTATGGAGCTGCAGACCATTCAGGGTGCCCATGCTGACCCCTGTCCACCGCTGAAAGCACCAACAGTGGGCATGTGAGCAACTGGACCACGGAGCAATGGAAGAAGGTGGCCTGGTCTGATGAATCACGTTTTCTTTTACATCATGTGGATGGCTGGGTGCATGTGCGTCGCTTACCTGGGGAACACATGGCACCAGGATGCACTATGGGAAGAAGGCAAGCCGGCGGAGGCAGTGTGATGCTTTGGGTAATGTTCTGCTGGGAAACCTTGGGTCCTGCCATCCATGTGGATGTTACTTTGACACATACCACCTACCTAAGCAGGGTCTGACTGGCCATCTGGAGCACCGGGCGTTTTCCCGGTGGGCCACTGGACAATGTGGGCCGGCCTGTTGCTACGTAAATATATATGAAGAATAAATTATAGTAAAATTACGCAGCCTATAGCCTTCTGTCAGCCCAGACGAATGGCCCGCTCGGCCCACTTGAGGCAAAAACTCTAATCTATTTAGCTTGATCAGTCTCAGTGGTCTAAAAGCGCTTGTCAATGTCAAAATGTTTGAGATATCCAATCAAATCGAAGAAGGCGGGATTTACTGTCCACAGAAACTGAGCAGCGCGGCACTTGAATGCGAGCCAAGGTAAGATAAACAGCTGAACATGACGATTCAATACAGCAATATTTCCCGACTGTTAGCGAAGTGTCAAACGACGGACATTAATTTCCAGGGATGCAAACTACTGCTGACCTTTTTGAATTTCTCAGATTTTAATGCCTTTTACGTTATTCGTCACACAATGCACAAAAAAACATTAACGTAGCAGTTTTCAGCATATCAGAGGGAATGTTTGTGTATCTGACTGTCAGGCTTTCTTCAGTAATTTCACAATCATTTGAAAATGATTCATAAAACTCAAATTTTCATAAAACTATAATTCTCAAACGTAGCCCTACACTACATGGTAAAACTGGCAACTTTCATATTCAAGTAGCCTATGTCCAGTGTAGGAAAGTGTCATACTAAAATACATATATCATTTGCTAGTTAGTTCACATGCATTATTTTACACACTGGCAATCAAAAGTTTGAAATAATTAAGACTTTTTTTTTAATGTTTTTGAAAGAAGAAGGCTGAATTTATTTGATCAGAAATTAAGTAAAACCACAGATATTAAGAAATATTAATACAATTTCCAATAGCTGTTTTCTATGTGAATATATTGTAAAATGTAATTTATTTCTGTGATCAAAGCTGACTTTTCACCATCATTACTCCACACTTCAGTGTCACATGATCCTTCAGAAATTATTTTAATATGCTGTATTTTTCATATAATTTTTAAACTCTTTTCCACAATTTGAGCTCTATTCCATAAAATGACAGATGTCAAGCTCCTGAAAGGACACATACTATGATATGACCACTAGAAAGGCACTATAAAACAGTCCACATTCTGCACTAAATGCTGAGTCTTCTAGACCATAGCATTGTATATGGACTGATTTTATGGTAGGTATTGAACTCGTGATATTAAACTTCAGTGTATGGAAAAGAGAATTCAAAATTTGTAAAGAATTTACTATTTGCCATGTGCGGAAAGACAAATTATAACCTAAAGAAGTATTCCAGTCATTCATTATGATAAGCATTTCATTAAAAAAAATATATATAATTTATATTTCTGTATAAATAGCATCTATATGTTAGTAAGTGGTGTTTAAAATTGCTCTGTGCATAATGAGCTGGTGGGTTTATGGTGAGGTGTGTTGCAGACCGGGTATGATGGGCCGCTTTGTGCCAGAAAGTCCACGGCCACTTTTTTGCCCCAGTCCGCCCCTGTACCTATGCATTGTTGCAGACCATGTACACCCTTTCGGGGAAACGGTATTCCCTGGTGGCTGTGGCCTCTTTCAGCAGAATAATGCGCCCTGCCACAAAGCAAAAATGGTTCAGGAATGGTTTGAGGAGCACAACAACGAGTTTGAGGTGTTGACTTGGCCTCCAAATTCCCCAGATCTCAATCCAATCGAGCATCTGTGGGATGTGCTGGATGTTACAGGACTTAAAGGATCTGCTGCTAACATCTTGGTGCCAGATACCACAGCACACCTTCGGGGGTCTAGTGGAGTCCATGCCTCGACGGGTCAGGGCTGTTTTGGCAGCAAAAGGAGGACTAAGACAATATTAGGAAAGTGGTCATAATGTTATTCCTGATCGGTGTATAGTGCAAAAACCTGACAATTGACTACCACTATACTCTCATTGAGCTATAAAAAACAAATGAACAATAACGATGTATTTGTACAAGAACTTGGGAGGAAATCCCTGTTTCCCTAATGAGGTTTAAATTGCAGGGTTGTGGTGTTTTTCTGTAACAATGTTGTTCATTTTACTGCCTGTGTATTTTACTGCTGTGCAATAACAACAGTAGATTTTGCAAACCAGAGCCACGTTTTAATCTCCAAGGCTGTTTTAGTTTGGTTACAAACTTACGTCATGTTCCAGTTTTAATGTGACAGCAGATTCTAAAGAACCATATCACACGGATAACATCGAAACAGAATGGCAAACATGTCTCCTCAGAGACAAGGCCAGGCTCTGTTTTATAAGAACGACTTAGATTTGTGTTGTTGTTTGTGTCAGTCAGTTCAAAGCTTTAATTTTAATTAAATAAATGATATGCTCATTAACTAGTCAACCGATCACAATTATCTGCATATATAAATATCTGCCCCAATATAGATACTTCGAAATCAGTGAATAGACATTAAACAAATATCAAAATAAATTGATTTAATTTATTATGTAATTTATTTACATAAATATACGTTTAATTACATTGTTTTACTATTATTCCCACTAAATAAACACATTAAAAAGACAGCCCTGCATATGTGTTTTGGCTTCTAAGATAATGTTTAACCTTCTAATTTTGTGCTATCGACATAAATTATTTCAGACGTCATTTGCTCACCATCAATGGCAACCTTCTACATTGATTAGAACTTCAGTGAGATGATAAATTAACTTATTGTATAATCCTAGTATATCAAATTGACAATCTGAGATACAGCAGGTTTATGATGATGGCATCTATATCTATATTAGTCTTACCTTTGAATTTGATAGTTTATCAACAGCTGCAGTTAACATTTTTGGTCAATAACATACTCCCAGTTATCAGAAATATCTGCTGTCAGCATGTTAAGAGCAATTTATGTCCTGTGTTGTCAGATAATGTGAAGGCCATTTCAGCGCATTCATGAAAAGTTATGTCCCTTTATAGAGTGTTAGACAGAAATGCACGTTTAGAAATGTTGAAAATGTCAAGAATAAAAGATCATTTACAGAAACTCTCCTGTGCTGTTTAGATTTTAAAACAGATTACTTAATGGAAACTTTTTACCCTGGAACTTTGACATCCTCCAAAACCAAAATTGATTAATTAATAGTTAAACAAAATTAATTCAGTTAAAATTTTACAGTCAAATATGTGTAATGTTTGGTTACTGATGTAAGATCAGTTATTAGTGGAAAATGGGTAAATCAAGCTGTGATTTGTCATGTATGAATAAAAAATGAGAGGAAATAGGAATAGCTAAATGAAATATAGACTTTGTAATAAGAATTTCTGTCTATCCAAAAAATACAAAAACACAAAAAATGATATTTACTCTCCACATTAAATCCCATGCAAAACATCCTTGGAACTACAGTTTCAGTTATGTCAACATCAAAAATCATTTTTGAGTACTTGATTGCTTCACATTTGCCCAACATACAGTCTTAGAAATAAAAAGTTCTTTATTGGCATCTATGATTCCATGAAGAACCTTTAACATCCTTCCATTCCACAAAAGGCTCCTTATAGTGGAAAAAGGTTTAGATTATTAAAATGTTCTTCACTCTAAGAAAAATTGGCTCTTTTAAGAACCACTGACTGAAAGGTTCTTTGGGGAACCAATAGTTCTTCTGTGCCATTGCTGTGAAAACCCCCTTTTAGAACCTTTATTTTTAGGAGTGTAATTTAATCTAGTATGGAAGTAAAACAATGACAAATGTCTTTGAAGCAAAAAAGCATGGTGAATTGCAGTAATTGAAAAATAATGCATTGCTTTATCAGAGTTTTTAAAGTATTGTATTTTCAGGGTTTGGATTTTTGGGGCTGAAATTTAACATGGTTTTATATTTAAGCTGTGATATTTCAAATGAAAACATTTCACACACAGATTGTTTCAGTATGTTAAATACTAGATAATTCGGTCCATTTTATTTGTCTTTACAAATTCACTTCCACAAATTCAGGGGTTCAAATTCGGCAGAATATTCAACATTAAACATCCGGGAACAGCAGAAATAGCAGTAGAGTAAACATTTTCCATTATTTTACTTTTATTCTAGTAGATTGCACATTTTAGAGAATTACATAAATTGAAAGCAAAGAAATCAAGTTAAGAAGAGAAATTATTTAGATCACAAATAATATGACTGACTAAATCAGAAAGTTCTCATTCTTTAAAGGGGACATCGGATGCCCCTTTTATAAGATGTAAAATAAGTCTCTGATGTCCCCAGAGTGTGTATGCAAAGTTTTAGCTCAAAATACCCCACAGATAATTTTTTATAGCATGTTAAAATTGCCACTTTTGGGGGGGTGAGCAAAAACGTGCCATTTTTGTGTGAGTCCCTTTAAATGCAAATGAGCTGGTGCTCCCGGCACAGAGGGCGGAGCTTCAAGAGCTCATGCTTAAAAGCCACTACAATCTCTGTCATGCTCCAGCAACAAAACAGAACAATCTAACACTCTAAAAATGTCAAACTATCAGTACCAGAATATATGCTGCATGGAGATAGAACAGGTATAGTTTAGTTTAATTACAGTTATAAATTATGTTGTCATCTTGCTTTTATCCACTATTAGTACAAGCCTGTTGTAGCATCCGAATGATGGCCAAAACTTTACTGATGAGTTTTATGAAGTTTATTGTACATCACACAAAAGATTAAGTGTTTGTTTTCACTCCAGAAAATCACCGTAAGAGCTGAACATGACAATCAATGACACTCAAAACTGTCCTGTTACTATAGCTATCATTAATACAACAGCATATCTTGGTTCTGTGAAAATAGCAAAACCAATGTTACTCACGTATGGAGCAGATACACTGCAACCTCAGCGTCTGTTTACAGGCCTTCCCGTTTAGGTCTCTCCAGCGCTGGAAAGATTTTCTAATATTAACACGGGTCCTAAAGCTCTTGCCTGATCATAATCCTTCTTTTCCCAGTAATATTCCTCTGACCTTTTCTCTTTTGTAATGTCTCTCGGCCATCTCTCTTTCTACAGTCTTTCATCAAATCTCCCTCTCGCTCTCACCATACTGCTGATTGGCTCACTCTCTCTCCTCCCCCATCATGAGTGGACACGCCCCATACTGCTGACTGGCTCACTCTCTCTCCTCCCCCATCATTAGTAGACATGCCCCCTACTGCTGATTGGCTCACTCTCTCTCCTCCCCCATCATGAGTGGACACGCCCCATACTGCTGACTGGCTCACTCTCTCTCCTCCCCCATCATTAGTAGACATGCCCCCTACTGCTGATTGGCTCACTCTCTCTCCTCCCCCATCATGAGTGGACACGCCCCCTACTGCTGATTGGATCACTCTCTCTCCTCCCCCATCATGAGTGGACATGCCCCGTACTGCTGATTGGCTCACTCTCTCTCCACCCCCATCATGAGTAGACACGCCCCCTACTGCTGATTGGCTCACTCTCTCTCCTCCCCCATCATAAGTGAACACGCCCCCTACTGCTGATTGGCTCACTCTCTCTCCTCCCCCATCATAAGTGAACACGCCCCCTACTGCTGATTGGCTCACTCTCTCTCCTCCCCCATCATGAGTGGACACGCCCCATACTGCTGATTGGCTCACTCTCTCTCCTTCCCCATCATGAGTGGACACGCCCCCTACTGCTGATTGGCTCATTCTCTCTCCTCCCCCATCATAAGTGAACACATCCCATACTGCTGATTGGCTCACTCTCTCTCCTCCCTCATCATGAGTGGACACGCCCCCTACTGCTGATTGGCTCACTCTCTCTCCTCCCCCATCATGAGTTGACACGCCCCCTACTGCTGATTGGCTACAAGTGTGTTGTGCTGCTCGGTCCGATCCACTTTCAACAGTGTTTCTCAGAAATCGCTTACTGCACCTTTAAACGTTCACTTTATTTCAATAAGTTATTTGTCATTTCTTTTAATTATTTGTGAAATTTACCATACATTTTTGAGTGAAAATTGTTCACTCAAATTTTTTCAGTGCAGTTTGAGTAAATTAGTGAACAACCACCTTTTTGCACCTGAAATGACCTAATTGTAAGTAAACAATAAACACTCAATAAGGCAACTTTGTTGTTTTCCACTTAAACAAGCTGACAGAACAGAGTGAGTGTGTATTCAGCTCAGATTCGCCGTGTGTAATGAAGTTCAACTTGCCAAGTGTCCTTGGCACAAGATATTTCGGACTCTCTAAAGGACCATGCTGTTTTCTTCATTTTTCACAGTTTTTGATTTCCTGGACCAAAAAAAAAAAAAAAAAAGCATCACTAGAGGTCATGCAGTGCAGATTTTTAGGAGCAGTCGTTAGCTCAGTGAATAACCTTGGACATGGTCATGACACCATAAGCTGCCCTAAGCCACCCTCTCAAAAAAGCGCACAGCACATAAATTCCAGGAGGATGACATCGTTTGCTCAAGGATTACGGACAGATTCTCCAGTATGCTCAGCTGGATGTGCGATAATGGCACCTCTCCTTTCCCATCACACAGAGAATTGTTCTCCAAGTCACATGCAGGAATGAATTGTTTGTTTTGATGGTGACCCCCAGCTTGCACAGTACAATCTTCCCATCTTACCCTGTGTTCCTCAGAAAAGTCTCCTGCATGTATATCACTGCATTGCCAAGTTCAGACCAATATTGTTAAAGCTGAACCAATGCATTAGCAATGGTATGCAATGCCACAACTTCCATTCCAGTGCTGAGAGACAGTTTCCTATAGTCAGAGACAGTATAAAGAGGAAATATGTAAAAATATGAATGGGAGAAATCCCAGCATTCAATATGACGGCTGTGGGAATGAAAGTCCTACCTTTAGGCCAAAGTATACTTCACTTTTTACGCATATGCGAGGGTCAGCATACAGTGCGTACTGAATGCGCACCGCCGGATTTTTGTAACGGTGCAAGTATTGCACAGGTTGCACATGCACATTTAATTTTTTTGCGGTATTTACGGTTGTAACTCGTGGCGAGAGATTGCTCAAAACTGCACATGCATCAAACGCCTGTGTACGTGTATGAGTCAAAAGAAGTACACTTTGCAAGGCTGTGCAAGACTGTGCGCATACACTCGTGTACGCATAAAAAAAACTAAGTATACTTTCGGCTTTAACTGGACCAACCTGAGGGAAAAAATCTTATAGGGCTGTCAAAGTTAGCTCCAGATATTAAAAAAGTAAATTAAAAACGACTGAATCTGCTTTAAAGGTTTCTACATTTAACATCATTCTTGTCAACCAACTGACGTGATTGGCTGATGCCGCCAGGAACCTGTCATGGACTGCATTCCCCATGATCCTCCCTGGCACTTAACTACGTCCACTTGCCATTCATCAGCCCTCATCACAAGTACTGTAAAGCACACCACCAGTCATTGTCTGACCTTGTCAAGAGAACACAGACCCGGAAAATTACCTGAGAATATCCTGCCGTAAGCTTCTGTGATCTTCTGCAAACCCTGCGTGTCCACCCTGTTCATCCATCCAGTCATGTGTGCCCGGACTCCCTGTAAGACAAACCCAGTTATCATCTGCATATTCATTCAAAAATATTTGATTCTCCAGCTCTTTATTATTTACCTTCATTGGATTGTGTTCCAATGCATCTAACAATAAATGTACCTGTTTATTGTTCATCTGACTTTCGTATCATAGCCCTGGTGTGACAGAAACTTCATTAACACTTTACTAGTGATTGTCAAGAATTTTTAAAGAGCCCTCCTAAAATATAATCAATTTTTTTCGTTGCTCGCAAAAAGTTATTTTGCCAGAATACTAACAGATTTGATGTAGAAACAATTTTCAATTGCTAGTAAAATCACAAATGAATCAAGCAACACACTTTTGAAATGGAAAGACTGAAACATTATTTTCTTGTAAAACATACTCCAGTAATCGTAACTTCTAAAAAACGTTTTTTTTAACAAGCTGGAGCTAACTGACCCGTCCTAACTAACTAAACCCTGACCCTTCGGCCTAGATGGAAACATTGCCAAGATGGTACTTTGCCAAGATGGCTTCCAAGATGACTGACTTGCCTTATATGGACTTTGCTATAGTGTACCACAGAAACAGGTTTTAGTTTGTATAAATATTAAAATACTTGACATTCTCTAATCTAAGAAAAGGCTGTTCAGAGCTCTTCATGCACCATTGCAAATGTAATAGTGCAAGACGTTTTTTAACACGCATCCACCTGTTTCTCTTATCTATCACTTTAAGGTTTACCTCCTTAGTGAACAGAAAGCAATTTTCTCCTTCTCTCCAAAGAATCACTGATTGAACAGTGATTGAAGAGCCAGAGCTTGGCAGCTGTGCTTAATGCTTCAGTCTGCCAGATCGTCTAGAACAGAAACAGGAGCAGTAATGTTCAAGTCTTCAAAAAAGAATAAGCCATGTTTTCTTTACTGTAGGAATCATAACATTAGAGGAAACCTTTGTGAAAAAGAAGTACACTTTAGAATCGTTTTAAAAAAGAGTACTTATCATGGACATGATATACTTTAAAATAATATACTTAAAGGTGCTGTATGTAAGTTTTTGACTGTACTAAAGCATAAAAATAACATAATATGTTGGCAGATATTTAGGAAACATGCTGAGTTCACATACTCGTTTCTTTGAAAAACAATGCTACAGCCAGTTATTTTACTTTGAAATGTGCGTTCCTTGTCAGAATGTCTGTTTTTGTTTTGGTCTGTGCGATACAGCACGTTGCCAATTTACCCAATAGTATTTCGCCACCGCAGGTTGCCAGTTAGTGGAAAACACAGCGTATTGCAGCCATGGAAGCCAGCAAACAAACTGGGTCAGAGATCGTAGATTCTATCCGACCTAAAAAGCCTCAGCACCCATCTAAAAATCTCTATGAACGGGAGCATATTAAAATGCGATAACTCGCATAAAATCTGCAAAAATCAATAAATCAACTCACCAACTTACAGTGTGTGAGTCTCCTCGCCTTCCATTGTCAATTGCGCTCCTTCCTGTTGCGTGTCCTCAAACTGGCAACCCGCGTGAGCGTCAAGTCTGAGGAGGAGGGGTGGGGGAAACAACGCTCTCCAATATTTAGAATTTGGACTGCAGTATCCATTTCAAACACTAGCTGTCAATCCTACATACCGCACCTTTAAGTGTGAATGTTTTCAGACACTTAATTGCATTTTATTTGCAATTGAATGAAAAATGTATAATAGATTACATTTATATTAAATAATCTCTACCCTGCTCTGCCTTGGTTACCGGCTCTGCTAGACCTGCCTAAAGACTTGTTCACACCGGGATGATTATCGCGCACCCTTAGGTTCGTTTTTTTGGTTTGACGTGCTTACAGTAAAACATGACTTGGTGGCGCTCAAGCACAAAACGGTCATGCCGAGCACACATTGATACCTAAGAGAAAGACGACAAAGAGGAGTAAGTAGACGAAGAAGAAGATGCAACAAGGCAAGATGAATGTAGATCTGCTGGTCTCTTTGGTGTCTGAACACAAAGAACTTTATGACAAACACCACAGCGACTACAAAAATCTTGATAAGAGGGAGTTGTTATGGAGAGGAATTGCAGATCAAAATTAAGATCTCCAATCAAATCAAAAGTGCCATCTACTGTCAGGGAGTAAATTTGCACGTTCAATCGGCACATCGGCAGTGAAAATCGCCTGGGTATGAACACAAAGACGCATCGAAAAACGAGGTAAATTAAGGGGTGGAGGTAAATTAAGCACGATCTGCTGTGACATCACAATCATGTTGCATTGTGGATCTACCTTAAGTATACATTTTGAGTAGACTCGCTCCTTTTGTCAAAATCGAGGGGTACAGGGTCTGTCCAAATAAACTTCCCTCGCCCACTAGACGAATTTTAACACACTTGAAAATGGCGGTGGGGATTCCTCAGAGGGGAAGTGCTTATTGAAGTTTGGAAGTGTGTGTCTAAAGGTAGAGTTAAGTCTTAGTCTCCGGCTCCGCCTTGGCTTCCTGCTCCCACCTGGGTTTCCGGGTCCACTTCCGTATCACGGGCCTGGCCCTCCACCCCTCCCCCTTTGTCCGCCTCCGCTCCACCACCCTCCTTGACTCAGTTTGTTTTGTGAAGCATCTGGAAGCCACTCCTCAAATGGGAGGTTCTGTCATGTTAGATGTTTCTTGTTTGAACTTTTATGTTTAGTTTGATTTAGTTAGAAACAGTTCTGTGTCTTGTTAATCTAGATTTCCCTGTGTATATAAGCACTAGTGTTTGCTGTGTTAGTGTCAGTTTTCGCTGGTATTCCTGTCTTCCATGTTCGCCTTGGTTTCCAGTTTTGTTTTGTAAAATATTCTGCACTTAGTTCCTTGTCTCCACCTTTGTTCCTTGCTCACCTTGTTACATTTAAGGGTTACACTTTATTTTACAGTACATATACTTACAGTGTATTACCAAATAAAGTACCGGTAATATAAGTTAACTACATGGGTTAAGGCTAGGTTTAGGTTTAGGTTCAAGGTTAGTACCTAGTTATAACCCAGTGATTGTAATTGCTATAATAAGTACATAGTACATCCGGAACAGGACTGTAAAATAAAGTGCTACCCATTTAAGAGTGTTTTTTTGACCCACGTAAGTACGTCTTTTTATGTAGTTTCATAATTACCTCTATTGTCTTTGGAATATGGTACTGCTGAATGTACTGATAAATATTTATGTAAACTATACTTTAAAGTCATTTCCATTTAAACTTGTATGTCATATTTAAAATAAATATTTGTAATGATGAAGTTGCACTTTAATACATTTAAAATGTATTCACTTTAAATGTAGTATCAAATAACACACTACAGTTAAAATTACAGGTACTTCAGTATGTTAGTCATTTCTTTAAAGCATGACAAAAGATGATTAAAACATACATTTAAAATACACTTTAAAGTTAGTAAAACTTTTAATTTGACTATTACAAAGTGCACTTTAGTGTGTTAGGAAACAACTGTTATCTCTTTAAGTACACTTAAGTGGCCTTTTATTTCATTAATAAAATTATATTACCTACAAGTAGTTTTTTTTAAATAAAATATATATTTTAAAGATTTAAAGTACACTACAAGTGGAACCTTGTGGAAAGCCTTCCCAGAAGAGATGCTGAAGCTGTTATAGCTGCAAAGGGTGGGCCAAGTCCATATTAAACCTTACGGATTAAGAATGGGATGTCATTAAAGTTCATGTGCATGTAAAGGCAGGCGTCCCAAAACTTTTGGCAATATAGTGTATTTTGAGACACTGTTAAGAAGTTTATTGAAAAGCATGCAAAATTACTAGGGCAACAGTACTAGAAACAACTGAGATATTAAGAAATATTTTTTCTTTCAATCACAACTGGGTGTCCAGTAGAAGTTAGGAGAGACAGGTAGAGTGAGAGCCTGGAAGAGAGGAGGAAGGGGAAAGGGGAAAGTAGGAGGGACAGAAAGAGAGAATAAGAGGAACTGTGTGTATTCTCCAAGAGAGAGGGTGGGTTGGGTTAAACTGGCACTTAAAAGAGCCGGCTGTGATTGTTCTGTGCCTGATTAACAGGGGGAAGGGGGAGAGAAGGACAGAGATAGGAAACAGCCACTTGACGGGAGCATCCAGCAGTGAGTGTGAAGACGGCTCCTCCAGGAACTTTGATTCCTGCACTTTTCCCATTCCTCACGTCGCAGCTGTAGTCCATTATGCACCGGGCAGTGGTGCTGCTGACTCTCATCAGCACGAGCGCAGCTCTGAAACCCGAGTGGATCCCGGGGGATTATTCTATGACAGAGGCAGAGGCTGAGAGGTTTGTGAGCGACTACAACTCAACCGCCGAGGAGGTCTTTTACTTCAGCACAGAGGCCAGCTGGAACTACAACACCAACCTGACTGAACACAATTCCCAGCTGCAGGTAAAAGACAATGTGTTTTACAGACATCCAGAAACATTGCTTATAGTCTAAAAGGGTACAACTGCACAAAACTTGATGTGATATAATTCACGACTGACTTCCATGTGGTACTGTTGAATTTAGGTGGTATTGTTCTGCTGGAAGTCCTTTTTTTGCATATTGGACTGATGAATCATCCATTTGGACAATTTATGACAGAGCATCACACATTTTATGTCTTCCAGTGGATTTTATTATTCATATTATGGTTTATAGTTTTATAGGACTCTTGTAAAGTTTCACTAAAGGGAAGGGTCAAGAACTGTGAGATTACTGAGTAACATTCTGCAAAAGTGTAACAGTTGAGTTAAATGACATGACTAATAATTACAATACTCCCAAGTGTCATCATTTTGCTGCTCTTTCAGAGCTTAGGAATGAGCAACTTTGTCTCAGAAAATAGATAAAAATGAGATAATTGTTGACATGAAGCAAGAGGATAGAGCTGAATGAAAATGAATGTGGTTAGCATAGCTCAAAACCTGTGCTTTGAAGAATTTGAGGAGAAACATTTGAGTTGGTGGTGAGATCTCTGACATCTGATTGAAAACTGAGGAGTTTTAGAGTTTCAGAAGAAGGAATGTGTTTGATTGCCACAAATATCGATTTCGATCTTGATTCAGTATCAATTCATATGTATAAAAAACTATTTTAAACTTTTCTTGGGTTAAATTATATTTGCTCGCATTCATTAATATTCACTTGTGTGTGCTTATATAAGTATCTTTACAAATATTAGGATGTACGTTATTAACGTTTTAAAATTTCACATTTAAAGAAATCTAGTGTTTGATCATGTCTAAATATGTATTCAAATGCAAAACCTAAAAATAAGTAAGCAGTTATGATCTGCAATACTTTTTTGAGCAACTAGACTAGATAGGCCTACATGTATATTTATATAAGAGCCATACAGGCACCTACTGGGTAATGGCATTACAAATGAAAATTAATTAATAATTTGCCTCTTTGCATTGAAATTCTCTATTTTAACCTTAATTACTACACTAATTGTAATATAAATAATAAAAATATTAGAAGAAAAATATGGTCATTAATGGACCATAATTATTGCACAAATAGTATTTAAACCAAAAGATCTCCTCAAAATATTCAATAAATATTATTAAACTAAAATATAGAACATTTATTTAATTGAAAAATAGTTAAGGTGTATGGTCACATTTGACCACCAATGAGTATGAGTGTGACCAATTAGTAAGGAATACCTGAGGGCTAAATACAAGAAAAACATTATCTCCATCACTCTCCATAATAAAATGATACTGTAAATATGGTTGACGTAATAATCAATGCACAGTATGCTGTACTGTTTACCAAAAATTTCTGCAAATACCTGTATAGTGAAGCTGTTGTCTATTCGCTTAAGCCATTCAAATGTATTGACACAGCGCCGGTTTGTTTAGAACTATTGAGAGCTCCATGAACCACGTGGTCGCGCGCGCCGCCGGGAGATCAACGCCTGTCTCAACTCTGCTTTTCAACGGCTCTGGCTTTAACTGTTATGCCATATTAAGTGCGCCAAACGCTATTTGTTGTTTGAATTTCGTATTAAAACTTTAAAAGCTTAGACTTTGTTTCATATCAAAAGCAGGTTTGGCAATTTGGCGTGAGATTTACTTGGGCAGAGTGAGAGCGTGCGACAGGGCCTGAAAGCGTGTGTCTCACGCCAAATGCGTGAGAGTTGGCAACCCTGCCAGGTCGAATGGAACGCACCTTGTGTGTGTGTATGTGAGAGAGACGCGTGAGTGACAGAGAGACGGAGGGAGAGCAGGGAAAGGAAATGCAGCTGAACTAATACGCGTTAAAAAAATGAATAACGAAATGCAATATGTGGCGGCCGGTGTTGATTCTGTGGCGCACCGCCACGAATTAGTCTATGTGTGGGAAACACTGCTCTCTGTTCAATATCAGTGCTGTCAAGGAGAAGCAATTGAGATGCTAAAATCCCATTTGGGATTTTCTTTCCTGTGGGACGTTAAGTGTTGCGCATTCCATAGTGTAAAAAAAAAGTCCCACTCATGTTATGCAATGCTACACTGTAGAAAAAAGTTGCTGCCTTAAATGTTTAAGTACAATTTTTAAGTCATTTCAACTTAAATTACATTAAACTGACTTAATCAAACAAGCTTAATCTTGTATAACTTATAAAGTTGAAAATTGCTTAACTTATTTTGATGAGTTAAAGCAATGTAAAAACATATGTTGTCATAACTTATTGATCATTTAATTTTTTACAGTGTATCAGACAATATTTCTGATTTATGATATTCAGATAAGCCAATAATTATTTTATGGGCAATGTTATGGCTGATAAGCAATAAACTGTAAATGCTACAAGCGAATTTAACAACATTACAACACGGTATGAATATTGGATACTAACTTTTAGCAAATGGTAGATGATGGCCAAGGTTATCCAAATGTAAAAAATAATTAAATATCCAGTATCGACAATACCGATAAAAATGGTAACACTTTCCATTTGTCAGCATTAGTTAACTACATTAGCTAATATTAACTAACACTGAAAAATACTTCTAAAGCATTTAATAAACTTAATGTTAATCATTAAAAGTTGTGGTAACTCTTTATTTGGTAACAATTTATTTTACAGTGTCTGTTACATGTTACATGTAGTTACTATAGTAATTATAGTAATTACTATAAATTGTGCTTAATTACATGTAACTAACCTAAACCACACCCTAATCCTAACCCTATAGTAAGTACATGTAGTTAACTATTATTACTCAGTACTTAAATGTATAATTACACTGTAACACAGACACCTTCAAATAAAGTATAACCCTTTATTTTAAGGTGATGTAGTTACATCGTATATACTCAAACAAGTACTGAGTAATATTAATTAACTACATGTACTAGAGTTACGGTTAGGGTTTGGTTTAGTTACTTGTAATTATGCATAATTTAAGTAAGTACATTTAGTAATGTGTAATTACATCACCTTAAGTGGGTTACAGGTGTCATTGTTACAGTGTAATTATATATTTAAGTACTAAGTAATATTAATTAACAACATGCACTTACTATAGGGTTAGGGTAGGATTAGGAATTGATTGAGTGTTAGTTGCATGTAATTATTGCTATAGTAAATACATGTAACATATGTAACAAGGACACTGTAAAATAAAGTGTTACCAAAGTTGTATCTCTTAAGATTATTTAACGGAACTGAGCTAACAATGAATGCCAGTGTGATCAATGCAGAGGCGAGGTGGTCACCATTGCTCTTCCCACACATACACACACCTCCTTCAGACAGCTGTCTCAACACTATTTCACAGCTGTCTCAACACTCGCTCGCAGTTTTTCAAATGGATGCTGGCACCGCACTCGCTGCTCAACATCTGAACGAAACCTCAACAAAAAAGGCCGCAACAAAAGTTGATAGAAAGCTGGGCAGAACCTGAGCAATGCCTGGTGTGATGTCTATTATTTCAAACACATCAAACGAGGTGATCAAAGAGCCTCCGTTTTCGAGCATCTCTATTGAAGGCGGCGGGCCAGGTTGTTGATGTGAGCGAGGCTCACTCTGACTGCGTATGAAGATAAAGCAGCATTGTATGAACGCAACACACCCGTCGCACTCATTCCACCGAGAGCGCGGTCACAGGACACCCGGTCATGGTTGCTGGAGCAGGTATTTTTGTTTTTGCAGTCATCGTGACCGTAGGCATTTTGGTTGGTGTATTCAACAGATGCGTGATGGAGGTTATGCTAACGTAGCATATGCTGATGTTGAGGACCACAGTGATTTCGTAAAAAAAGCAAGGGAAGGTAGCTTATGTGTGCAAGTGCCATTTTAGAGGAGAGCAGCTTGGAAACGTACAACAGTATGCCACTTGAATGTGGACTTCATAACTGAAGTCTCACGACTCCAAATGAACTGTGATGCTGTGCATGACGTCATGCAAACATGGCGGCACCCAAGATGATAATGATAAAGATTAGTTTTAAGCAAATAAAATGCATATTCGAGTCGAAATTCCTGCATTACATTATGAAAAAAACTTTTTTTTGGAGATTTAGGTGCGTAAACATTTCAAATGAGCTTTTCTGTTGATAATTTTACAAATATTTAACACGGATGCATAAACATTGGCATGGAGAGGAATATTATATGATGGTAATTGGTTTGTTTTAGTTTTTCTCCACTTTCTTTTCTTATTTTTATTTTGCCCACCAGCGTTTTTTTTCAAGCATTTTTGATAATTTTCACAAAACTTGAATGGCCACCAGAATATTGTGTTGTATGAATATCTGAACATGCAATATATATAGAAAAAGAACAGAGCCTCTGCTTAAAAAAAAAAAAAAAAATTTGAGCTTCATGCACTCTTTTTTATCAACACCTGAATGTTGTTAAAATTTCATTTAAAAAAAGAGCAACATTTTGAACAAAAAGCTGAGAGATCGCGTTTTATACCATTCGATAAAGGCAGTTTTGATTTATATGCTTGATGATCACATTATTTTACATTTGCATGCAAATGCTTATAAAGCAACATGCAGTTTATATAGTATCCATTTCTCTAGCATAGCATTCATTTTGCTACCTCCCATTAAAACAGTAGGTAGCACAATTCGAGAGAGAAAAATGCTACCTATCAGATTGTGTTGCATTATATAAATGACGCAAATTTTGTCAAATCCCAGGGAAGTGTTGCATCATATAAATGATGTCAAATTCTGTCAATGGCAGGGAAAGAGTTAATATAAAGCAACATGCAGTTTATATAGTATTCATTTCTATAGCATAGCATTCATTTTGCTACCTCCCCTTAAAACAGTAGGTAGCACAATTCGGTAGTGAAAAATGCTACCTATAAGACTGTGCTACCAGCATCATATTCATGTGGTTTGAGGCTTTTTTATTGTCTATACCTACCCCTACCCTAAACCTACCCTTAAAACAATGCAAATATAGTGTTGGTAGCACAATCTGATAGGTAGCATTATTCGTCAGAACACCACCAAACGTATAATAGTGAAAACATGGGTTGCCTGACAATTCTGTTGATGCCAGGGAAGTGTTGCATCATATAAATGACTGCAAATTTTTTCAATGTCAGGGAAGTGTTGCGTCATATAAATGACGGCAAATTCTGTCAATGCCAGGGAAGTGTTGCGTCATATAAATGACGGCAAATTTTTTCAATGCCAGGGAAGTGTTGCGTCATATAAATGACGGCAAATTCTGTCAATGCCAGGGAAGTGTTGCGTCATATAAATGACGGCAAATTTTTTCAATGCCAGGGAAGTGTTGCGTCATATAAATGACGGCAAATTTTTTCAATGCCAGGGAAGTGTTGCGTCATATAAATGACGGCAAATTTTTTCAATGCCAGGGAAGTGTTGCGTCATATAAATGACGGCAAATTCTGTCAATGGCAGGGAAAGAGTATATATAAAGCAACATGCAGTTTATATAGTATTAATTTCTCTTAGCCTGTCCTCGACCGAAACACAGGCACAATGGTAATCCCAAAATGGCAAAATAACATTAAACACTAACACATCTCTTAATCTTGTGCAAAAACACAAAATAATGCTTAATTTTAAGATTTACGGTCCTTATATAGTCTGTATAAAAGCATGCTGGGAAAAGCACACAAAAATCTTAAGTGTATCTTAAAAATATAGTTTGTTAGTCAAATACTAATTCCTTTTTGTGAAATACATTAACTTGGATTTTTAGGCATTTATTTTGGTAATCTACCTCAATCAATCACTTTTTTGTGATTTAATTAAGGTAGTAAAGATATTTATTTTTGTGATATTTATAAAGCAACTGGATTATTTTTTGAAGTGTGCAATAGTAGAGCCACATTTGATGCCAAATATCTGATTTGTGCCAGATGTCTGTGGGAAAAAAATCTGAATTGTTTATGTAAATGCATCCCTTGAGTCTGCATTATTCATGCAGTGAATTCCACAACGGAAAAAAGAGCTTTCTCCGCTCGCTTTCTGTGGCAAAGTGACCATGTGTAGTCCATAATTTCATTTCTGTATTGAGTGAGGCCAGTCAGTGCATCAGATCAAACAGAATCAGCCTTTTAATTAGCCTCTAAAAATAAAGCTCTCAGAAAAAAGCACAGACAAGCATCTTTAAAACCGGTATGGATCCTTCAAGGACACAATGAGGTGGAAAACGGGTACAATCTGCTCTGAAAACTCACATTCCATACCCATCAAACATCTGCCGATTAGAGAGAGTGTTTAGGGAGGTTTGCATGAATGATTCAGAGCCAAGTGCACATGACTGAGCTCTAAAGCTTGATGGCGTCAGTCACAAGTTATTATTTTACTTTTTTATGTCAAGCCTTAAACCTTGCACGACTTATCACTTTCTTGCATAAACATGACAGAACAAATGGGACCTTGGAAGAAGAGGTGGAAAAACAAGAAGCTAGCCGTCTTTATCTCTGACGAAAATGGAGTGTGAGTGTGAGTGTGAAGGATGAGAGATAATAGAGATAAATGCATATGTCACCAGCTTGTTAATCAGTGATGGAGGGAAAAAAAACTGTAGAAGGGAGCTCATCTCCACTCAGGTCAACAAAGGCATCACCCCATGACCTAATGAGTGCAACCGCTGTGAAAGGGCCAATGCGCCCCGCGGTTATCATAACAGAGAAGGGATGCTGGGGTCAGACGGTCCACAGCAGGACACGGTATGACATCAAAAAAGCATGACGCACCCAAGACCAGGAAACAATAAACCTTTAGGAAGAATGTATACAAAAAAATTTTGGAGTTTTAACAGAAAAATAATGTAAAAATGCTAGATTAAGCTGTAAACTATCTTAGTATATAAAAGTATTTTTCAAGAAGTATTTTCTGCTATAAAATGTTTTTTTGTTTTTTGTTTTGGCACTTATATTTTACAGCAAAAAATAAATTAAATTCAATAACACAATGCATGTATAAGTAAAGCAAAATATTGTTACAATTGTTTTTTTATGATGATGCATCATATCTGATATTATTCTATTTAAATAGTTGTTTATCATTTTTTTTTTAGAACTTATATGTATATTGTAGGATGTTGCACTGATGTTATTTAGTTAATGTATATTGCATTATTTTAGTGGCATGTGTGCCACACTAATGATAAGAGAATTGTGTTTTTGAACAACTAGTCTATAAAAATTTTACTTTAAGTTACACAGATATCACTAAAAGAAATGACAACTCGCAGTTCAGCAACTGAATCAGATCTTGATTCAGTAACAGCTCTGGCAGGTCACTGAGTTCATTCAGTGGTGAGTCATTTGAATCATTTGTATGTGAATCGACTAACCAATTCTGGTATGCTTGTTTTTGCACCCTAGCTCATTAGAACAATTCAGTCTTTTTTATCTCATCACATTCAAAATCACATTCACAACTCGGTCATATATGATTTATTTGGTGATGATGAAGCGCCGCCTCTGAAAAGCTATGCATGAAACATTATTTTTGAATAGACTGTGCACTCTCAATACATGTTTGTTTATTAGTCATGGTTCATGGAAAGTCCATTTGTAATGAACTCCAGTTATCTCCACTAATGAACTGAAAAAACATGAATATTTGTCTTAAAGGGATAGTTGACCCCAAAATTTAAATTCTGTCATCATTTGCCCACCTTGTCGTTCTAAAACTTTATGAATTCATTTTTTTGGTCTATACAATGAAAGTCAATGGTCACTAAAACTGTTTAGTTACCAACGTTCTTCAAAATATCTTCTTTTTAACTATTCCTTTTAATAACATGCAAATCATCGGTGAAGCTTTGAAATTCTGTTGGGAAGCGCAATGCTTGGACAAACATCCAACTTCACCTCTATATCCTCACCCTACACCCTACTTTAGTATCTTAAAATGCAGTCAATGTCCCTGACAAGATAGCCACATTCTCAGCTCAGTGACATCATGACTAAAAGGCTCTCCACAACAGAAACACAACTGTTTTTATGACATATGAGCTATCAAATGCTTTATACTTCAGCCTGAATTGTTTCAGGTGCTTTCACAATCCCTAAAAGAAATGAGTTCCTTTCAGGATTCAAGGATAAATTGATGGATGGTGCTAACTCAGCCACCCCATTTCTATCCCTTGTTGCTGCAAAAGCAATCCAAGCTCTTATTGAAAACATAACAAGACAGAAAGAAACTCAAGTATTGAGCCAGAGCCAGAAATGATTATTAACAGAGATTGCACCGAGAGAACTGAAAATCATGGGGAGGGAATAAGATATGGAAACATGACACATTTCTCCTACAAGAGCATCAGTACATTAGCGCACATGCATTAGGCCAAGACTATTAGGTCTATTTACTGAAATATACACAATGAATCAACTAATTGTATTCGCTCTTACTTGATTTTATATATCAAGATTGATCATCTTGAAAAGTAGGGGTTACATACCAGAACAGACCCAGTTGGTTAATTGAAGAGGGGTTAAAAATAGGCTACCGTACTCTCCAGCTGCTGAATCTTCAGCGCCACGACAAAAGAAATCATATTTTAAAAGAGTTATAAATGTGAGTTTTCAGTCTGTATTGAATGAAGCAAAAAAAAAAAAAAAAATGCGATTTCTGTTGAGGTGGCATCCTCAAAAACAGCATGCGACCTGTAACGACTCACGAACAAATGACTCTTATGAGCCGGTTCTTTTTCGTGAAGCAAAAACATTCAGTGTGCCTAGTGTCTTCTGACTTTTGAATAAAGTAATCCTATGAGCCGATTCTTTATTGTGAATAAAAAACATGCAGTACAACGCTGTGCAATTCACGAAAAATGTCTCTTTAGTTAATCAAAACACTAAAACATGAACTGTGCATTTCGAGTCACGAATAAATTACTGTTGTGAGCTGGTTCTTTTTTTACTGAAGCAAAAACATTCAGTGCGACCAGAGTCGTCTGATTTCCAAACAAATTTTTCTTATGAGTCGGTTCTACATACAGTACAACAGACCCACGCATTTCGATTCACAAGCAAATGACTCTTTTGAGCCGGTTCTGTTTAGTGAATCAAAAAACAGAGTGCAACTAGTAGTCAGATTCCCAACCAAATTACTCTTGAGCCTGTTCATTTAATGACTAATTAAATCAATAGTTCAAAACAACGTACTGGTTTGAATCAGTCTGACAAATGCTTCACTGAACCGAATCGATTACTGAATCATCATCTGCTGACTCGCTTATTGAACTGCAAGTTAGCATTGTTTTCAGAAAAGTTTTACGTTAGTAATACAATTTTTCCAATGAATAAAAACACACACACACACACACACACACACTCACGTTTTCATGTTTTTATATAGGTTAGCTATATTCTATCCCCTAATCCTAAACCTACCCATCACAGAAAACTTTTCTGCATGTTTAGATTTTCAAAAAAAACCCCCACTTAAGCTGGTTTCCTCATGGGGACCAAAAAACATCCCCACAAAGACAAGACTTTTCTACGGAGAAACGAGTGAACGCAAAGTTTCTCGGGGAAATGCAAAACATTTGCAAGAGAACGCAAAAGCATTGCCAAATAATTTTTCCTCCCTTCTCATATTTTTTTCTTCACCATGTCCCTTTAGGGGCTCCATAGATTTTGGATATTGACATCTATTTTGTAGGCTAGTATGTAAAAAATAAAATGAGACTTTAAATGAGAAATATTCATTGTTTCTGTGAAAAATAATTGATTTTTCAGATTTAAGAAGACTGTCTCAGATCCCTCTACCCAGAGACTGTCTCATTAATAATGATTAGACCCATTTTGCATGGAATATTCAGAATCTCTTCACTGTTCCTCCAGGTGTCTGCGTCTTTGGAGGAGCAGGCATTCACAGAGGCATGGGGTCTAAAAGCAAAGGATATATTCTCTGATTCTCTCTTGGAGACCTTCACCAATCCAGACCTGAAGAAAATCATCAAAAAGATCAATGTTCTGGGACCCGCCAATCTCCCAACCACAGAGAGAGAGAGAGTGAGTTGACATACACCACTGAAGTTGTGGAGGACAGAGCTCTTGACCATGCATCAAGATTGTGTTTTGATCGCTCTCTTTGTTTTCTCAGTACAATACCATTCTGAGCCAGATGGACAGCATCTACTCAACTGCAAAGGTGTGTCTCACTCCAGAGGAATGCTGGTCTTTGGAGCCTGGTGAGAAACGCTCCCAACACTTTGTTGATGTGTGTCAGTACGGGTCAAAGTGAAGGTGAAACTTCATGTAGACACAAAAGGAAACACAAGCGCTTGCAATACAGCAAAAGAATTATGTTTTAGATAAGCTTGAGGTATGAGATGAAAGAGATTAAACAAAGAACACTAATCACTTCCCAGAATGCAAAAGTGGCAATGACAGCAGATAGATTAGATTTTAAACATTTTTGTTAAAATGTTAGAAAAGGGCAATTTTGCAGATTTAAAATGTAATGTTTATTTATAACTAAAGTTGCTATTCAGCCTTAACAGCCTGATTGCAAGTGTGATATTGCTTTTACACAACAGTAAACAAAATTAATATTAAGTAACTTATTCATTTTTGTTCAGCCAACAAAATCTCTAACCAACACACAGTAGTGAATGATTAAATGACTCACACATAAAGACAGCCATATGTTTTGTTCCTGAAAGAATTTTTGTTTAGATCAGAGCCATAGCCGCATGGGCAAGTGCTTCGACGTATGGTGCGGTTGCACTTCGGGCGACCCGAGTTTGAGTCCGGCTCGAGTTCCTTTACTAATCTGATCTGATTACTAAAGCTTGTTCAGGCAAATTTTCATGGGGGAATGCACACAGGGGAATTTCGCATGAGGGAAAAAGTTTTTCCCATGCATATTTTGCAAGTTGTTCAACCAAATTTGCAGCATTGACCAACAATAAAGTTGCTTGAACTGAATTGACTTCATTGTGAGCTGTTCTTCATACATCTCTACACTACTGACAATGTCGGTATGTGACCGCATCTCAAAGATTCAAAGATTCACTCATAAAGACAATCACTTGTCGCACCTACTGGTATAAATATGCAACCTGCAGAAAAATCCCCACCACTTGACATCACTTGCATTATTCTCAACATTTAACCTTACAAAATGTTTAAGTTTACATTAGCAGTGTTAGGTTTATGCTTTTAGCCTAATGAACAGAATGTTGCATTTGAATTATTTAGCATAACTTAAAAGGTTGCTTTTATCCGAAGAGTGCAATATTACATCCAAGTCACATGCAACACTATGATAAACATTCAAAATCCAAAAATATCTGTTAACTGCTTCTTTGGTTGAAGACAGATGCTTGTCATTAGTTCTAACAGAGTTTAATTCATGTGGCCATGCTTGCGTATAAGTGCACCGGATGTGTGCTGTTTCCCATCTCCAAATGCACGTACACCAAAAAAGCCACAGACAAGTAAATGACTCAGTATGAATTCTAGCTGATGTCCATCAACTCTTGCCACTTAATGGATCCTGCTATGAGATCCAAAGCTTAAGTCAACATGTTATGTATCCTTTGCTCCTAAATGCTTCCGTTCAAGGCTTTTTCCTGAGAAACTGCACTGATTTAGCTTCTGTAAGCCACAAAAATCCGGAACACTGTTGTAAACAAACTTTTTTCTTCTGGGGCTCATTTGCAAGACTCAGAAACTGAGTCTGAGTTTTACTGTTCAGTTAGCATTAATTATTATGCATTTACGTTATTTATGTGTTTTTTAGAGCTCACAGAAATCATGGCTACGTCAAGAAGCTATAAGAGGCTTCTGTATGCCTGGGAGGGCTGGCACAACTCCTCAGGGGACCCACTCAGATCCCTCTACCCTGAGTTTGTGGAGCTCAGCAACAAGGCATCTCGGATGGATGGTGAGTGAGTAATTCTTTTGGATGAATTGAGGGGGGAGAACGATAAAGAAAGAAAGATCTGACACCCTGTTCTTCTTATCTACTCTTCTCAGGCTTTGAAGATACAGGAGACTACTGGCGTTCCTGGTATGAATCTCTAGACTTCGAGCAAGACCTAGAGAATCTGTTTAAACAGCTGGAACCTCTCTACCAAAACCTGCACGCCTTTGTCCGCCGAAAGCTCTACGACTACTACGGTCCTAAATACATCAACCTCAAGGGTCCCATCCCCGCCCACCTCCTGGGTGAGTTCATTTGATTGTAAAAAATACACATTTTTGATGATTATCCCTTGTGAAAAAGAAGTACACTTATTATTACAGAAATAATAAAAGAATATACTTACGTGTGAATTGGATGTAATGTTTTCGGACACTTAATTGCATGCTATGTAAAATTAAGTAAAATATATTCTAGCTTAAATGTATATTAAATACTATTAGTTGAACTTACGGGTGCTTTTTTGACCCACTTAATTAGGACTTATAAATGTGATTTCATTATTACTTCTATTCTACTTCTAAGTGGCCTTTTATTTCATTAAGAGTTCCTTTCACTGGAACTAAGGGGCCAAGCCCAACCCCTGAAAAACAACCCCACACCATAATCCCTCCTCCACCAAACTTTACACTTGGCACAATGCAGTCAGGCAAGTACCGTTCTACTGGAAGCCACCAAACCCAGACTCGTCCATCGGATTGCCAGACAGAGAAGCGGGATTCGTCACTCCAGAGAACACGTCTCCACTGCTCTAGAGTCCAGTGGCGGCGTGCTTTACACCACTGCATCTGACGCTTTGCATTGCACTTGGTGATGTAAGGCTTGGATGCAGCTGCTCGGCCATGGAAACCCATTCCATGAAGCTCTCTACGCACTGTTCTTGAGCTAATCTGAAGGCCACACGAAGTTTGGAGGTCTGTAGCTATTGAAAGTTGGCGACTTCTGCGCACTGTGCGCCTCAGCATGCGCTGACCCCGCTCTGTGATTTTACATGGCCTACCACTTTGTGGCTGAGTTACTGTTGTTCCCAATTGCTTCCACTTTGTTATAATACCACTAACAGTTGACCGTAGAATATTTAGTAGTGAGGAAATTTCACGAATGGACTTACTGCACAGGTGGCAACCTATCACGGTACCACGCTTGAATTCACTGAGCTCCTGAGAGCAACCCATTCTTTCACAAATGTTTGTAGAAGAAGTCTGCATGCCTAGGTGCTTGATTTTATACATCTGTGGCCATGGAAGTGATTGGAACACCTGAATTCAAAGATTGAATGTTTTTTTTTTATGTGTCTAGCATGTTATATGTTTGACAACAGTTCTTCCAACCCTAATGTAACTTTTCATTTCTTAAACAACAATGTAGGAAGACACATCATGGCCATATTCCAGGATGACAATGTCAAGATACATTCACACAAGATCTAGACCAAAAATTGATGCACCTCTTGATGGAAATAACATCACAGCATTTATTTTCATCAAGAGGTGCATTAATTTTTGGTCAAGATCATGTATTGACAATGCAAGAGTCAAGCACTCTGTCAAGTCTCCTCCAGCACATCCCAAAGACTTTCAATGAATTTAAGGTCTGGACTCAGAGGTGCCAATTAATGTGTGAAAATGATTCTTCATGCTCCCTCCCAACCGTTCTTTCACAGTTTGAGCCTGATGAATCTTGACATTGTCATCCTGGAATATGGCCATGATGTGTCTTCCTACATGGTTGTTTAAGAAATGAAAAGCTACACTCTCCATCAAATAGGGTTGGAAGAGCTGTTGCCAAAACATAACATGCTAGAAACAAAAATCACTGCAATAATGATCCAATCATTCACTCTTAAGCATTTGCCAATTTAAATCCAAACAGCGACTTTTTTTTGGCCTGGCAGTATATATATATATATATATATATATTATTTTAAGATTTGAAGTACACTACAAGTGCACATTTAATACAATTAAGCACACTTTTTTTTTACATGGGTAAAGACGGTTTATTATTACTGTAATTATGCAATTAGTTTCACAAAGCTGGACTTTTAACATACAGCATAAAATGGTCCACATTTTAGCTTATTCTGACCATAAATTTCCAATCTTTTTCATCATAATTAACAAGTGTTAAAGATACTCGTGGTGATGTTCTCATTGTGTTTGGTTTCTGTTAGGCAACATGTGGTCACAAACGTGGAACAACATCTACAACATGATGGTCCCTTTTCCTGACAAACCCAATGTAGATGTGACAGACAACATGATTGCTAAAGTAAGCTAACAGAACTATATCTCAAGGACTAGATAATAGATAATACCCTGAGCCCTCCAGAGAGTGTTAAAGTGATTTGTACCCATAGGGTTATAATGCCACTCACATGTTCCGGGTGGCTGAGGAGTTCTTCACCTCTCTGGGTTTGATCGAAATGCCTCCTGAGTTTTGGGACAAGGCCATGCTTGAGAAACCATCTGATGGAAGGGAGGTGGTTTGCCATGCCTCTGCGTGGGACTTTTACAACCGCAAAGACTTCAGGTACATGGAAAGTGGTTCATATTGTAGCACAATGGCAGACTGTGTTTTAGGGTTTCTGATGCTTGTATATTTACTGAGGTAACTACTCTCACATTTGTCACTTTCAAGTGTTTTAGGGGTTGATTTTTATTTTTTTTTAAAAATGTGTAATATGAAAATCACATTAAAACAGTCTTCCAAACTTTTCTATACCCTCATTAATTATTTTTGCTATTTTTCAAATGCCTTTAGAGATTTATTTTTTTTTACTCCCAGACCCAGACCCAGACTTTCAGGCTTGAAAGATGAAAATCCATCATAATCATCATCGGTTGTGGTCTCATGTCCTTCATTTTGCTAAATTTGCTAATGACATCATTCATTAGAGAGAGTGGGCCTCATTTATAAAATGTGCGCATGTTAAAATCCACGGCAACATTCATATTCATAATAATAATAAATAATAATAATAAGTTTTATTTATATAGCGCCTTTCCCAAGCTCAAGGTCGCTGTACAAGAAAATAACACATACACAGCATCAATATAGAACATAGATATACATATACACACAAATATACAGTGAGAAAAAAACAAACAAAGAAAATAAAACAGCAGAACACTAAACAGAGGAGGGTTGGAAATACTGTAAGAAAAGATATGTGATATGTTATATGGCTGGCCACAATAAAAGGCCACTCTAAAATGTGCAGTTTTACTGTATTGGGAGGGTCTGGGGGGTCCAAAAAAAGTCAATATCTTGTGTGACCACCATTTGCCTCACGCAGTGCAACACATCTCCTTCGCATAGAGTTGATCAGGTTGTTGATTGTGGCCTGTGGAATGTTGGTCCACTCCTCTTCAATGGCTGTGCAAAGTTGCTGGATACTGGCAGGAACTGGAACACGCTGTCGTATACGCTGATCCAGAGCATCCCAAACGTGCTCAATGGGTGACATGTCCGGTGAGTATGCTGGCCATGCAAGAACTGGGATGTTTTCAGCTTCCAGGAATTGTGTACAGATCCTTGCAACATGGGGCCGTGCATTATCATGCTGCAACTATCGGTTTGCATAACCAAAGAATTTCTGCACAAACTGTCAGAAACCATCTCAGGGAAGCTCATCTGCATGCTCGTTCCTCATCGGGGTCTCGATCTGACTGCAGTTCGTCATCGTAACCGACTTGAGTGGGCAAATGCTCACATTCAATGGCGTCTGGCACTTTGGAGAGGTGTTCTCTTCACGGATGAATCCCGCTTTTCACTGTACAGGGCAGATGGCAGACAGCATGTATGGCGTCATGTGGGTGAGCGGTTTGCTGATGTCAACGTTGTGGATCGAGTGGCCCGTGGTGGCGGTGGGGTTATGGTATAGGCAGCCGTATGTTATGGACAACGAACACAGGTGCATTTTATTGATGGCATTTTGAATGCACAGAGATACCGTGACGAGATCCTGAGGCCCATTGTTGTGCCATTCATCCACGACCTCATGCTGCAGCATGATAATGCACAGCCCCATGTTGCAAGGATCTGTACACATTTCCTGGAAGCTAAAAACATCCCAGTTCTTGCATGGCCAGCATACTCACCGGACATGTCACCCACTGAGCATGTTTGGGATGCTCTGGATCGGCGTATACAACAGCGCGTTCCAGTTCCTGCCAATATCCAGCAACTTTGCACAGCCATTTAAGAGGAGTGGACTAACATTCCACAGGCCACAATAAACAACCTGATCAACTCTATGCGAAGGAGATGTGTTGCATTGCGTGAGGCAAATGGTGGTCGCACCAGATATTGACTTTTTTTTGGACCCCCCGGACCCCCCCAATACAGTAAAACTGCACATTTTAGAGTGGCCTTTTATTGTGGCCAGCCTAAGGCACACCTGTGCAATAATCATGCTGTCTAATCAGCATCTTGATATGCCACACCTGTGAGGTGGATGGATTATCTCGGCAAAGGAGAAGTGCTCACTAACACAGATTTAGACAGATTTGTGAACAATATTTGAGAGAAATTGTCCTTTTGTGTACATAGAAAAAGTCTTAGATCTTTGAGTTCAGCTCATGAAAAATGGGGGCAAAAACAAAAGTGTTGCGTTTATAATTTTGTTCAGTGTAGTAGCAGTGTCACGCAGAGTAAGAGGGAAAGAATTCCAGAGTTTCGGAGCCACAGCACTGAATGATCTACCACCCATAGTTGAAAACAGTTAAAGCAGATAAAAACAGTCTTTGATGTGGAAAAGTGCTTAGCACCACGTTAGGGTCTAATCCTACGTAAAGCACTTTTCCTTGTGGCAGAGAATCGGTGCACTGCAGGTATTTGGAAATCTAAGCAATTCTTGCAGCTCGCCGTACACAAAGGATTTGGATGTTGACTTGTGAGCTTTTATATGTTAATGACATTAATTAGGCGCATTTACAAGTCGGAGATTTCAAACCATTCAGCTGTGCACAATTTCACAATCATTTGCGATTTATAGATTTCACATCTGGAAGAGAGGCGTACACATGTTTTTTGTGCATAAGTTTGTTTGCTGAATCACACGTATGCACATTTGAGAAATGATCATAAGTTCAAATGTAGGATGGTTTCCACGCAACATTTTATAAATGAGGCCCAGTGTCGGTAACAGTGTCATTGAAAAGCATGCTTTAGATATGCAATGTATGAACAAAAAGCCTAAATTTCTATTATTCCCAATCAAGTAGTAATTGTATCAAATTATGCAAAATAAAATATTTATTTGTTTTGTTTAGGATGCATAAAATTCTAGCGACAAAATTACAAACACTTTACAATAAGGTTCCATTTGTTAACTTCAGTTAACTACATTAATTAACATGAAATACATAGTTCAGTCATGAAATTTTCAGAGCAGCTGATTGGTTCTCTTAAGGCTGGCTGCTTTGGCTAATCGATCTACTTGTTCTATCTACGTAACCTATTTATTTCCATCCCAAATTTTCCTAGCCCCTTCTCCTTCCCCAGCACCATCTGCCTAGATCTGCTAGGGGGTTCTCCCTACTTTCCTTGCAGCAGCTCGTATCCTAGTCCCTGTATTTTTGTGCATGTTTTGGCAGAAGCCTTCATTAATGCCAGCAGCAGCAGCGTATCAGATCTAGTCCACCAAGACAAAGCCTATGCATATTCCATTCTTATCAATAAAATGCTGCTTAATTCTATTCCGAGAGTGGTCATGATTGAAATAACAATGAAAAATATTTCTAAAGCATTTAATAATCTTAGTTAAGAATAATTTAAACATGTACTAATACATTATTGAAATCTAAGTTAAAATGTACTAACAATGAACCTTTGTGTTTTTAATCAACTAGCATTAACAAAGATTAATAAATACTGTAACAAATGTATTGCACATTGTTATTTAGGGCCCTATCATACACCCGGTTCAATGCTCAAAGTGTTTTTTGCTAGTTTCAGCCCGACGCAGTTATCATTTTCACGTCCAGCGTCACGTTGTTTAAACAGCAAATGCATTCGCGCCCATCTGTTCGCCCATGGGCGTGCTGGTCTGAAAACAAGGTGTGTTCAGGCGCATTGTTGGCTCGTTGCTATTTTGAGGAACTGAAAACGACAATTGCACGTGCAATTGACCAACAAAAACCTGGTCTAAAGTCAATAGTGCAGTATTTTTTTTTTTTTTTTTAAAGGGTGCGTTAGTAATATGCATCTATAGGCGGGTACACAACGCGCGTACACTCTGCTTATTACACACACAGGGACGCGCAGCAGCACACAAACATTTTTAAATATTAAAAATAAAAGGGTTCCTCTCTGGAGAAGTGTTCTTTCTGCTCGCAAATTCCGCCATGTAAATAGCGAATCCGCCATGGTGCAAGCACAATTGGCTTTTAAAGGGAATGGGAGATGAGACTCTGATTGGTTTATTGCACGTTATGCCCAAAACACACCCATGACTCATTAAGAGACTAGGTACAACTCTTTTGGACCATGCGCCTGGCACGCGACCATTTTTTCTGTTGTTAAACTAGCAAAAGTGGATTCGGACACGCTCTAAGTGCACCTGCGCCATGTGCTTCAGACCATACGCTCAGATCGTTAAAATAGGGCCCTTAATGTTATTTAATACATTAACTAATGGGATCTTATTGTAAAGTGTTACCAATAAGCTTTATCAAGAATTGCTAATGGTATTCCAAATATGTTAACATTTTTAGAAATTTCCACCATGGTATTAAACGCACTACATCATTTGAGATATGGTATATTGTATATTATGAATATTGTTGGCTCTTTTGGCGAAATGCAGTGTCTGCAAAATGCATAAATGTAAGGTGAAAATGTCAGTTTGTTGGAACTTCACATTAAAAAATGTTCTACTCTGAAGAATGTATGTACAATTTTGGACACTGTAAGTGGACAGACTATTGAGTGTGTTATAATTTTGAAAAATTAAAGAAAGGGGGGCAAAAATGCTGTTTTCCAACGAGCTTCAAACACTCCTCCCATCTTACCTGTTGTTTGTCAAGAACTCGTACCCCAAACTCACTCTCTCAATTGTTTGAGGCAATGTTGTTATATCAAGCCAATCAAACAAACATACTGTAATTCTGTTTGGTGCTGCAAAAATATTGGCTGTTTCCCAAACTCTTGACATTTGTTGAGTCAACGCTGCTGTTTCTGATTGGTCAGAATGATCAAATAAACAGAACATTCCGATAACATCACATTGTTAAGCTTTTCAGGAAAGCAGCCTACGAATAGATTTAGTTTCAAAATATTAGGCAGGAATTGTAGAATTATTTTAATATAAAAATGACAAAACATCTCCATCAAAGATATTATTGAATAATAAACAACTAAATGTTTGTTTTTGGTTCTGTTTAGAATCAAACAGTGCACCACTGTGACTATGGAGCAGCTTTTCACCGTGCATCATGAGATGGGCCACGTCGAATATTACCTCCAGTATAAAGACCAGCCGGTCAGCTTCAGGAGAGGAGCCAATCCTGGCTTCCATGAGGCCGTAGGGGATGTGCTGTCTCTTTCTGTGTCCACACCTAAACATCTCCACACCATTGGCCTTCTGGATCAACTGACCGATGATGCTGGTAGGCGAAAGATGTTCAGAATGACACTTACAGTATAGTGTAAACCTCTGATAAACTAATGAAGTATTTGAAATTCCATAGAGAGTGACATCAACTACCTGTTGAAGATGGCTTTGGAAAAGATTGCCTTCCTTCCTTTTGGGTACCTTATTGATCAGTGGCGCTGGGGTGTGTTTAGTGGACGAACACCGCCTGAACGTTACAATGCAGAATGGTGGTACCTCAGGTAAAAACCAGTGTCTCATAATGGATCATTGTGGTCAGCAATCGATCATTTATGCTGTTATCTCATTAACAGTTCATGATAATATTGACAGGTAACCTATAGAGCCCCTAAAGGGACATGATGAGGGGAAAAAATTATGTCAATGCTTTCGCATTCTCTCGCAATTGTTTTGCGTTCCCTCAAGAAACTTTTGTGAAAATTTTGTGAGCAAACACAAAAGTTTAAAACATACTCTTTCCTCTCATCTCATATATTTTCCATTCCCATGTCCCTTTAGGGGCTCCGTCGTAACCTTCCTGAACTGATGTCTCTAGATTCTTCTTTTTTCTTTTTTGACATCAAAACTATAATGTCAACAACTTTGATTGTAGTGTCTAATCAATTTATGATTAGAAATAAATTGTGCACAATTGTCAAAAACATACTTTTGCTTACTTATCTACATACATTACCATTCAAATAAAAAAACAATTAATACTTTTATTAAGCAAGAACGCATTACATTGATCAAAAGTGACAGTAAAGACATTGATAATGTTACTATTCCAAGTAAATGTTGTTTTTTTGAAGTTTCTATTCATCAAATAATCCTGAAAAAATGTATCATGGTTTCTACAAAAAATATTCAACTGTTTTCAACATAAGAAATGTTTCATGAGCAGCAAATCAACATACTACAATGATTTCTGAAGGATCATGTGACTCTGAAGACTGGAGTAATGATGCTGAAAATTCAGCTTTGATCACAGGAATAAATGACATTTTAAAATATATTAAAATAGTAAACAGTTGTTGTAATTTATAGTAATTGCAATTGTAATAATATTTCACAATATTATTGTTTTTATTGTATTTTTAATCAAATAAATGTAAAACTAACTTTTTGCCACATCTGCCAATGGCCGGTGACTTCAGAAAATTCACCAGCCATGAAACTGTTTTTAGCAAAACCAGGCAGTAACGACACCAAAATTTTAGATACCAGTGAAAATTCACAATTTTAAGGTACAGAAATTCAATAAAGTAAGTAAATGTAAAATAATGTATAGTCTTCATTGCATAAATTAAACATCCTTATTAATTAATCCTTTATTAAAGTTACAAAAGTGATTTTTTTCTTTGTCCTTTGTCCACGCGCTGTCTGAGACGCAGCTTTATAGGCGCGCAATTCAGATGTGTGTGTACTTTCCTCACAGTAACGAAATGAGCTCCCTTTCACGTAAACGTTCGTGATGATGAAGCGCTGGCCCGTCAACTGTCCTGAGCGTCATTCATAAAAATGTTACTGGCCAAATGGTAATGACACTGTTTCATATACTCGCCAAAGGCGATTTTTACTCGCATTTGGCGCTTGGCGAGTGTAAATTTTAGGCCATGAATAAATACATGAGCATAAGAGACCTTTTTTTCAAAAACATTAAAAAATCTTATTGAACCCAAACCTTTGAAGAGTGTTTTTTAAAATGTAAATCAACAGTACTTCCTTGAATCAATTGAATTTTTTTTTTTTATCAGGACAAAATACCAAGGCATCTGTCCACCAACCAGACGTACAGAGGAAAATTTTGATGCTGGAGCAAAATATCACATTCCTGGAAACACACCGTACATCAGGTTGGGTTCTTATCATGAGATTCCCGTGGTAAATAAACAATCAATAATCAAAACTCTGATTTACACAGAGAGCTAACTATTTTGTTCTCATTTAACCTTGTAGATACTTTGTGAGCTTCATTCTTCAGTTCCAGTTCCATGAGAAACTATGTAAAGAGGCTGGACATACTGGACCTCTGCACACATGTGACATTTACAGATCGGAAGAGGCTGGAGCTGTTTTACAGTATGTATTGACTATATGATCGACTGCTGCTGGTTTGGATGAAACCACTGTATCATCACAATGAATGGAAAGTCTGTAGATTGGGACTGAGTGTTATTTTATTGTTTTTGGAAGGAAAGTCTTAAAGGCTGGCTCTTCAAAGCCTTGGACAGAGGTGCTTCAAGAGGCTCTGGGCACTGACAAAATGAACGCCAGCTCTCTGATGAGTTATTTTGAGCCAGTTACTACCTGGCTACGGGAACAGAACGAGAAAACAGGAGAGACGCTGGGCTGGCCTGATTTTAATTGGGTGCCACCAGTACCAGAAGGCTACCCTGAAGACATTGGTAAGACTATATGCAGACTATTTTTATTAAAGTTGGCATGAAACGGAAGTTGCGATAGTCTTTTCTTCCCTATTGTGACGTATATCTGAGTGAAACGGCTTCTCGGACAAGAAAAAAACTATAGGATGTGACTTGATTTTGTCCATGGGGAATTGACTGGATGGTTGTGATTTGCTATTGGTCGATCTCATGTGAGTGACAGGTTGTCCCGCCCTCGCGCCAGTAAACACGTCATCAGAGAAGAGAAGAGACACCGCTGCAAGAGGGAGGAGAAGTTATTAGGAGTAAAGATTACGAGGACACAGAAATTTGCACAGATAAATCATTTATTATAAATACTGCAATATTCCATTAAAGGCACAATATGTAATTTTTGCCACTAGAGGTCGCTTATTCAAAACAAAGGCATAGCTTGATGACGCCTTGATTTTGTTGTCTTCACCTCCGGTGGAAAAGAATCTGACGGGACTCATATTCTGGATGAGCGAATATATTAAAGACTTATTAACGTTAATGTAGTATGAAGCAGGGTGGGGCTGAAAGCCGTTGGAGCGGAACGAGGCCGTTGGAGCGAATGCTAATGAGAGACAAGTGCGACACACGGCTCGAGAGCAGTGGAGCTTTTATTATGCCACAGTCGCCGCTTCCACTTCTTCCGCTCATGCATATGTGGGGTAACGCAGCGCTGTTTTATCATATTAGATACATTTGAGTGTGTTGAAAGTTATGTTATAATGCTACTCTGTGCGTTCGATCGGTGGCTACTATGAGACACTTGTTGCACACTGCAGTAAGCTAGATCGATATTAGACAGTAAAATATGGTACTTGCGGTAGATCATGAAAACCACATTTAAACAATAAGACTAACTGTTGAGCTGTATAACAATGATTAGTTTTCTGTCGATGAATGTCTCCAAACAGTTGCTCACCTGTCTAATAAAACACATAATATATTAAAGCGTCTTTGGTGTTTCCATGGTTTCTACAAAATAAAAAAAATCGAGGGTAACGCGGGTATGATGTCATTGATAGGCGACGCATGGACACGGCCTGTGTCCTGGTTAAAATAGCTTATTTCTCTGGATTTAAACATTCTTGGAAACATTTGGGATAGTGTAAGTACACTAGTCAACAAAATATATAACATTGTTCTAGTGACAAACAATTCAACAATATTTCTGTATGTCTACTAATAAAACTGATGTCCTCCAATTTCATTTAACAGTAAATATACAGTCAATAACTGAGGCACAAGATGTCATCTGCTACGTTTTAATGAAATGAGAGAGAGCGCGTCTGTGGTGTGGTACGAGAGACATAAACAAAAGCGCCGCCTCAAATACCCGGATAAGCTCTTTTTGTATAGCATTGCTGTTGGGGAATAACTGATCTCAGAATGTAGCGACTGATCATTTAGAATCAAGCATTTCAGAGAGCCGTGTAATAAATAAAAATGATATAATGCATTACACATTTAATCATGAGAGTTGCCAATTCCTTGGTTTCCCAACAGAATTAGACTACTTTTTAAACCATTGCTGTAACTTTTAAGTTTCAACTTTGAAATTGATAGTGCTGCTACCTTATATATTAGGCGTACAAAGCCTCCTCAGAAAATGAGCAAAACTCATGTTTTTTCTTGAAAGCCTCAGGTAAAATAACAGATGAGATGCAGGCCAAACAGTTCTTGGATCAATACAACAGCACAGGCGAGAAAGTCTGGAACGCTTATACCGAGGCCTCCTGGACCTACAACACTGACATCACTGAAGCCAACAAGGAGATCATGGTGAGGCCCAGACTGCTCTGTTTACTACAACAACATTCACTCTCAGAGTCTCATGCTGCTGGTTTTTGGCTTTAGCTGCAAAAAAACTTGGAAATGGCCAATCACACAAAGATCTATGGACTAGAGGCCCATAAATTCGACACCACTGACTTCCAAGACGAGTCAGTGAAGAGAATCCTGATGAAACTGAGTGACCTTGAGAGAGCTGTACTTCCTGAAGAAGATCTCAAGGAGGTAAGGATGGATAGATAGATAGATAGATAGATAGATAGATAGATAGATAGTTTGTACCTAGATAGATCTTGCTTGATATTGCTTTGCTTCATAAATTTTCACTATTGAACCCTGCCGAATGTCTTATCCCACTATAAGTGCAATACTGTAAATGTGTTTTTATTGGATTTTACAAACTAAAGGATTGAAAAAAAGTCTAAATTTTCTCTGTGGTAATTGATAGCAGGTCACAGTTGCTCTTGATAGAGCTGAACTTGTGCTTTTTGAAAGACTAAAATATGACCTTCTCATATTTTTCATGTTCATAGTACAATAATTTGCTAGCGTCCATGGAGACCCTGTACAGTGTAGCGACAGTCTGCAAGGATGGATCAAATTGTCTGCCTTTGGATCCAGGTGAGTTAACTTTGACTAGTTTTACTATACCATTTAAAAGTTTGGGGTCAGACTTTCTTTTTTTTTTGAAAGACATTAATATTTTTATTTAGCAAGGACGCATTACACTGATCAAAAGTGACATTAGAGACATTTATATTGTTACAAAAATTTTAATTCCAAATAAATGCTGTTCTTTTGAAATTTCCACAAAAATATTAAGCAACACATAATAATAAGAAACATTTCTTGAGAAGCAAATCATATTAGAACGATTTCTGAAGGATCATTTGACACTGAAGACTGGAGTAAATTCAGCTTTGTGTCACAGGAATAAATTACATTTTAAAATATATTCAAATAGACAACAGGTATTTTAAATTGTAATAATATTTCAGAATATTTCTGTTTTTACTGTAGTTTTGATCAAGTAAAAGATTATCTTGAAAAAAAGATTGAAAAATCTTAGTAGACAAGCTTACAACTGATCATGTATTACAGTATATAAAGTAATGTGTGAAAGTCAGCACATAAGTTACTTTTATACAAGATTTAATTTGATGTTTGAAAAGTTATGTATAGCCTATGCGTTCTAAAAACCCACTGTGTTTTTGTTAGTTACAATGACTGCAAACTGTTCATAGTGGAACAGTACTTACAGAGTCTGTTTTTCATATCACAGCCTGCCAAATTGATTACTCCAACCCGCCTTATGCTCTGTTTTTGATGTGTTTGTGTTTTGTTTTCCAGATCTGAATAAGATCATGGCCGAGTCCAGGGATTATGATGAGCTGCTGTTCGCCTGGCAGGGTTGGCGTAATGCCTCGGGCAGAGAGCTCCGCAACAGCTACAAGAGATACGTGGAGCTTGCCAACTTAGCTGCAAAGAGCAATGGTAAATGCCTGAAAATAAAGCACTTCTTGTATGAAGATCTCTTGCAACACAGGACAGCTAGAGAAAGATATTTAATTTTTGAGCAGGACAGTGAATTTGGTTTTCAGGCTACATTTTAAAAGTGTACAAACTGTATCCAAGTGGCAACAAACACTGACTGACTCACAATAAGAATAGTTCAAGAGATCTTTCAATGACGTTCTAATGTTGATTGTTTGTCCAATATCAGGCCACACGGATAATGGGGCATTCTGGCGTTCCCTGTATGAGACCCCCACCTTTGAACAGGATCTGGAGGACTTGTGGAAAGATCTAGAACCGCTCTACCTCAACGTTCATGCTTATGTGCGTAGGGCCCTGTACAAGAAATATGGACCAGAACGCATCAACCTTAAAGGACCGATTCCAGCTCATCTGCTCGGTGAGAGATGAAATATTCACAATAACGTGATTTGTACCTTTTTATTGCAATATGCTTTGGTTAGAAAGTTTTACAAACAATATGTAATACGTTACATGTTATCTAAACTCTCTGGCCCAGTAATATCAGGGGTGCATTTCTCATACAATGATGTAACTCGCTGCTTAACTACCACAGAATAATGCATTGCTGAAGAAATCTACTAGCTAGTCACGACTGTTTTCCCAAACCGTATTGTCGCAAATTTGTCGTTCAACCACGTTGGTTAATGATGCCACGCAGGTGGTGGAGTAATAACTTATTTTAATTAATCCGTCCAATTAATGCCAGATTTTTTGCTATGGCATTTTAGGACTAATTCTCATTTTTTACTGAATTCTGAATTCTCTGTTATTTTGCTTTATTTCCAGATTCAATCATAGACTCCTTCTTACGCAGTGTTGGGGAGTAACTAGTTACATGTAACTAGATTACATAATTTAGTTTTAGTTTTAACTGTTACAGTTACTGAGAAAAAATGTGTAATTAAATTAGTTACTTATAAAAATGTTAATGATTACAAAGGGGATTACATCTGAATATTTTCTGTAAAAAGCTAGGACATGTTGAATAATATTAATTTGTTGCTTTGCCTGTTTTTGTATGTGCATGATGCCTCCTGCCATTTAAAGGCCGTTTAGTAAAGCGACGCTATTCTGATGCTTTTGATTGGCTCTCTTGTTTGAATTTACAGCACCACGTCTCCCAATTACATCAATTCACATTGCTACTGAAAGCTTTAGGCTACAACCTGTCTGAGAGTTGCCACCATGGCGAGTGATAAAAATATGTTCTCGTGCTGGAAAATAGAAAAGTAATCAAAAAGTAATCAAATGTAATCAGTAACTACTTAAAGTAACTGAAATAATGATACTACTTATTACATTTTAAATAGAGTAACTTGTAATATGTAACTTATTACATTTCCAAAGTAACCTTCCCAACACTGTTCTTACATACTAGAACATGTACGCACATGGCGCTTTAAATCTCTTGACAAACTAAAACACATCAATTAATTTGTATATATTCGAAATGAAAGATATAGATTGTACTGAATGTCAACTTGCTTATTTTGCTCAAGATAAGGATTTTATAAAAAGCATAAAGGTCCACCCCTAAACATAACGAATTAGCCACCAATTCACTAGTAAAACATAGTCACAAACTGCCATGAGACTGTGTTGAACAAAAATGATTGTTGAACATAAATTATTACATAATTGATTTTGACTAATTATGCCTATTTGTACCTAATTGATATACGGCAACCAACTATTAATGTGTCGAATTAATATTTTTTGGCTCCATTTAGAAGACTAGCATTCTTGGTGTATTGTGTTGTTCCATCCATTATCCATATAAGAATAGAATAGAATAGATTAATAGTAAATTATGACAGAGTGGGTTTTTTGGAGAAAGAACTGTTACTTTAAACCAAATCTGAACTGTGCGTACTTGTTAACTTTGCTACCTCAATTCAAATTCAGCAATTTAAAAGATATTTTCGAATCAACTCTAGTCCTGCAACCTTAATTCTTTAAACCCAAATCTTTCTTTCACAGAAGTGGCTAAACACAGAAAAGGATTCAGTAAGAGCAAATCAAAGGCTAAAAAGTAATATCCGGATCGCCTTCTTTTTTTCTTGAGGGTTTACATTGATATTCTGTAGTTGTTTTGCGGCAACTCCAGAAGAATCGTCAGGATTTAATATGCATTCAAAATCATCAAGCGTGACTGTTTGAGTGTGTGTGTGTGTGTTCATATTAGTGCCTGCATTTGGGTATGCACGTTTGGGAAATTGTGTGTACTTGTGTTTGTGTGTATGCAATGGTTCCACATGACTGGAGATTAAATGTCTTGGAATTCCAAGCCCAGTGGTTTCCTCCAGTGCCAGTGGTCAGAGATATTAAACCATCTCTCACATCCTGCCGTTCAGTTGGCTGATGTTTTTCTCTGCTCGGTTTTTCACAGGAAACATGTGGGCCCAAACATGGTCTGGTATCATGGACCTTGTCATTCCGTACCCTGATGCCACACAAGTGGATGCCACACCTGCTATGATTGCCCAAGTAAGATCAAAACTGAAAACACATTCTTTAATCTATTTTCAGATCACACTCTGAACTCTTGGCTGAAGCATTAAGAGTTCCTTTCACTGGAACTAAGGGGCCAAGCCTAACCCCTGAAAAACAACCCCACACCATAATCCCCCCTCCACCAAACTTTACACTTGGCACAATGCTGTCAGGCAAGTACCGTTCTCCTGGCAACCGCCAAACCCAGACTCGTCCATCGGATTGCCAGACAGAGAAGCGTGATTCGTCACTCCAGAGAACACGTCTCCACTGCTCTAGAGTCCAGTGGCGGCGTGCTTTACACCACTCCATCCGACGCTTTGCATTGCACTTGGTGATGTAAGGCTTGGATGCAGCTGCTTGGAAACCCATTCCATGAAGCTCTCTATGCACTGTTCTTAAGCTAATCTGAAGGCCAGACAAAGTTTGGAGGTCTGTAGCTATTGACTCTGCAGAAAGTTAGTGACTTCTGTGCACTGTGCGCCTCAGCATGCGCTGAGTTGTTGTTCCCAATTGCTTCCACTTTGTTATAATACCACTAACAGTTGACAGTGGAATATTTAGTAGTGAGGAAATTTCATTAATGGACTTATTGTACAGGTGGTAACCTATCACGGTACCACGCTTGAATTCACTGAGCTCCTGAGATCGACCCATTCTTTCACAAATGTTTGTAGAAGCAGTCTGCATGCCTAGGTGCTTGATTTTATACACCTGTGGCCATGGAAGTGATTGGAACACCTGAATTCAATGATTTGGAGGGGTGTCCCAATACTTTTGGCAATATAGTGTATATTTTATGCCTCCTTGTGCATACAAAATTTCACTGGATTATTAGAAATTTAGACAGTGAAATTAAATATTTGGAAATCTAAACTGATATTTCCTAAACTAAAAGCAAAAGACATAAATAACCTTCTTGAAACTTTTTTTGGTTAAGAATCGTTTGGTAAAGACATACTGTGCAATTGCATATAAATCTATATTAAACTTTGGTGTCTATCTGGTAAACTGCTCTTTGGTTCTTCAGGGTTGGGACCCCAAGCGGATGTTTGAGGAATCGGACAGGTTCTTTACTTCTCTGGGTCTTCTTCCCATGCCTCTTGAGTTTTGGGACAAGTCCATGCTGGAAAAGCCAACTGATGGCCGTGAAGTGGTCTGCCATGCCTCTGCCTGGGACTTCTACAACCGTAAAGACTTCAGGTACATGCCTCATATCACCGCAGGAAAGTCATACTCAGGCATGGTGGCTCAATCTCAGAAAAAAATGGTACAAAAGCTGTCACTGGGACAGTAGCCTTTAAAAAGGTTCTAATATGTACAATTTTGGTACCAATAGGTATGTACCTTTAAGGTGCTAATATGCACTCTTTAGGTACAAAGGTGTACATTTTGAAAGGTTACGGCCCCAGTGACAGTTTTTGTACTTTATTTTTCTGAGAGTGCAGGAGAGGAGTGATATTTTCAATAACAAATGCTAATAACAAAAATCACCCAAGATTGCAAAAATTGTTCACTATAATTCAAATGGACTACATATACAATGCTTAATAGTGTATCCCCTTGTGAAAAAGAAGTACTTAATTGTAGTGAATGTGGCCTTGTAGCAGGGATGTACAGAGAGTTCTTCAGGGGCAGGGGCTCAAATGTAAAAAGGGGGCAATATATATAAAAAAAAAAAAAAAAAAAAATTATATATATGTATGTGTGTGAGAAAAGTTTGGATACTATTTTATGTTTATGCAAGAAGTCTCTTATGCTCATCACGCCTGCATTTATTTAATCAGAAATACAGAAAAAAGCAGTAGCCTAATATTGTGAAATATTATTACATGATGTTCTTTTTAAATTTGTATTAATCAAAGAATCTTGAAAAGAGTACACAGCAGGTTATAAAAAATATTAAGCAGCACAACTGTTTCCAACATTGACATTAAATCATCATTTTAGAATGATTTCTGAAGGATCATGTGACTCTGAAGACTGGAGTAATGATGCTGAAAATTCAGCTTTGATCACAAGAATAAATTATATTTTAAAGTATATTAAATTAGAAAACCATTATTTTAATAATATTTCACAATATTACTGTTTTTGATCAAATAAATGCAGGCTTGATGAGCATAAGAGACTTCTTTCATAATGCTGCATAATTATCAAAAATGGAAAGTCTTTTCACGTCACCATTTCGCCAGCCTACACTTCACATAATAGGCCTGTAGGTGCCGGTGGCACTTGGGCTTCATTAACTTTGCTAGTTTCATCAAATAGTAAACGGTATCAATATACATAAATACAAGTGAATTTAACACTACTTACCATTAATGCGACTTTTGGTGCTGCATGGTTTTGTGCAGTGCTTTGTTTGTTGTCAGTTAACATCCATTTTGTCAGCGATGCAATTTGATTTATAAAATGAGACAAACCGCAGGAAATCGTTCCACAAACGTTAGTTCGTCTGTCCATGTAATTTTCAACCGATTATGAATTAGAACAGAAAATTACCGCTCCACTTCACATTGCCCAATGGAATTTGAACTTGTTTTGCCAGATCACGATTGGTTGGTGTATTATACACGACAAACGGGCATTGATGAATTATGTAATATTTTAAAATATATAATATATAGATTTTTAATTAAATCGACACATTAGCTTTGATTATTGATGAAAAAAAATGTTTGGTTTATTTTTTTTCCCCCACAGACACTTTCTGAAAACCATATATGGCTCGAGAGCCGTTTCCAAAAAAACTGTGCAAAATCAGCCAGTCAATCAAAACGCACGCAACCCATAGCAACGCGTTATGGCAACGCCTCGGACCGACTGATATGTAAAAATAAACAGAAATTTTCCGACTTTTGAGCCGTTCGTTACTATTGTACACACTGTCATGTTATTATGTCAAATTTATTTTGTTTTATTGACCACAAATATTATCATTGATATTTGTCTGAGAGGGGCACTTTTGATTAATTTTGAAAAAGGGCAGGGGCTTTGTCTTGATTCAGTCACTAAACAACAACGGCTCTTGCTAGTTTTTAGTAAAAGCCTAAGATGTCTGCCAGGCCAAATAAACCACAATTTCATGTACTCCTCTTGTTCATTTGATAATGGGAGGATGTCAGAGCTGAAATGACATCTGAAACAACAGATTTCTAGCCTTTTCCTTCCCATGTGTTATCTTGTGAACCTCACTGTGAACCTTTTCCCCCCCATCCTCTTACCACTTCTAGGATCAAGCAGTGCACGGTGGTGACCATGGATGACCTCATCACCGTGCACCATGAGATGGGCCACGTTCAGTACTTCCTGCAGTATAAGGATCAACCCATCTCTTTCCGCGACGGCGCCAACCCTGGATTCCATGAGGCCATTGGTGACGTACTGGCCCTGTCAGTCTCCACACCTAAACATCTTAAGAGCATTGGCCTGCTGGACAAGGTGGAGGAAAATAAAGGTACATCCGTAATTAAGCTTGCAACAAAACACACGTTAAATGCTAGTCCAAACTCTAAGTGGTTTTTCACTGGTTTGTAGAGAGCACCATCAACTTCCTGATGAGCATTGCATTGGATAAGATTGCCTTCCTGCCTTTCGGCTACCTGATGGACCAGTGGAGGTGGAAAGTATTTGATGGAAGGACCTCAAGCTCAGAGTACAACAAAGAGTGGTGGAACCTGAGGTGAACATTCTTCTACTAATCCACACCGTTAAAGGGGTAGTAGGGCCCTGTGAGTTCCGTGATGCGGAATCCAGTCATATAAAAATGGAATTTACTGTATAATGCAGAATGTCTGTGAATATTAAACCGCAAAAAGACTATTTAAATAGGGAAGTCTGCATGTTCTGCGTGTCTCTGTGTGAATGAGCGGCGGAGTTTGGTCTACTACACATACTCAAGCATGTGTGACGCTTGTGGTGTTTTCACTGTCTGCCGTCTCACTATATGAGGACATGAACAGATGAACTTCATCTCCAGAGCCGCTCTGAGAGTCACTTCACCAGCATTTTATCATTCCATATGCTGTCTCATTTCGAAAGGCTGTGCCTTATGTCATTGAAGCTGCCTCATTTCAGAAAAGTAACCATTATGTTTAAAAGTTAGACAGAAATGACAGTAATTTACACCTCATAAGCAATAACAGTTTTATAATAGTTGTTTTTATGAAATGAGACAACATTGATGATGTATGTGTCCAACAAATGCAACTTTCACTAGGCTGTGCAGTATTAATCCAAAGAATAAGATGCATGACGCAGAATGAACAATAGATACTTTGGTCACACTTTTAGTTTAGGGTCCAATTCTCACTATTAACTATGACTATAACTATTAACTATAACTTCTCACTATTAACTATGACTTTTGCCTCAAACTCCTAATTACTGCTTATTAATAGTTAGCAAGGTAGTTAAGTTTAGGTATTGGGTAGGATTAAGGGATGTAGAATATGGTCATGCAGAATAAGGCATAAATTTGTGTTTTATAAGTACTAATAAACAGCCAATATCCTAGTAATATGTAGGCTAATAAGCAACTAGTTCATAGTGAGAATTGAACCCTAAACTAAAGTGTTAAAGATACTTTTAATAAGCACTAAGAATTATCAAACACACTACACATTAACATTGACGACACCGAACAGAGAACTGAGAAAACTGAGCACTTATAAACACAAGGATGATAATCAACAGAACAGGGAACAGGTGCAAACCAATTTAGAAACCATGGTAACAAACAAGAACTCAGTCAAAGACAGTGACAATGAAACTAAACAGAATAAGATAATGAATCTAAGGGCACATTTACACAACAACGAATTTTCCTGTGCGTTTTTCAGCGTTGACAACGTTGTCAAAACAATTGGCATTTACACAGATCTGCGAAAACAATTAAAAACGCTGTATTCTGCTGCCAGGCCAGTAGTTGGCGATTCACTTTGTAAAGAAACACTACGCACCTATAGACTGGTCATGTAATACGCATGCACATGACGTCATGATTTTCACAAATTTGCATTTTTGTAGTTTACACGGAGACGGCAAAAACTTGCAATTTGTTTTCCGGCCCCCAAAACACAGTTGTCGTGTAAATGAGCGGCCAAAATGCATAAAAAGTTTTCAGTTTTTAGTTGAAAACGATGTCGTGTAAACTGCCCCTAAACAAGGCATGATTGTGACCTTCGGAGGGCGCAGCCTTCGAAATTATACATGTTGTCAGATACATGAAAAAACACAAAGGTCTTTACTAAAAACCTGCCAAAATAAAAGTTAATTTTAAGTTAAATAAATTTGTATTAAATCACTATAAAACACCAGGGAAAAAAAATCATATGACACTATTACATTTCATAGGACACTATTATTGTGTTTTGATTTAAATAAATTACTACATTTTAAAATTTGTATAAATTCAATTGATTAGACATCCTTTTTGATATGATCTGACATCTTAGCCAGCAATACGATATTTGCCTATAACCGCAATATGATTGCAAATCCTGTACCTCAATTGGGACACTTTAGTGTTTTAAACAATATAGAAACATAAATAATAATAAAAAATGTAGTTGCACATGAAATCATCAATCGTCTGATGACAACATGACATTGAGATAAGCAATGACAACAATATTACTCAGTACTTATTTGAGTAAGTACAATGTAATTACGTCACTTTAAAATAAAAGATAAAAAATATTTTAAAAATACTTGTCGACAGCTCAGTAACAATGCAGATGTGGCTAACACAAGAGTGTCAAGATGCATCTTTAAAATACTGTATATTATGTGTATATTATGTGATGTATTGCATCGATATATCATATTGTTAGTCATTTGATCTATGCATTGATTCATATTGAAGTATTGTTACACCCTAATTGTTATTTGCCATCAGTTATATTAACATGTAAATTGTGCAATATGTAAAGTTTTTACCAGAGCTGAATGTGTATTTTACTGTAACAGAATGAAGTACCAGGGATTGTGTCCACCTGTACCGCGCACTGAGGACGACTTTGACCCTGGTGCAAAGTTCCACATCCCAGCTAATGTGCCCTATGTCAGGTAGATAACAATAAAATAAATCATCAATGTGAAAATATCTCGCATGTATCATGTTACACAACACAGCCTTTGGATTTACCGTTTATTTGGTTTGGCTCTAATAGGTACTTTGTGAGTTTTGTAATCCAGTTCCAGTTCCACAAGGCCCTGTGTGCAGCCGCCGGTCAGCCAGCACCGCTCCACAACTGTGACATTTACCAGTCCAAAGAAGCAGGGAAACTCCTGGGGTCAGTAAAGCACTGGCTGTTTCCAGTTTTTACAAGCACAAAGATTAATGAAGTAGTGAGATTTTATAGATTTTCATTTTAGCCTGTGAATAAAACTCTCTACTCTTTCTTCAGCGATGTGATGAAGATGGGCTTCAGTAAACCCTGGCCTGAAGCCATGACTTTGATTACTGGCCAGCCCAAAATGTCAGTCCAGCCTCTGATGGAGTATTTCCAACCGCTCATCGAGTGGCTGGAGGGGGAGAACAAAAAGAACGGGGACGTCCTGGGATGGCCAGAGTACGACTGGACACCATACAAAAGTAAGCGTGGAGTCCATGAATCGACATCCAAATGTTGGTTTACCACTCAAGTGTTTTATTGAAAATTATAAAACGGTTAGTTCCAGTCCTTGATTCTGATTGGTCAATAGCTGTGTTTTATTCACAATAAAACACAGTTATGGCCGCTTCACCCAACGGTTCTGTGTATCACTACACAACACCCTTGGCAACCACTCTTAGCAACGTAAACATATGTTTGTTCTCATTGATATTGTTCATTGAAGCTTACTGTATTATGTAGAGTATTGTGTGAGAGAGAGATCGAGTGAGCGAGTTTATTACCTGCATTAAGATACAGCACTTTCCTTCAGGTCAGTCCTATATTTCATAATAATAAAAAAAATCAGTTTAGGTTAAATGTCCAAGCGATATCTAGTCCTTTTTAACAGTTAAGGGGTTTTCCCGTGCTAGTCCAAGCATTTGTCAGTTGTGAAAAGGGCCTATTGTTCCCGTGATCACAACAAGTTTCAGTCCTTTCAAAATAAAAGTCTTAACTACTAACGGAGTGACTCACTCATAAAGACAGTCTTTGCCGCCATCTAATGGCGTAATTATGTAACTTCTGTTGCTGTTCACGGCCAGGGACTATTTTTTCCATCGGAAGGAAGGCTTTTAGTGATTTTACGTCATGAAAGTTACATTGATACATATTTTTTGGCTTTAATATTTGTATTGGTAGTTATTTCTTGATCATCAGATGTGATTTAACCAATCCCAACAACAACTTTCCAAGCTCCAACGCAATTTTAAAGCACTGGATTTATGTGATTCTTCTAATAATAGAGAAACTTTTTTTCTGATTGTAATGAAAAATGGCTTAATATTTTTTATTTTGGATTTTTTTTTTTTTTTATCTAATTAAAGGTAGGTTAGGCAATTTCAGAGAGGCTAGCAATAGCAAGCTAGCTTTGAAAGCATGAGATCCCACCCTCCCTTCAGACCGTCTGCAAAGCGAAAACACATGAAAACACACTGCCAGAGCAGAGTCTGCAAAGCGTCATGAGACGAGAGACAGCGTTAAATTACCTTGTCTCAAAGCACATAACATTACAATAATAATGTAAACAACTTACAGAGCTCTGACTTGTACCACCTGACTACTGCAGATTCATTTAGGTGTTGATAGTGTTGACAGAAACGCATTAATCTGAGTCTGTGGACGTGAATAGCTCCAGGTAGAATGTCACGGGTTGCCATCTTGTAATTACGGTTACGACATGGTGTGAAAGCAGCATAAGCTGGTTGTTTTGGTTCAGAAGGAACTGTAAAAGGCGGCTGCTGTTTGTTTTCGGGCGCTCTGTGAATGTCTGTGTACAACTCTGCATAGCGCTGATGACGTGTGATGTCTGCGTGGAGGTATGGAAATACGTATATTGACAGGCAGGTAGGACATCCTATCATTGCATTTGGACCGAATGCAAGGATTGGACGAACATTTGTTGGTCCCGAGACTTCCACAGAAAGATATATATACATGTTTTAATATTTAGACCACTTCTATTATTGATTGCTATCAGGATGTGAAGAGAGTTTCAACCAGTATAACAAAAAGTGTTTATAAAGAAATTGCTTAATAATTTTGCGTGCTAAAAAGTGAAATTTTGCCAAAATTTCTCTATTGTAGACTAGTCCCCTATCCATACTATTTAACTTCCTTTATATAAAACATTTATGAAATGTATAAAATTAATTTAAATAAAAAGCTTCCTTTCATAAGCTCTTCATAAGAATCTGATTTTCAATGATCTGGTTCTGTATTATGTACAATTTGTATTATTTATAAGATTCACTGTCCCCAATATTGATGTTATTGCCATCACACCAAGAATTTGTATAATATACTGTAATAATATAATAAAATATAATATAATATAATTAATATAATCTTTCTTTTAGTTATGATGGAAATTAGAAGTTAAATGGGATCTCAGTGACAGAAACTTATCATTATTTTAAGATTTTAAAATAATTTGAGGTTTGTTATAATATTTAAGAATTTTAATTCAGAAACTATCCATTTCTTTTTATTTTTCATAATTAAGTGTTACTTGACTACTACTAGCTAACTTTGTCAGCATTTCTCATTTTCATTTAGTTTAACTTGAAGTACTAAAATTACTAAAACTAAAATAAAAATGAATAAAAAATAGAACTAAAATGAACATGGAATATATATATATATATATATTTAAAAAAAGATTCAAAAATGAATAAAAACTATAATATCTCATTGAAAAGTAACACTGGTTTATCCAACTTTTTCTCTACAAATTAAAAAGTGTCATTACCATCAATATCAGAATCCCAGACCATGGCACTTTTTAACACTAACAAAATGCTCTCACACTTCTCACCTGTTCGTTTCAGTGACTTCCGTGTTGGAAGAGGAGCCGAAAGCAGTCAGCTTCCTGGGATTGAGTGTGGATGAGGCAGGCGCTGCAGCGGGTCAATGGATCCTGCTGGTTCTGAGCATCGTCTTCCTGCTCGGCATCGTCTTCTTAGCCTACAGATACAGGAAGACTAAACGCTTACAGAGCAAATCAATGTCTCAGATGGAGCTCAAGTAAAATTCTTCAAAAAGGAAACTATTCTATTCTTACCATGCAGTCATTACTTTTTTGACAAGATTCACCTCTTTTTGAATGTAATGTATATTTATTATTTTTGGTCAAATTTGTTTGACTATGCAATGAAAAGTGACTTGTAATTTATTTGTAAAAAAAATTCAATGTCTGACTGCTGTTTTCAATTACTTCTATAGTCTTAACTGTGTGCATTTCTGATTGATTCTACTGGTAAACCTTTATAAAAATATAAAAAATTAAGACGTTCTGGCTTTGCTTATTGTCTGAGCGCAGGAACATTTAATTAAAACAGCAGCCTTCAGTTTTTAAAAACATTTTAATATCAGTACAATATATAAAAAACCTTTAAAGATGTATTTTGTTTCTGTGTGGACATACAGTATATTTTCTCATCTCAATACCCAGGTCTGAGGTATACAAACACCCTGTGTCTTTTTATTTGCTTAGTATTTAATGAAGTCTAGTGGTTTACCCAATCTGCTCTAGTATCCAACTCTATACCTTCTAATAACTAAACAAGCCAACCAAATGTAGGCTTCTCTCCGACAACACACTCAAATCCACCATTTGATTATATCAAATTCCACTAAAATATGAAACTTACTCCATTTCACCATAAAAGCAATTAAGAATCTTATACCATCTTATACAATATATACTCATCATTGAAAGTGGACTGATCTGAGCTGTTTTTGAAATGAAACCTGCAATCCATGTGGCTTGGCAGTACAATGGCAGTACATCTTTTATAGAAATGATAGCATTTGTTCAAGCATACATCTACATTCTTCACTTGTAAAATTAATCGCACCAACATGACAGTAGTTCTCTTGTAGTTGTTCCTCTGCAAAAAAGGGTCAACACAATACAATTTGACACCGTAGAAACAAAGATATTCTTAACAGTAAAACAAAAATAAAGACATTAAACTGGAAGTCTTAACGGAATGAATAAACAAGAACTGAATGACACAAAAAGAAAACTAAACATTGGCTCAAACAATCAGTGGAGTTTGGGGCAGGACTATATATTTTATTGACCACGTCAGTTTTGATTTTTGCTCATATGGTGTGAATGTTTTTTCGCATTGCAGTAATGAGAATTTAACTGTGCTTAACTGTCACACATTTTTGCAAATATATATATATATATATTTTATATATACACACATATATTTCAGTCATGAAACTCTAACCAACCGCTGATTGGTTCCTCTAACGCTATAGCATTAGCCAACCAGACATACATCCACATTCACATAACCATATATTTCGTACCCTAGCCTGCGATCACCCTGCTGCGCGATTATGAAAACTTCTGTTTACAGCTCCTCCTCCCCAGCACCACCTGTAGAGATCTGCTATGAGGGTTTTAAAGGGTTAGTTCACCCAAAAATGAAAATGACCCCATGATTTACTCACCATCAAGCCATCCTATGTGTACATGACTTTCTTCTTTCAGAAGAAATCATGGGGTAATTTTCATTTTTGGGTGAACTAATCCTTTAATATATTTTTGCAGCAGCATGTCCTTTATGTATGTTATTTCAACTAAGCTGAACAAATTCTTGTGCTTGCTCATCAGCAGTAGCGTAGCAGATCTCGTCTGCCAAAATCAAGCATACGTACAGTACTTTCCATGCCCCATGCCAATAAATGCTGAGGTTTCACTTTCTTTTGACAGTCCCTTTAACACGTTCTGTTGACTATAAGTAACGTTACAACTACATGTCTACTAACTACTGTCTACTAAGAGTGTTAGTAGAGTATTAGTAGACTGGTAGGGTTAGAATAAGTTGACATGTACTTGCAAAGTTGCTTATAGTCAGTAGAATGTCTGTTGGGGAGCATCACAATAAAAAGTTATTACAGATATTAAGCAGACAGTCTACTAATACTCTCATGAGAGTTAGTTGATATGTAGTTGCAAAGTTAGTTATAGTCAACAGAATGTTCGAAAGGGACCATCAAAATAAAGTGTTACCAATGCTGGTTAAATAATTCACTCTGAGAGTTGTCATGACTGAAATATATTTGAGTTGGGTTTTTTTTTCCGTTTGAGATTCACCCAACTAATGCTGATAGGAACATGATGATTTGGGCACACATTTTACACACTTAGACATCGTAGTCCTCACTCTTAAAAATAAAGGTTCCAAAAGGAGGTTTTCAAAGCAATGCCATGGATAAACCATTTTTGGTTCCCCAAAGAAGCTTTCAGTGAACAGTTCTTAAAAGGTTTGTTCACCCAAAAATGAAAATTCTGTCATACCAAACTTGTAAGACTTTCGTTCATGTTGTGATCTCATCCAAGAAGAACATCATTTAGTTTAATTTTAAAGTAGCTTTATTGAACTTGGTTCTAAATGTCAATCACTCCTGATCTCGTTCTCTTTTTTTCTTTTATTCACATATAAACATTCATGAACTCACACATCAGCTCTGGTAAACGGAGGCTTAAGCATGTTCGCTTGACGTGCAAGAACCAATGAGGTTCATTCTCGTGTTACGCAGCACGTTTGAGCTTCTGCAAGAACCAATGAGGTTCATTCTCTTGTTACGCAGCACGTTTAAGCTTCAGCAAGAACCAATGAGGTTCATTCTCGTGTTACGCAGCACGTTTAAGCTTCAGCAAGAACCAATGAGGTTCATTCTCTTGTTACGCAGCACGTTTGAGCTTCAGCAAGAACCAATGAGGTTCATTCTCGTGTTACGCAGCACGTTTGAGCTTCTGCAAGAACCAATGAGGTTCATTCTCGTGTTACGCAGCACGTTTGAGCTTCTGCAAGAACCAGTGAGGTTCATTCTCGTGTTACGCAGCACGTTTAAGCTTCAGCAAGAACCAATGAGGTTCATTCTCTTGTTACGCAGCACGTTTGAGCTTCAGCAAGAACCAATGAGGTTCATTCTCGTGTTACGCAGCACGTTTGAGCTTCTGCAAGAACCAATGAGGTTCATTCTCGTGTTACGCAGCACGTTTGAGCTTCTGCAAGAACCAATGAGGTTCATTCTCGTGTTACGCAGCACATTTGAGCTTCCTCCAGAACCAATGAGGTTCATTCTCATGTTATGCAGCACGTTTGAGCTTCCTTAAGAACCAATGAGGTTCATTCTCTTGTTACGCAGCACGTTTGAGCTTCTGCAAGAACCAATGAGGTTCATTCTCGTGTTACGCAGCACGTTTGAGCTTCTGCAAGAACCAATGAGGTTCATTCTCGTGTTACGCAGCACGTTTGAGCTTCTGCAAGAACCAATGAGGTTCATTCTCGTGTTACGCAGCACATTTGAGCTTCCTCCAGAACCAATGAGGTTCATTCTCATGTTACGCAGCACGTTTGAGCTTCCGCAAGAACCAATGAGGTTCATTCTCGTGTTACGCAGCACGTTTGAGCTTCTGCAAGAACCAATGAGGTTCATTCTCGTGTTACGCAGCATGTTTGAGCTTCCGCAAGAACCAATGAGGTTCATTCTCGTGTTACGCAGCACGTTTAAGCTTCAGCAAGAACCAATGAGGTTCATTCTCTTGTTACGCAGCACGTTTGAGCTTCAGCAAGAACCAATGAGGTTCATTCTCGTGTTATGCAGCACGTTTGAGCTTCTGCAAGAACCAATGAGGTTCATTCTCGTGTTACGCAGCACATTTGAGCTTCCTCAAGAACCAATGAGGTTCATTCTCATGTTATGTAGCACGTTTGAGCTTCAGCAAGAACCAATGAGGTTCATTCTCGTGTTACGCAGCACGTTTGAGCTTCTGCAAGAACCAATGAGGTTCATTCTCGTGTTACGCAGCACGTTTGAGCTTCTGCAAGAACCAATGAGGTTCATTCTCGTGTTACGCAGCACGTTTGAGCTTCTGCAAGAACCAATGAGGTTCATTCTCGTGTTACGCAGCACATTTGAGCTTCTGCAAGAACCAATGAGGTTCATTCTCATGTTATGCAGCACGTTTGAGCTTCCTCAAGAACCAATGAGGTTCATTCTCATGTTACGCAGCACGTTTGAGCTTCCGCAAGAACCAATGAGGTTCATTCTCGTGTTACGCAGCACGTTTGAGCTTCTGCAAGAACCAATGAGGTTCATTCTCGTGTTATGCAGCACGTTTGAGCTTCTGCAAGAACCAATGAGGTTCATTCTCGTGTTACGCAGCACGTTTGAGCTTCCGCAAGAACCAATGAGGTTCATTCTCGTGTTACGCAGCACGTTTGAGCTTCTGCAAGAACCAATGAGGTTCATTCTCGTGTTACGCAGCACGTTTGAGCTTCAGCAAGAACCAATGAGGTTCATTCTCATGTTATGCAGCACGTTTGTGCTTCCTCAAGAACCAATGAGGTTCATTCTCATGTTACGCAGCACATTTGAGCTTCCGCAAGAACCAATGAGGTTCATTCTCTTGTTACGCAGCACGTTTGAGCTTCCGCAAGAACCAATGAGGTTCATTCTCATGTTACGCAGCACGTTTGAGCTTCCGCAAGAGGTTTGTTTTCGCGCGTCAAGCATGTTCGGCTGAGCTTCTGTTTGCGTTTGCTGATCAATGTTTACATGCGAATAAAAACCTAAATTAAATCTGTTCATCATATAGAGCGACCGTGTCTCTTCAGAAAATGTGGACTAAACCGATCAATTCATATAGTTTTATGATCTCTTTATGAACTTTTTGAAGCGTCAAAGTTTCAGTTGCGTAGCTGTCAATGGAAGGACAGAAATCTCTCAGATTTCATCAAAAATATCTTAATTTGTGTTCCGAAGATTAACGAAAGTCTTATAGGTTTGGAACGACATGAGGGTGAGTAATTAATGACAGAATTTTCATTTTTGGGTGAACTAACCCTTTAAAAGAACCATTGTTTTCTTACTGTGAAGAACATTTTAATAATCTGAAGAACCTTTATGAGTTGGAAAGGTTCAGTGGATGTTAAAGGTTCTACATGGAACAATTGATGGCAATAAAGAACCTTTATATTTAAGAGTCTTCCTCCATGGGAGGAAGTAGCTGGAAAAATGGAGCAGTTCTTAAACTTACAGAGTTACAAAATAAGCATCCAAACAAAATGCAATTTAATTCAGCAGAACTGGTAATCATGTCTATTTCCTCAGTGCTGTTTGATGAGAACCGGTGGTCTCAGATCAGTTATAGCATGATGAACAATGTCAATGAGTAAAAATGACCCACTGCTTTGGCAGGTAAACTATAGCAGACATCTTCTGACCTCAGCATAAGGGGGAAAGTTAGTATTTCACCTTGATTTCATTAAAAAAACTGTTATAGTGGAATGAAATTTAACATGCTTGAAACTAAAACATATTTACATGTTCATGAAGATTTTAAAAAAAAGTCAAATAAATCAATTCATCATTACTAGGTCAGAGACGTCCCAGACATTGCCGACAATCTGGCTTTGCTGAAATTGGTTTAATGGTCTAAAAAACATGATATTGCACACAGACCAACAAACAATTCAAAACATGTTCTCAATAGCTCACTGCGTGTGAATGACAGCTCCAAACGCCAATGTTCAGTGTCCGTTGAGTTGTCCGGGGTTAATAAAAGACATCCTCCAATCATCACGCTCCCCTGGCTCTGGACGGAGAGAGGTGAAGAGGTCAGTAGTAATATTCGTGCATTTCTGTCCAGTTGGTGACCCAGAGTTTCTTGCTCAGTTCTTGCTCAGGCTGAAAGGCCAAGTTATACTTATAGCGTTCCTCTTTGCGTACTTTCACACCGTGGTACTTTGGCATTATCCTGTAGTAAACAGCCCTCTTGAAGAAACCACACTGCTCAAAACAGAGAGAGAATGAAAGAAACATTTCAGGTAAGAGTGACGGATATGCTTCTTAATAAAACTTTAATAGGAATAATTTACCCCCAAATTACATTTTTATCATTTATTCACCCTTATTCCAACCCTGCATTATTTTCTTGAGGTGTTTTCCATATGAAAGTAGACAGTGATTTATGCTGCAAAGCTCAGAAAAGGCTTCACAAAAGCAATAAAAAAAGTAGTCCACATGACGTGTGCACTATATTTAAAATATTTTGAAGCTATTTGATAAATTTGTGAGAAAAATTTCACAGCTTCGTTTCTCATTTGCTTTGTTCAAATTTACTGTGCTATGATTGTTCATGTGACACAAGAAAAGTTGTCTGGCATTAAATTTTAATTGAATGTAAGCACAAATGTCATATTTATTATACTTGTATGATGCTTTTCATTTTTGGAGCTTTGCAGTAAAAATCTGAATCCACTTTCCTTGATTAAAAAAATAGCAGCTTAGAAATTACCTCATTTTGTGTTTCATAGAAGAAAATAAATACTACGTGGTGAGTAAATGATGACAAAATATTAGTTTTGGGGTGAATAAGTAACACTGTATAAAGTGAACAATGTTTAAAGATCATAGAAAAAAATCTTTATGCCTTAATAAAATGCAACAATTGGGTTCTGGAATTAAAAACTCCATTCATTTTCTCCATAGGGAAATTGATTTTTAAGGATAACATATAAACCTTTAAAAACAGACATACTGTGAGCTACGAGGTTGTTAATCGATGGTATTTGCCTCTGCTGAAGCCGTCAGCCTGCATTATTTCAAATTAATTTTAAAATAATTGTGTTTAACAGCAGAATTTGTGGTGAAAAACTACATTACCCATGATGCTGTGCAGAAAATTCCACTAATCAGAGAGTCGAAACAAGTAAAACTCGCCAAAAGAGCTATTTAGTTCCGCCAACTCCCATGAAGCATGTGAGTAGTTTTATATTTCTTCACCATTTTTAATTTGATTATGCTGTTTGCAATGCTTCATGGGATTGTAATTCTTTCCCTCATTAAAGCCATTAAGTACACAGTCTTGTACCTTTGTATTTTTGTCCGATTTTCAAATACTTTTTGTTTCAAATCAAAGTTTGTAGTGTTATGATTCATCTTGTATCAGGTTGGTTTGATTCATGGCTTATAACGCTTATAACGAAGACTAAAAAAAATTCCTATGGGAAAAAATGAATGGAAAAAATACTTCTGGAACCAAAGCCATTGAAAAAGTGGGCAGGCACTAATGCACTCTATTGAGGCTTGTTGAAATTACAGTGGACAAAAGAATGTAATGAAAATGGAAAAAAAAAAATGCATTGAGATTCCCATTTGAGCTCCACTTTAGCTGGGAATATTTAGGGTTAGGTTACTGAGCAAGATAGACAGAATAAGAAAAGAAGAGATTGTTATTTGACTCTGGCAGTGAAGGGATTGCAGAGTTAGGAGGTGAGTAACAGGCTTGCAAAGTGAAAAGTCAGAAAAAGCGAATGTTAACTAGGGAGAGATCTCTGCTTTACCGAAGGGCCCTAACAGTGCTGCCATAGCGGCCCACGGCCCCCGCAGGCTCAGAATTCCTCCGTCAGCCTCTCTGTCTCAGAGGGCTGGATCTTTATTTCTGCTTTCTGGGATTTGGCCTCATACATCTCCCTCCTGCTGGCCCGTCGGAAGAAACCGCACTGTGGAGGAGGGGTGGAGCCCAAGGCGGGACATTTATTACTAATTTCAGTAATAAGATGCGGTGACATTTTACATCAAGGGTGTGCTGTAAAATTGAATTTCATGGACTGCAAGCATGTGGTTTAAATCTGTCCTGCCATATGGGTCTATTAACTGTCCTTGGTTAAGTTATGGTTTATGGTAATAATAATCTTATGTAGTGGTTCAGCATCGTTCAAAAGTTTGGGATCAGTATGATTTTTTTTTAAAGAAATGAATACTTTTTTCCAGCAAGGACGCATTAAATTGATACAATTGACAGTAAAAAAAAATTTTTTTTTTTTACTTTCTATTTATTAAATAATCCTGAAAAAAATGCATCACGGTTTCCACAAAAATATGAACTGTTTTCAACATTGATAATAATCAGAAATGTTTACTGAGCATCAAATCAGCATATTAGAATGATTTCTGAAGGATCATGTGACACTGGAGTAATGATGCTGAAAATTCAGCTTTGTATCACAGGAATAAATTTTAAAATATATTCAAAAAGAAAAGTTTTTTTAAATTGTAATAATATTTATAATATTACTGTTTTTTGATTAATAAATGCAGTGAGCATAAGAGACTTCTTTCAAAAACATTTTAAAAAATGTAGATTTTTTAAAAATGTATTTTGAAAGAAATCTCCAAACATTTGAATAGTAGTGTATATATATCACAATACAGTCATTTTTAGATTATAAATAATGTGATTATTTTCATTTTTAATAATCCAGTTAAATACTTAATCTCATTTGATTATTTTCATTTTTGTTTGGAATTTGTAGGATGCACATAAAAATTATTTACACAAAAATTATGCAATGTTTATCTAAAATCATTTTGCTTATTGGTATGGTTGAATTTGGTTGAATCATCAAAGGTCAGCAGCAAAAACATTAGTTAATAAAGTGAGATTAAATATATAAAGTATAATTGTATAATTTACCATATTTAATTATTGCAGGTTTGCGTAATATTCTGAGTTTGCATTGCACTGTTTTTATTAATTTTAAAGAATACTGAATCTGTTTCTGTGCAAGAGAGATGCGTAAATGCATGATAAAATTTAGTCTAGAGCTACAATACCCAATCATGTGTATACAGCGAACACAACACGATTTCTCTCAACATGGGGACAGGAGAGCTGTCAGTCAATAAATGGGAAAACAAAGTAACTTGCGTTACTTATTTGAAAAAGTAACTCAGAAAGTTTGTTGTAAATTTAAAAGTAATCCATTACTTATTACTTGAAAAAAGTAATCTGATTACATAACTCACATTACTTGTAACATACCCCCAACACTGACATCAACTCAGATAGACCAGATAAGCCATATTCAATGCCATCGTAAAACAGCACACACCTGTGACCAATCGATTAAATTCTGTCTAGTCTGTATCACATTTCTACCATCTCAAGTATATAACATAATACTTCCCAGCCCAGTTGTGACCTGGATTTCAGATCATTCTAAATGATGGGCAAAAAATAAAGTTTTGACATCGAGCACAAATACCTTCCACAGAATGAGACTGATAATGCCTAATAACAGTATCCCTGCAACTGCTGCAACAATGATGATCCAGAGAGGAACTTCATACGGCATCTCCTCTCCCAGCACCGGTTCAATATTTACTGAAAACTACAGAGACAAAGGGACATTCAAAACAGATGAGCTTTCAGCCATGCCATTAGGAGTTACACTGAATATGTTAAAGGATCAGTTCATCCGAACAGAACATTCTGTTAACATTTATTCACTCTCATGTCATTCTAAACCCATGGAACACAAAAAACACAAAAGATTCAGAGTTTATAGTGACCACAAAAAAGCACAATAAAAGTAGTCCATATAACTATATTTTCAGTGATTATATACGTACCCCTACAATAACTGTTCTGTTAATAACCCTCTGTCGATCCGACTGTCCGTGGGCGGGGATACAAAAATGTGGAAGTATAATCTGTAATTTTCACGAAAGTGTTTTGTGTCATCTGGTGGACTTTTGCTGACAAATAAACGTGTATTTCCTGGTCCAGGTAACACGGAGAACGAGTAAACGTTCATTTATATATCCTATTGACACTGGAACAATATGAAGCAGTTTGAAAATTGGCAAAGTTACATTTTAATTGCCTTTTAACCTCTAGTCAATATGACTTGTACACTATATTACAAGATGTTTCAGAAGACTTACTATACAATACATTGCACGAGTCGTCTCCATGCAGTATAAACGTTTTCTATTTTTTTAATATGCCACGGATCCCCAAATATGATCATCCTCATGTGGGGGACCCCTATCCTAAAATTTAAAATGCATCACCCAATTTATACACTGAAAAATTAATAAAAAATTAGTTTCTATTAAGTTACATTATTAGTTACATTATTATATGTTTTTCTACACATTATAGCATTGTACTGTTAAATGTATTATTTAATTTTAATCTAATTTTTGTATTTATATTAATCATTTTATTTATTTATTTTAATCTATTTAATAAATGAATAAATTACTAATATTTTTATTTTAATCTAATTATTTATACAGTACTGGTCAAAAGTTTGGAACCATTACTACTTAATGTCTCATGCTTATCAAGCCTGCATTTATTTGATCAAAAATACAGAAAAAAAACAGTAATATTGTGAAATTTTAAAATAATTTAAAATAATGGATTAGAATGATTTCTGAAGGATCATGTGACACTGAAGACTGGAGTAATGACGCTGAAAATTCAGCTTTGATCATGGGAAAAAATTACAGTTTACAGTACTATATATTCATATAGAAAGCAGCTATTTTACATTGTAATAATATTTCACAATATTACAGTTTTTTCTGTATTTTTCATCAAATAAATGCAGGCTTGGTGAGCATAAGAGACTTATTTCAAAAATAGTAATGTTTCCAAACTTTTTACCAGTACTATATATATATATATATATATATATATATAATTTTTTCCCCATTTTTTATAATTTTTCTCTAGATTTTCCACTGACCCCTTCTTCACTCCCTTGGGGCCCATCTCAGTTTGAAAGCTCCTGGTCTAGACTACTTTAATGGTGCTTTTACAGTTCTTTTTTTGGAGCTTGACAGGCCAATCATTATTGGGTGAACTTTAATGGGAACAGCTCTGACCTCTCTGGTCTGGTTGTCCATTTTGATGGCCGGTTTTTCTGTCTGCAGTCTCAACGTGGCCTGCCCCTTTACCGCCACTCGGAAGGCATTGGCGTAATCCTGTGAGAAAACCACAAAGATGCCAGGAGCCATTTAGTGAGCACCATGACAAAGAGTATTTGATGAACAGCTACTGTACAAACCTCCAGCAAGGTGCCGTTCCACACACGTGACCTGACTTTGATCTCCGCCTGAGTCGACATGTTGTGTAGCGGGCAGGAGAAGGTCAGACAGTGGGCCGTCTGCTTTGAACACTCCTGAATAGAGATAAAAGACATTCAGGTGATGAAATAACTGGTGGGACACTATGAAAATCAGTCCTCAGAGAGAAAACGTCTGCCTCACCAGCAAATGGGACACTTTACGAGGTACCAGGACTTTAATAGAAGCCTCTGCATGGGGATACGCAGAGCCCACCTCTCTTTTAGATCGTTTAGTACCTAGATCTGACAACTGGAAGAGATGACAACTGAATGGAGTGAATGAAATTAAAAATGAGTAACTGTGGGCTGCTGTATTCATTTCCTCAAACTCACTGTGAGGTTGAGATGGTTGACAATCTTCCCCGGTGGGACACAGCGTGACTCCGACTCTCCTTTGATCACTATCTCTGTGAGATACAGCAGCCATTTCCCATTGGTTACTGCAAATGGCCATTCAAAGTCAATCATCAGAGTTCCCAAATCTCCAAGAGGTTCTCCCAGCACTTTCACCTGGAATGTGAACACAATGAACCTTTTTAGTGTTTTTACATTTGAGCTGTTCAAAGGGAGCGTAAGAGGATAGTTCACCCACAACGTACAATTCTGTCATCATTTACACACACTCATGTCGTTCCAAACCTGTATGACACAAAAGTACATATTCTGAAGAATGTTGGTAACCAAACAGTTCTGCTGACCACTGACTTTTTGACAAAAAACACATTCCTTAAAATATCTTGTTTTGTGTTTCGCAGAAAGTCATACCGGTTTGGAACGATACAAGGGTGTGTAAATGATGACAGAATGTTAATTTTTAAGTGAACTATTGCTTTAAAAGTGGGCTCAGATCTCATTTTGGTCTTTTTAGATGTGGTTTCAGTATATTTTTGATTTCCACGGTTGTTTTTGGGAATCTGCACCAACTAAATATTGTATTTAGTCTTCTTAGTATCGACCCTTTCCACATGTCTGGGGTTCTCAGAAGTCGTCATAGTTTGGGTAAACTTCCATAGCGGAGAACGGGAGCAGACAACAAATAATTTTTGTATTCCCATTTGCTCCAATATCAAAAGAAAAAAAATCCATGATAGCGTTTCTGTGACCTTCCAAAAGAGGTAAAAGTATGAGAGTTAACATTGATTATATTAAGAAATGTTTCTTGAGGAGAAAATCAGCATTAGAATGATTTCTGAAGGATCATGTGACACTGAAGACTGGAGTAATGATGCTGAAAATTCAGCTTTGATCACAGGAATAAATTACATTTTTAAATTTACTAATTAAAAACAATTATTTTAAATTGTAATAATATTTATTATCTTATTTGAAGTTTTTTTTTTTTGCTGTTCACAACACAAACACTAACAACTAAAATGATTTGAGCCAGATACATTCAAATTAAAATCATTTTTGGTGTGTGTCCAAACAAACCTATAAGGCCACACTCACAAGGAACACAAACTCCAGCGGACTCCCCACATCATTGGTGCTGTTCATGGCAGATTCCCCAATCACACTGCCACTGAAGGTCGTGTCAATCACTGGCTTTTCTCTGCACACGACAGGAAGAGAATGAGAACCACAGTGTTAAAGGTGCAGTAATCGATTTCTGAGAAACGCTGTTGAAAGTGGATCGGACCGAGCAGCACAAAACACTTGTCGCTAATCAGCAGTAGGGGGCGTGTCATCCATGATGGGGGAAGAGAGAGCAAGAAGGAGATTTAAAGAAAGACTGTAGAAAGAGAGATGGCTGAGAGACATTACAAAATAGAAAAGGTCAGAGGAATATCACTGGAAAAAGAAGGATTATGATCAGGCAAGAGCTTTAGGACCTGTGTTAATATTAGAAAAGCTTTCCAGCGCTGGAGAGACCATAGGCGTAAATCGCAGGGGGATCGGGGGGTCAGGACCCCCCCATCTGAGAGTTGTCCCCCCTTAAAAATATAATTAAAAACCACATTGTGTATTATAAATAATATAATGATAATACTTAAAATAATTGTGTAAGTAGTAAAACAATAAAAACGCAAATGGGCAAAAATGCGTTTTAAGTTTAGTCCCCCCTCTCTTGCCTCACAGTGGTTTGGTCCACCGCGCACCTCACCTACATACACAAGTCCGGTGGGAGAGAACAAAGTTCTTCAGTAGTTGTTGAACTCCAGTGAGTAGGCTGTCAAGGATATTTTATTTACTTTAAACATCGAATGAAGTGATTTTATTTCTCTTTAATACAGACGATGCTGAGTTATTAATAAATTAGCAATGACAAAAAATTATGATACCGATGTATTTTTCCATAAGTCCGATATTTTAGTGATTATTGTTTGGTATCTTGTTGTAAGTCACCCACTACAACTAACATGGCGATAAACCTATGTGTGAACTGACATTAGGCTAATGTAGATTTACTGCTGTGTTGGGTTTTTCTCAGTCCTATGTGGAAGAAGCAAGATAATTTAATAATTATATTACCGCGTGGTGAACCTATGATAACTCATATTTAAACAACTATTGCTTTGTGTTGTTGGCCAGATAAAATGACAGAGAAAAGAAAAACGGACATAAGATCATTTTTCAGAAAAATGCCACACATACGTATCCTTACAAGTACAATTTTGGCTGTATTATTTGTGTCCCCTTCATAGCAGCCGCCGAGCGAACGCACAGAGTAACGTCATAACATCATTTTCAACACACTCAAATGTATCTAATATGATAAACAGAGCTGCGTTACCTCATACTCATGACCGGAAAAGCGGAAATGGCGCCGGCGACTGTGGCATAATAAAAGTCCCGCTGCTCGCGAGGCGTGTGTTGCGTTCATCTTATTAACAATCGCTCCAGCGGCCTTACTCAGCTCCCACAACACTCGGTCCTGCTCTGCTTCATACTACAGTAACGTTAATAATCGCATCCATGAACATGATTTCTGCCCGAGTCCTATCCCGATTCTTTTCAACCGGCTGTGAGGTGAAGACCACATGTCCCAAGATTCTGCGCTCAAACTTGGCGTCTACAAACTACGCCTTTGTTTTGAATAGGCGACCTCAAGCGGACGGAAAAGTTACATAGTGCACCTTTAACTAAAGCTTAAACTGAAACTAAAACCATAAATAAAAATATTTTTGTTACTTGAAATAACATAAATGTTAAATTAAATTAAATTAAATATATAAAAACTAAAATAAAAATAAAAAATATACAGACATATTAAAAAAAAAAAATAAATAAATAAACTATTAAAATAAAAATTACTAAAACTTTAACTAAAATTAAAGTGAAAATTTAAAAATAAAAACTAATATTCAAAATATTAATAAAATATAATAACACTGATTTTTAACACTGAAGGGTTTATCCACAGCGACAAATATTTTTGGCCAGGTACACACTGTTTCAGGATTGACAACTGCATTGAAATAATAATAATTTAGTTTCCTAAATTATCATTCCGCGTGTGTACGGAACACGACTCACTCCCGAAACTGCCATGATCAACACAGTGGTAACCATAGCATCATTCTGGCATCTTACGTGTTTAGCATTCGCTATTTTGACCGAAGTAATATTACAGTGACAAAATACTCTGCAAGTTTAACTAAACCACCGTCTACAGAGATGTTGTGTTTTTTATGTTTGTAAGGCTGCTATCTTGCAGTGTTGCCATGTCCACGCATTATAACAAGTTTTTGGGTTGCTAGTTGTGGGTCATGATATTTTGGTCTTATTTTCAATATAAAGTATTTGGATTTATTTCGGTTTATTATGGGCTTGTTCTTGTTCGTTTTTTTTCTTGCAAGATCTGGCAACCCAAGTAAGTAAACGCTTGTATCACTTTCCCTGTGCACGTTTAAATACGTCATTAACAACTAGTTGTTCAGTTCGGTTTCGTACACACTGCATTGTAAAAAAACGAATTTAGCTGGAGTGTGTATGTGGCCTTTGTTTTACATGCACAGATGAATCATCATGAATCACATTTTGTCTTATTTTTAACAATATATGAAAGTACGTACAAGGAAAAGGTAGTGAGGACTGTGTTCTTCACGTTGAGGGTGACAGGAACAGGATACAGATCTTTCTGTTCACTTATACTGGAGACAAACACAAACACCGTTCAGTCAGTCACCTTAACAGAAAAGGACCTGCAGAAACGACTAGTGAAATGAAATGTCTTTTATGCACAATTTGTTGGACACTGTGAATTAAGGGGAAACTGTACACTGTATACACCAGAAACCATCTCAGTTACTACATACGTACGTGGAGAGCTGAAGTCGAGATTCAATCTGTTCTGTGTAAAGTGTTATACCAGAGGTCTCAAAGATGATTTTCAATGAGGTCTGTAAAGGCAGAAATCAAGAGAGTGAACAAATTAGCAAAATATTTCAGCTGTAGAGTCTGATTAGCTGAGTTCATTCAAATGGCTCGTTGAAAATTAGTCATCAGAGAGGCTTTTTTAATGCACATGCAAATCTTCAGAAAGGTCACACATTGGACATGTTTCAGCAAGAAAACAGACTGCTACCTTCTGATTGCTTTTAAATGGGTTTCCCAGATCGCATATGATGGTGTCGTCTGCGCTGCACTCAATATCAAAACCAGGCTGTAATGAAGACAAACCAAGAGAACATCATTGAAATGATTTAATTAGAGTCTCAAGCAGGAATTTAAATTCAAATTAAGTATTTTATGTATGAGCTTTTATGAAAACAATGCATTTCAAGGTACATAGCAACATATAGTACAAAACAAATCCCAAATCAAAGGAAAAATTGTACAGGAAATACAGGAAAACTGTATTGCTCAGCCTCAGATGTTGCTCTTTCATAACTCAAGAAAGAACACACTTTTTAGATATAAAGGAATCTTCTTTGTGAAACAGCGCCACCATGTGGACTCACCTGAGTGCGCACTCCTGAGTATTTGAGTGCGGGGGGAATGGTGATGTTGAGCATGGCCTGATGGGCGTCCTCAGCCTGCCTGCCTTCATCTGGCATGTTAGCAATATCCACCATCATCACCAGCTTCTTAATGTTACTGTTGAACTCCATAGTCTGACTGTGAATAAACCAGCACATCCCATATATAGATATATATATATACACATATTTTCCATGTGTATTTAAACATTAGTTTTTGAGGAGGACTAGCTAATTTGTAAATTAAAATAAAGTTGTAACACTTTACAATAAGGTCTCATTTGTCAACATTAGTTAATGCAAACAATGAACAATATATTCTTACAGCATTTCTTACCCTTTGTAAATGTTGGTTAAAAAATGTTCATGTTCATGTTAGTTTACAGTGAATTAACTAATGTTAACAGATACAACTTTTGATCTTAATAATGTATTAATAAAGGTTAAAATGAACATTTACTAAGATGAATAAATGCTTTAGAAGTATTGTTCACTGTTAATGTTAATTAAAGTAAAGTAATGTTAAACAAATAAAACATTATTGTAAAGTGTTACCAATAAAATGTAGATACTTTGATTTCAGACTTTTTTATTTATTTATTATGTAGTTAATTTTATTTTTATTCTATATGCTGCTTTCATGTCTGTCATATCTCTCCTGTGGTATGTTTCTTCTCACAGAATAAAATAACTGAAACTCAAATCAAAACGACTTAAATCATTTTTTGCTAAGTTGTACATTACACCAAAAATATAATATAATTAATATAATATAATATAGGTAAATTGGCAATACTTTATTTTGCAATAATGAATAAACTAAAAAAATAAAATAAAATAAAATAAAATAAAATAAAATAAAATAAAATAAAATAAAATAAAATGGTAACAATTTAGTTTAGGGTCCAATTCTCACTATTAACTAGTTGCTTATTAGCATGCAAATTACTAGGATATTGGCTGTTTATTAGTATTCATAAAGCACATATCAATGCCTATTAATGCTCTTCCACTCACACAGGACATATACATATTAGATTTATGGATAAGCCAGCCAAAATTACACTATAATAACTGCTTTCACTCAAAAGACATCTGAATGTAGATGAACCTCATCTCTGTTTGTATGTTCATATTCAACAGTTTCCATCTAGAATCCTCACCTTAGGAAGGGAATGTAATTCTCATCGGCAAATATGGCCTTCAGCTGCAGGTTACTGCTACACCTGTTGTCATCACCACACTCCTTGTGAAAGTTAATCTGAGGAAAAACACAGCAAAGCACTCTCAAGCCTTCGAGCAGAGGTTTCTGTTTGGCTGAGATGGAAATGCAGACTGGTTTGTACCTCATTTTTGTCTGTCAGGGTCTGCTGGCCGCTCAGCACAGGGAAAGCGTCCAGGTTCTGTAATGTTTGTTGTGCTGCTGCTTTCTGCTCATATAGGGACACGTTCAATGTGAACACTATGGGCTGAAGTTTGTCCCTCACAGGGCTCTGGAGAGGGTAGAAAAAACCTGTGCATTCACTAAACACAGATTACGGGTTCAGAACTGCATACTACCATACTACTAGTTTCTTATTGTATCCTATGCAAATTTTCTTTATGCATTATATATATATATATATATATACACACACTGATCAGGCATAACATTAAAGGTGAAGTACAATGAGGTGAAGTGAATAACACTGATTATCTCTTCATTACGGCACCTGTTAATGGGTGGGCCAAATTGTGATGGCTAGACGACTGGGTCAGAGCATCTCCAAAACTGCAGCTCTTGTGGGGTGTTCCCGGTCTGCAGTGGTCAGTATCTATCAAAAGTGGTCCAAGGAAGGAACAGTGGTGAACCGGCGACAGGGTCATGGGCGGCCAAGGCTCATTGATGTACGTGGGGAGCGAAGGCTGGCCCGTGTGGTCCGATCAAACAGACGAGCTACTGTAGCTCAAATTGCTCAAGAAGTTAATGCTGGTTCTGATAGAAAGGTGTCAGAATACACAGTGCATCGTAGTTTGTTGCATATGGGGCTGCATAGCCGCAGACCAGTCAGGGTGCCCATGCTGACCCCTGTCCATCGCCGAAAGAGCCAACAGTGGACATGTGAGCATCAGAACTGGACCACAGAGCAATGGAAGAAGGTGGCCTGTTCTGATGAATCACGTTTTCTTTTACATCACGTGGATGGCCGGGTGCATGTGCGTCGCTTACCTGGGGAACACATGGCACCAGGATGCACTATGGGAAGAAGGCAAGCCGGCGGAGGCAGTGTGATGCTTTGGGCAATGTTCTGCTGGGAAACCTTGGGTCCTGCCATCCATGTGGATGTTACTTTGACACGTACCACCTACCTAAGCATTGTTGCAGACTGGAACCGGTATTCCCTGGTGGCTGTGGCCTCTTTCAGCAGGATAATGAGCTCTGCCACAAAGCAAAAATGGTTCAGGAATGGTTTGAGGAGCACAACAACGAGTTTGAGGTGTTGACTTGGCCTCCAAATTCCCCAGATCTCAATCCAATCGAGCATCTGTGGGATGTGCTGAACAAACAAGTCCGATCCATGGAGGCCCCACCTCGCAACTTACAGGGCTTAAAGGATCTGCTGCTAACATCTTGGTGCCAGATACCACAGCACACCTTCAGGGGTCTAGTGGAGTTCATGCCTCGACGGGTCAGGGCTGTTTTGGCAGCAAAAGGGACCAACACAATATTAAGAATGGTCATAATGTTATGCCTGATCGGTGAATATATATATATATATATATAGGCTGCTTTTCCTCCTTTTCCAACTCATCTGTTATTATAAATAAATAAATACATACATACATAAATAGATTGATTGATTATTATGGTTATTAATAATAATAATAATTTATTAATTCATTTATTTATAAATATTATTTATAAATTATTATACAAAATATACTATAAAATTAATAAAAATAAATAAAATAAATACATAATTATATAAAAAACAATTATAATTATGAATAATAATGCATTTATTTATTCATTAATTTACTTTATAAATAAATATACATTTTATTACATAATATAGAATTAATATAAATAAACATAAATAACTACATGTGTAATAATAATACATACATTTATTAATTTATTTCTTTATAAATAAATATAAATTACATAAAATATAATATATGATTAATAAAATAAATTATACATTTATCATTAATATTAATTATTGTTATTATTATTATTATCAGACATTAAATACCCTACTACGGCCATCTAAATGCAGGATTTGCATCTGTGTGATTATATATATATATATATGTATATGTGTGTGTGTGTGTGTGTGTGTGTGTGTGTGTGTGTGTGTGTGTGTGTGTGTGGTCTGAGCAGGTGGTCTCTCACATTAACACTAAGTTCCAGCTCTTGACATGCGGGAGCAGAGAAAGAAAGAAGGCCTGTAAATGTGCTTTGCTTGTTGTCAAGGAAACGGACTCGGGCGCCACGGCGATTATGGTCAGCATCAACTGTGTACTTCACAGCTGAAGCAGGGAGAAACAAACAGCACATGGTTAATCCAGTAAAACACAGATGAAACACTCCTGAATCAGGGTTCCCACTTACTGATGTCCTTCTTGAAGGCTTTGTTTCCATTGCTGAGAGTGTAACTGAAACACACCTTCACCTTTATGCTATAAAAATAACATATTATAATTATTGGACTTACAGGACAAGTATAATATAATAATTTTACAGCTAATGCACACTGAAAAATCAAATGCATGTGCCTGAAACATTTGTCTTCTTACCAGGAATTAACACACTGGCTTGGAATCACAATCTTCGGCTCCACTGTAAAGTTTTTGGAGAGGTGGATGACCGGACGCGACCTGAAAATACCCATCAAGAATCACATATTTTGAGGTTATCTTATAGAACGGATTGATTTAGTTAAATGCTTGTGTCCAGCAGGGGGCCCTCCAAGCATGCAGGGACCACATATCCATCTGGCATCTGGTATTCATCTGGATGCTTGTTGGCTGCTTGCTATCTGTTATTTTTGTATGTATGTATGTACAGTACCTGACAAAAGTTTGGAAACATTACAATTTGTTTATGTTTTTGAAAGCAGTCTTTTATGCTCACCAAGGCTGCATTTATTTAATCAAAAATACAGTAAAAAAATATTGTTTACAAATTAAAATAACTGTTTTCTACTAAATTGTAACTTATTCCTGTGATGACAAAGCTGAATTTTCAGCATCATTACTCCAGTCTTCAGTGTCACATGATCCTTCAGAAATCATTCTAATATGCTGATTTGATGCTCAAGAAACATTTCTTCTTATTATTATTATTATCAATGTTGAAAACACTTGTGCTGTTTAACATTTTTGTGGAAATGATGATTCTTTCTCAGGACTCTTTGATGAATGTAAAGTTAAATGAAGACCATTTATTTGCATTTATTAAATTTATTATTTTTTTGTAACATTATAAATTTCTTCACTGTCACTTTTGATCAGTTTAATGCATCCTTGATGAATAAAAGTATGATTTTCTCTCTCATTCCACAAATGTTTGAATGGTATCACGGTTCCCACAAAAATGTTAAACAGCGAAAACATTTTCAATATTGATAATAATAATAAGAAGAAATGTTTCTTGAGCAGCAAATCAGCATATAAGAATGATTTCTGAAGGATCATGTGACACTGAAGACTGGAGCAATGACATGACATTTTAAAATATATTCAAATAGAAAACAGCATTTTCAATTGTAATAATATTTCACAATATTACTGTATTTTTTAATAAATAAATGCAGCCTTGGTGACACATTAAAAACATTAAAAACTTGTAATGTTTCCAAACTTTTGACACTGTACATAAGTAAAAAAATAAATATTGTTTTGTAAATTTACAATTAATAATAATAATAATAATAATAATACATGTATTTATTTATTTAAATAAAATAATTATAACTTACATAAAATATAATATACTAAAACAATCAATCAATCAATCCTTTGGTATGCACAATTTATATTTGTTTACAGAGCTAGGACTAAAAAGTTTTTTTAAGATCATGAAAAACACATTCAAGTGTGTCCAAACTTTTGATCCGAAATAAAAAACTGTTGAAAAAAAAATCAAAATCCCTCTAAATAATATCAACATCTATATATACCAAACACTGTTGAAAGACTGAACCTCAAGAGAGCGATGCGGTCATCCATAGAGCCCACCAGAATGTCAGGATAATCATTTCCATCCATATCCATTCCTCCATTGAGAGAGTAGCCAAATGTCTGAAAGCCACTGGGACCTAATGATTTCCCCTCTATCACCTAAGAGAAAGAGCATACAGTAAATCATCTGTTCTTATTCTCACAGTCTCTAATACAAGGTCCAGATATGTCAGATATGATCAACTGTTGATCTATGGTCTATGATCACGTAATGATATGAAACAGTATGTTTAAACTGTAGAAAAGTCACTCCAAAATCTGAAATAAATCGGTTCCATACAAATCCCATGATGTTTTGCTTTACCTGGCTGGGTTCCTTGTTTATTCCACTTTTACTTCCCATCCATATAAAGACTTTCCCAGAGTCTTGGAACGGAGCACCAACAGCAAAATCTGAATGAACAAAACAAGACACAAACCCCAGAACACGTGATGAACTCCCCATGGCCTCCAGATGGCAGCATTATGAAACAAATCGCATGAAATGAGACACTTCTGCATATACAAGCACCATTTAAAAGTTTGTAGTTGGTAAGATTTTTTTAAATGCTTTTGAAATAAATCCCATATGCTCACCAAGACCGCATTTATTTTACCAAAAATACAGTAAAAACAGTAATATTGTGACATATTATTATGATTTAAAATAGCTGTTTTCTATTTGAATATATTCTAAAAAGTAATTTATTCCAATTTAATTAAATTATAGTAATTTAAAATGACAGCATACATTTTTAACTGCATATTCATAATAGGTGTGCGGCATGCAGGTACTACCTTGAAATCCGTCCTGATTGATGTCCCCCACTGCAGCAACAGCAAATCCAAACCCTGAACCTTTTTTACCCTTCAGAACCAAGCTGGCTTTTTCCCGGAAGGAACCATTCTCGTTCATGAAGATGTAAACAGCCCCTCCCTCCTCCCTGTAGCGGTCAAAGTAGAACGGTGCTCCAACGATCAGGTCGTTCCAGCTACAACAGCATGCAACCACACAAATTACATGTTACGTCTAAATGACTAATGTTTATTTTCACAGAAGCTTTAGTAAAGAATGAGAAAGATGCCATATAAATGCATTCAGCCGTGTATCTGTTGACATGCTTAAGTATAAAGCTCAAAAGGATCTTTGCAAGGGCACATGGGGAAAGTTAGACATGCTTTGGTCTACTTCCTTTCAATTCACTTTTAAACTCAGTGAAGCGTCGTACAGATCAGTCTCTGTGATGATAAAGGATTACTGGATATGCAAACATTGATATTGGCAAATTTCACCAACTGTACAAAACTGTGTGACTAATATGATATGACTAGCGCTTTTTTGATGAATTGGATCCCATTGAATTTCTATGTACAGACAAAACAAAAATTGAGATGAGTTCTTTTGAAAATGTACACTATATTGCCAAAAGTATTGGGACACCCCTCCAAATCATTGAATTCACGTGTTCCAATCACTTCCATGGCCACAGGTGTATAAAATCAAGCACCTAGGCATGCAGACGCTTCTACAAACATTTGTGAAGAATGGGTCGCTCTCAGGCGCTCAGTGAATTCAAGCATGGTACCGTGATAGGTTGCCAACTGTGCAATAAGTCCATTCATGAAATTTCCTCACTACTAAACATTCCACGATCAACTGTTAGTGGTATTATAACAAAGTGGAAGCAATTGGGAACAACAGCAACTCAGCCACGAAGTGGTAGGCCACGTAAAATCACAGAGCGGGGTCAGCGCATGATGAGGCACACAGTGCGCAGAAGTTGCCAACTTTCTGCAGTCAATAGCTACAGACCTCCAAACTTCATGTGGCCTTCAGATTAGCTCAAGAACAGTGCGTAGAGAGCTTCATGGAATGGGTTTCCATTGCCGAGTAGCTGCATCCAAGCCTTACACCACAAAGTGTCGGATGCAGTGGTGTAAAGCACGCCGCCACTGGACTCTAGAGCAGTGAAGACGTGTTCTCTGGAGTGACGAATCCCGCTTCTCTGTCTGGCAATCCGATGGACGAGTCTGGGTTTGGCGGTTGCCAGGAGAACGGTACTTGCCTGACTGCATTGTGCCAAGTGTAAAGTTTGGTGGAGGGGGGATTATGGTGTGGGGTTGTTTTTCAGGGGTTGGGCTTGGCCCCTTACTTCCAGTGAAAGGAACTCTTAATGCTTCAGCATACCAAGACATTTTGGACAATTTCATGCTCCCACCTTTGTGGGAACAGTTTGGGGATGGCCCCTTCCTGTTCTAACTTGACTGCGCGCCAGTGCACAAAGTAAGGTCCATAAAGACATGGATGAGCGAGTCTGGTGTGGAGGAACTTGACTGGCCTGCACAGAGTCCTGACCTCAACCCGATAGAACACCTTTGGGATGAATTAGAGCGGAGACTGCGAGCCAGGCCTTCTCGTCCAACATCAGTGCCTGACCTCACAAATGCGCTTCTAAATTTCCCATAAACACACTCCTAAACCTTGTGGAAAGCCTTCCCAGAAGAGCTGAAGATGTTGTAGCTGCAAAGCGTGGGCCAACTCCATATTAAACCCTACGGATTAAGAATGGGATGTCATTAAAGTTCATGTGCATGTAAAGGCAGGCGTCCCAAAACTTTTGGCAATATAGTGTATACTGGATTTGATGTGATATAAAATCAAATAAACATCAAATACTAAGATATTATGATAAAAAAAACACTTTAACAGATTAGACATTTGCAGAACAAACAATACAGTGATTTAGTTGCACAGTGACCTACTCGTCATTGTTGAGGTCCGCTACCGCCAAGCAGCTGCCAAAGTACGACCCTATTTGTTCCCCTGGGATTGTCATCAGTGGGTTAAGAACTAAATCTTGTTTTTCTGCCAGGATCACTGAACCCTTGAAATTGTCTCTGGGAGCCCCCGTCACCACAGTGTACTCAGAGCGATCCAGTAACTTTATGTCCTCCAGCACAGAGTAACCTGAAGAAAGAGATGAGTGTTCTTAAACTTGTCATGCTACCATAAAGTTCATTTACAGTCAAGAGACTCTTTTGAGAAAGAAGGAAAAAAATTATGCTACATTTATTTTATTTTATTCAATGCAAACACTGCAGTATTTATCTGACACAAAATTTTGAGAGACAACATTTGACAGCATTTAAATACATACATATTTAAACACAAAAACAGCATAATTAATATATAAAAACAATATTAAAATAATAATAATAATTTGTTACATTTATATAGCGCTTTTCTAGGTACTCAATGCGCTACTCAAATCTCCTCAAACCACCACCAATGTGCAGCATCCACCTGGATGATGCAACGGCAGCCATATTGTGCCAGAACGCTCACCACACACCAGCTTATTGGTGGAGAGGAGACAGAGTGATGAAGCCAATCAGTATATGAGGATTATTAGGAGGCCATGATGGACAGAGGCCAATGGGCAAATTTGGCCAGGATACATCCTGGGATTTTTAATGACCACAGAGAGTCAGGACCTCGGTTTAACGTCTCATCCGAAGGACGGTGCTTATTGACAGTATAGTGTCCCCATCACTATACTGGGGCGTTAGGACCCCAGGGTGAGCGCCCCCTGCTGGCCTCACTAACACCTCTTCCAGCAGCTACCTAGTTTTCCTGAAGAAGTCTCCCATCCAGGTACTGACCAGGCTCAGCCCTGCTTAGCTTCAGTGGGAAACCAGTCTTGGGCTACAGGGTGATATAGCTGCTAACACTAAACACTAAATACTAACAAAAATATACACAAATTATATACAAGTGAAATTATTGATATAATTATTATAAGATTGTTGATCAATTAACAATAAATACTAAAACACTGGGCAGTTTCACAGATTAGGATTAGGCCTTAGTTCATTTAGGGCATTTAAGTAGCTTTTATAAACGTGCCTTAGAAAAAAAACATTACTGGTGCGCATCTGGAGACAAAACAATGGCACTGACATATTTTAAGATATGTTAGTGCAAGTTGCTTTCAGTTAAAACAGCTAAAACATGCATTTTAGTCTGGAACTAGCTTAAATCTTGTCTGTGAAACCAGGGATATAATTATTAAACGAAAATGATTGTACGATTATTGATCAATTAACACTAAACACTAACAGTACAAATAAAAACACTGTAATTAATGCATAAAAATTACTGATAAAAGTATTGTAAGATTATTCTATAATACTCTTTGCTATATAGAAAAAACATAAAATGCCATGCAGAAAACTGCAAAGAGATTCATATGAATCAGTGAACCATTTTTTAATGGTTTCATTTAAAGTGCCCCTATTATGCCATTTTAAAGGTTCCTAATTTTGTTTTGGAGGTCTCCTACAATATGTTTACATGCATCCAAGAGCAAAAAACACTTTAATCTTCTCATAATAAACATGCAGTATCACCTCATTTCTCAAAGAGTCTGAAAACAGTTCATTTGAAGATTCAGTCTCTAAAGCCCTCCTTTCCGTGAGACTCTGATTGCTCAGAAACCAAGCGACTATTGCCATATCTGAATTTCAGCTCCAGAGGCTTCCTTAGCACTTCATACACAGTGATACGAACAGTAACGATAGCGTTGGTTTTACTGTATCAATTCCAGCGCAAGTCCTTTTGTAGTGCATGCAAAGTGGATTTGCATTACTGAAAACAGCGTCTTCTCGATATGACGACAACGCGAACCAAACTCTTCCAATCTCAGCCACAACTACAGTGTTTGAGGGAGGGGTCAAAGTAGACGTTGTTCACGGGCAGCCAAGAAAAACCATATGCAGGCATTATGCAAATTTGTTACATTGTTACATATTACGTATGTAACAGGAAGTCAGACTTGAATTGCTGACGACTCATTTTGGCAGTTCAGAATCGATTCTTTCTTTTAGGAGACAATGGGCTCTATTTTAACGATCTGAGCACATGGTCTGAAGCGCATGGCGCAGGTGCACTTGGGGCGTGTCCGAATCCACTTCTGCTAGTTTAACGACGGATTAAACGGTCGGCGTACCCGGCGCATAGTCCAAAAGGGTTGTACCTAGTCTCTTAATGAGTCATGGGTGTGTTTTGAGCGTAGCGTGCAATAAGCCAATCAGAGTCTCATTTCCCATTCCCTTTAAAAGCCAGTTGTGCTTGTACCATGGCGGATTTGCTATTTACATGACGGTATTTGCAAGCGGAAAGACTGAACGCTTCTCCAGAGAGGAATCCTTTTATTTTTAATATTAAAAAATGTTTGTGTGCTGCTGCACATGTTTGTGTGTAATAAGCAGAGTGTACGCGTGTTGTGCACCCGCCTATAGGCGCATATTACTAACGCGCCCTTTAAATAACACAAAAAATACTATTGACTTTAGACCAGGTTTTTGTTGGTCAATGGCGCAGTCGTTTTCAGTTGCCTCAAAATAGCAACGCACCAACAATGCACCTGAACACACCTTGTTTTCAGACCAGCACGCCCATGGGCGAACAGATGGGCGCGAGTGCATTTGCTATTTAAACAACGTGACGCTGGATGTGAAAATGATAACTGCGTCAGGCTGAAGCTAGCAAAAACACTTGCGTCGCGCCTGGAGTCGCATTGCACCGGGTGTATGATAGGGTCCAATAACTTTATTTGTTGTGCACTTTGATCATTTCACTTTTTACATTCACAAACATTATATTACACACTGCACGAAAGGTAATATTCGAAAAAGCATACTGGAGCACTTTTAACACTTTTAACTAATAGTCTGAACAAAACGATTTACTAAAATTAATCAGACTTCCCAATGTTTCATATTTTATAGGGTTTTGTCTTACAATTTTACTCAGTGGAAAAAGTAAATAGTTGCTCTATTTAGAAAACAACTGAGCTACTGGCACACTACTGAAAAATGTTAGTAGCTCTGTTACTTTTAGTTAGTTTTTTCCCAACATAGTCAAGATGTGATTCAAAACCAAAAATCACAGTACATACCTATGTAGATGTTGAGCCTGTCCTCGCCTAGCATACCGAAGCTTCTTTCATTGGCATCTCCGGCAAAATCTGAGTTGGGGTCTCTGCTTTTCATATGAACAGTGCCTATAAACAGAAGAATCCCTTTTATTAACAATATCACCCTCTTTTATGTGATAATAGAGAGCTGACACACACTAAAGAAGCCATGAACCATTTGTTGATTTTCTCATGCTACTTCTGTTACTCACCCTGCCACACAAAGCTGCCAGGGGTCCCAAAGAACACATCATTCTCCGTCATGCCCCCTGAGATGCCCATGTTACACATGCCCTCCAAGTTCTGGTCATAGTTGAAGTCGCACAGCTCGTAAGTGTCAGACTGCCAGTAATCAGTAGGGTCGTAGGTCAAGTCGTTGCCCCGCACGTAACATTTGCCCACCATACGCTGCTGTTCTTCGGCGCCCAGCAGTTTTTTTACATAGCGATGGCCACATGCCTGCCAACATGAAAGAAGAGATGAACATAAAGAATTCTGATTAATATCTGCTTTATTTATTTAAACTACAATTGCATATGCTATCATTCAAATGTTTGTAATAATTACAATTTTTTTAAAGTCTCTTCTTCTCACCAAGGCTGTATTTATTTGATCAAAAATCCAGAAAAAAACAGTAATATTGTAAAATACTATTTCAGTTTAAAAGAACTGTTTTCTATTTTAATATATTTTAAAATGTAAATTATTCATGTGATGTGATGCAAAGCTGAATTTTTCAGCATCATTACTCTGGTCTTCAGTCACATGATCCTTCAGAAATTGTTTCAGGATTCTTTGAAGAATAGAAGGTTCAAAAGAACAGCATTTATTTGAAATTGAAATCTTTTGTAGCCTTAATAATTTTAACCATAAATGTTTTTGATCAATTTAAAGGGACAGTTCACCCAAAAATGTAAATTCTGTCATCACTAGCTATGTTTCCATCCACCTATTTTTATGCGCATACATTCTAAAAATGTATGCGCTCAATTGAGTCAGATAAACTTTTTATCCGATAAGAAAACATGCGCATAAACTACTGCGCGTAGCTTTGAGATGGGATGGCATAACTGGACTAACCACCTCCGAAAGCAAGATAACTTTATTGTGTTTCATCTGCGCGCTCTGAGGCACAAGTAATATATTATATACAAAATTATTATATACAGACTGGCTTCTCCTACTGCAGCAACTTCCATTTTTCTTAGTGATATTTAGCAGAAGTTTATCAGAAAGTGGTAGTTTTGTTCTCTTCGACTCACCTGGATGGAAACGCTGCTTTATTCGCAATTGTTTTATGTGATATTCCAATTTTGCGCATACGTTAAATGCACAACTTTTTTCGCAACTATTTACTCACCCTCAAGTTGTTCCAAACCTGTATGATTTTTTTTCTTCTGTTGAACACAACAGAAGATATTTTGAAGAATATGGGTAACCAAACAGTTGACGGGCCCCATTGACTTCCATACCCATATTCTTCAAAATATGTGTTCAGCAGAAGAATGAAACTCATACAGGTTTGGAACAACTTTAGGGCGAGTAAATGATGACAGAATTTTCATTTTTGGGTGAACTATCCCTTTAATGCATCCTCGCTGAATAAAAGTTTTAATTTCTTTTTCCACTAAGGTAATGAACACTACTCCCGTAGCACCAGCTTCAAGTTTATTTTCAACTGTAACTAAATACATCTAAACCAGCTAATCAAGGTCTTCAAGTTTACTTGAAAATGACAGGCAGGTGTGTAAAAGCAGGGTTTGAACTAAACTGAAGAACGGTGGCCTGAGTGCATCTGACTTACTCATAGGAGGGGTCTGACACTTACAGTTTTGTCTGTGAATTTTAAGCGATGGTCTTGCCTTTGCAAGCAAAGTGTTTATTATAAAATAAAAGGGAACCAAAGATGCATCTCATCTCACCAGCACACGTCCTCCGTTCCTTTGACTGGCCACGGTCACTCCCAGCCACATGCCCTCCACCATCTCCGTTGACTGCGCTAGAGGAGAAACAAACTCCATCAGATAGAAGCTATTTTATTCCCTCAGTCTGCCTGTAAAGAGTATTTCATTATATCAAAATCTGAATGATGAGGTCGTTGAACAGTGCTCAGTTGTTGGCTTGAGAGAGATTCTCAAACAGAAATAATCATATATGTATACATGTAGCCACCTGTGAAAACAAGTACACTTTAGTATACTTCTAAAAAGAATACTTATTTGAGAAATTATATACTTTAAAAGAATATACTGAATGTAAGTTCCCTTTCAGACGGTCATGTTCGCCGTACGTCAGAACTGACCGACGAATTGGGGATCGTTTTCAGAGACCAATCTACTTCGAGTGTTTTAAAACGAGCCAATGAACATTGGCATGCGGTTCACGCATTCCACCCTCCTCCACGCAGGGCAGGTATAAATAAGGAAGTGGAAGCACCGCATCTTTGCTTTCTGCTTCGGAGCCGAACAATTGCTATGGTTTCCAGTGTTGTTTCCTACGAAGAGTGTTACTACGAGTCTGCCTTTGGAGTTGACGTCTCTGGATCTGGTGCGGGTGATATAGCACGGTCAGCGGTGGTCGCGTCACGTTTGACGAACAAACAGCTGTTTTCACAGCTCAGAGCTGGGCGTCTTCAATGAGATTGAGTGCTCACAGCAGGCTTGCACTTTCGCGCGGCCATTCCCCTGTGTGCTTCAGCACTGTCAGAGCGTTTCCTCTAAAAGAGATTACACGGTTTGACCCTGCGTCTTTTTCAAGATGTCATTCAAACCGTGTTTCTGGATGCGGTTGTTTCCTGTCCACCTGTGGCTAAACCTGGCGGACATGCATGAGCCCGACAAAGTTCCGTTCCTCAACGCTCCTGTCAGTCAGGCTGGCCTCTTCGGTGACGCCCTCGAGAACTTCCCCCAGCAGTTCTCGGTGGCCCAGAAGCAGACGGAGGTGATCAAAAACATCCTGCCCCGACGACCAGCTGCTGCTTCCACCCAGTCATCGGCTGCAGTGCCTCCGCCTGCTCGTCGGCTGCAGTGCCTCTGCCTGCGACGCCAGGGGCCACGTACAACGGGCATGCAGTTTCGGGTCTGTGGACGGGGCCTCAACTGCATTGGCACATCAACTGCCTCGAGTTGCTAGCAGTACGTCTTGCGCTGCGCCGCCTGAAAGGGCCGCTACATGGCAAGCACGTACTGGTCCGTACGGACAGCACTGCGACCGTTGCATACATCAACCGACAGGGTGGTCTACGCTCCCACCGCATGTTGCAACTCGCCTGCCATCTCCTCCTTTGGAGTCAGAAGCATCTGAGGTCGCTTCGGGCCATTCAGATCCCTGGTGCACTCAATCGTGCAGCCGACGAGCTCCCACAACAGCCAACACTTCCAGGAGAATGGCGACTCCATCCCCAGGCGGTCCAGCTGATTTGGGACCTCTTCAAAGCCGCACAGGTAGACCTGTTTGCCTCTCCGGACTCGACCCATTGCCAGTTGTACTATTCCCTGACCGAGGGGACCCTCGGCACAGATGCACTGGCACATAGCTGGCCCCGGGGCCTGCGCAAATATGCGTTTCCCCCAGTGAGCCTTCTTGCACAGACACTGTGCAAAGTCAGGGAGGACGAGGAGCAGGTCTTGTTAGTTGCGCCATCCCCTGGCCCATTCCTCTGAGGAAGGACCTACTTTCTCAGAGACGGGGAACTCTATGGCACCCGCGGAGGTTCTAGGTGGCCTGCCACAGGCTGTGGTAGACACCATCACTTCTGCTAGAGCTCCCTTTACGAGCCTCTATGCGTTGAAGCAAAACCTGTTCGTTGAATGGTTCTCTTCCCGCTGGGAAGACCCCCGAAAGTGTTCGGTTAGAGTCATGCTTTCTTTCCTGCAAGATGGGCTGGAGCGAAGGCTGTCTCCCTCCACCCTCAAAGTGTACATTGCGGCAATTGCGGCGTATCACGTCGCAGTTGAAGGTAAGTCCTTAGGGAAGCACGACCTAATCGTCAGGTTCCTCAGAGGTGCGAGGAGGCTAAATCCTCCTCGTCCTAACTCGTTACCCTCTTGGGACTTAGCTCTGGTGCTCAGGGCACTTCAGAGTCCTCCCTTTGAGCCTTTGCAGTCTATAGAGTTAAAGATCCTCTCCATGAAGACAGTGCTCTTGACTGCATTGGCCTCCATCAAGAGGGTAGGGGACCTGCATGCATTTTCGGTCATGTGGAACGTGTGTGTAGGCTGGGTATCCATATGTAGCGGTCCCTACGGCGACCCCATATGTGTATTCCTCCACGGTACAAGCTACCCTACTTGGCTAGCCCCGTGTCTTTCCTTTGACAGAGCTCGCTCTGTCGTCTCTGCTGGTGTTCTTTCCCCCCTAGTATTAGGTTGGAACCACCTCAGAGACTGCCATATGTTGTACTACCCTGCTTGGTTAGTCCTTATGTGTAACCGCCACCTTTCCTTCCTTAGAAGGATGTGGCTCTGCAGCGTACCCTCTTCCGAGACGGGCACGCTTTCCCAGTGTTATCCAATAGTCACACTGAGTGGGTCTTGCAGAACAGCAGTGACTGACCTTCTCTGCTTAGAGCCCTGACTTCCCGCTCCAACAGAGGGGCGGTCCAGGGAGCTCACACAAAGCGCTGGAAGGGCCAGCGCCTGTGGCGTGTTAGTAGGATCCCCAATTCGTCTGAAAGGGAACGTCTCGGTTATGTATGTAACCCTCGTTCCCTGAAGGAGGGAATGGAGACGTACGTCCCGTCGCCACAGGTACTGTACCTCCACTGAACGGCAGAGTCACTAGTTCGGCTCCTCAGCGGTAAAGCAAAGATGCGGTGCTTCCACTTCCTTATTTATACCCGCCCTGCAGGGAGGAGCGTGGAATGCGTGAACCGCATGCCAATGTTCATTGGCTCGTTTTAAAACACTCGAAGTAGACTGGTCTCTGAAAACGATCCCCAATTCGTCAGTCAGTTCCGACATACATCTCCGTTCCCTCCTTCAGGGAACGAGGGTTACATACGTAACCGAGACGTTTTTTGAACACTTAATTGCATGTTATTTACAAATATATTAAAATGTATTATAGATTAACTAATTGCATTTAATAATAATTTACACTTAAGAGTGCTTTTGATCTACTTAATTAGGAATTCCATATTTATTTCTATTTTCTTTGAAATATGGTTAAAGTGTACTGCTGAATGTATTGACAAGCATTTATGGTAAACTAAAATATACTTTAATGTAATTTCAATTGAAACTTGTATATATTTGTAATGATAAAGATTAATTACAGTACAGTTAAAAATATAAATATTAAATAACACTACAGTTAAAATTATAAACAGGTACTTTACACGTGCTTTAGCATCAAATTAAATACTTTAAAACATGACAAAAGATTATTAAAGCATAATTATTTAAAATGTACTTTAAAGTAAAACATTGACATTATTAGACCACTTTTAAGTCCCAGAAAGGTAGTAAAGACATTGTTAAAATAGTCCATGTGACTCCAGTGGTTCAACCTTAATGTTACGAAGCGACAAGAATACTTTTTGTGCGCAAAAAAATAAAAATAAAAATATTAATAAATAAATAAAAACAATAATTTTATTATTTTCTGTGCCAGTCTCCTATGCTGTTGACGTAGTAAACGCATGCGTTGTGGTGCTCACGTGAACAGTGTGGGCCAATTGGCATCTGCTTTCTGATGTAGAACCCGGAAGCGCTGCACTGTGTTAACTACGTCAACAGCATAGGAGACTGGCACAGAAAATAATAAAATTCTTCAATAAAGTCATTATTTTTTTTTATTTTATTTTTTGCGCACAAAAAGTATTCTCGTCGCTTCATAACATTTAAGGTTGAACCACTGGAGTCACATGGACTATTTTAACGATGTCTTTACTACCTTTCTGGGCCTTGAAAGTGGTCGTTGTGTTGCTGTTTATGGAGGGGTCCGAGAGCTCTCAGATTTCATCAAAAATATCTGAAGATGAACGGTCTTACGGGTTTGGAACGACATGAGGGTGAGTAATTAATGACAGAATTTTCATTTTTGGGTGAACTAACCCTTTAAGTCATGAGTATGTACACTTAAATTACCTTTTATTTTAATAGCATTATATTATCTGCAAGTACAGTATACTTTTTAGATTTGAAGTACTCTACATGTGCACATTCAGTACAATTAAGTGCACTTTTTCACAAGGGGAATGTCTCACTGTTACGGTCTGCTAGCTTCAGGGCAAGAACACTGAGGAGCTTAGGAATTTGAAAGCTGTGACACATTTGCGATGAAAAGATACATGCTAGCCTTGTAAATAGCCATAATATTACCCATGAATTCAAAAGATATCAGGTGCTGTGTGCTTTAATACATTTTCTGAAGCAAAATTAGCTAGTGTGGCTGCTAGGGCATTGCTGTGTAGTTGGTAAGGTTTTTTTTTTAGCATACTTTATCCAACACAGAAAGCACTAAAGCTAAAAAGCTAACAAGTACTAAGCTAAGAAAAGTCCATATTTTTTAAGTTTTATTACAGACTAGCTCTGCTCAAACAGCTAACTTTCAGGTTGCACAGACTTCCTGTGCTTCATGTGCTGAACGTATCATGTTATTTCTGAACTAAATACCTGCCTGCAACATGAGCCAATCATGTTGACCCAATAGAGGAGAGAGAAAGGCAGGCTAGAAATGCAGGCAAAGGTCTTTTGAATAACATGGAGTTAGACACCACTCAGACAGGTGAATTTTATTGTTGCTGTGTTGAGGCTTGTTTTAATATTCACTTGTGTCTAAAACGGGAGCAGGGAATTTTGGGAAATAGTCTAGGCTGTCTGAGCCCTCCAGATTATTATTTTTAGAGTGATATGCGGATGTGAGACACATTATCTAATCTGTGAACAGAATGCCTTAAATTTCCATAGCTCTTTGAGCTACAGTCACACTGTGAATTATATTTGGCTTCTAAAGCTAAAATGACATCATAAATAAACCATCTACACTATCATTCAAACATTTGGGGTCAGTAATTTTTTTTTTTAAAGGAAATTAATAATTTTATTCAGCAAGGACACGTTAAATTGATCAAGTAACTGTGACACTAAAGACATTTATACTATTACAAAAGATTTCTAATCCAAATAAATTCTGTTATTTATGTTAATCAAAGAATTTTTCTTAATTATCAAAGTTTTCAACATTGATAATTATAGGAAATGTTTCTTGAGCATCAAATTAGCATATTAGAATGATTTCTGAAGGATCATGTGACACTGAAGACTGGAGTAATGATGCTGAAAATTCAGCTTTGCATCACAGGAATAAATTACAATATAATATAAAATATTATATTACATTCTATTACAATATAATAAAATATATTAAAATAGAAAACACTTCTTTAAATTGAATACTATTGAAATTGAACTAAGTGAATACACAATATTATTGTTTTACTCAAATAATGCAGCCTTGGTGAGCATAAGAGACTTCAAAAACACATAAAAAAATCTTACTGACTCCAAACTTTAAAACGGTAGTGTATTTTATATATTAACATTAAATCAAAAGCATAGTTTTATGATAAGTAATATGAATACCTACGTGCACTGATGAGGTCCATCCTCTGGCAGTCATCCTGTTCAATAGTGACGGGACAATAATACACGGCTCCAGTTTCATTAATGTTGAATCTGCTGAGTTGGGGCTGGGCTTTCTCTTGGGGCGCCCCGACTAAGAGCCTACAGAAAAACAGCAAACACTGAATGAAAGACTTAGATTGATTGATACAACTAGTAAAGCCTGCAATGTCTTTTTTCATAATACAGGCTTAAAGTTCATTTCTGCATATATTTTTTTTTTGACCTCGCAATGTTTAATCGAAATGTCATAACTGGACCTTCTAGTGAAAACAGACTTGATGAATACAAGATGTATACAGGACTGTATACAGTGTATAATGTATACAGGACTTCTCCAATCATTTAGTGAGGTTAAACCCCACCCCTGCAAGCTCCACTTTTGAGTGCCACGCCCACATCTCAACATCCAATCTACAACCGATGCACTAATCCAAGTCCCCGCCCTACATTTTATCTTTTCATTAATCCGTTACACATTTAGAAGTACATTACAATATGGAAGAAAATACACTATATTGCCAAAAGTTTTGGGACGCCTGCCTTTACATGCACATGAACTTTAAAGACATCCCATTCTTAATCTGTAGGGTTTAATATGGAGTTGCCCCACCCTTTGCAGCTATAACAGCTTCAACTCTTCTGGGAAGGTTTTCCACAAGGTTTAGGAGTGCGTTTATGGGAATTTTTGACCATTTTTCTAAAAGCGCAACAAAGTCCAACAAAGATGTTGGACGAGAAAGCCTGGCTCGCAGTCTCCGCTCTAATTCATCCCAAAGGTGTTCTATCGGGTTGAGGTCAGGACTCTGTGCAGGCCAGTCAAGTTCCTCCACACCAAACTCGCTCATCCATGTCTTTATGGACCTTGCTTTGTGCACTGGTGCGCAGTCATGTTGGAACAGAAAGGGGCCAAACTGTTCCCACAAAGTTGGGAGCATGAAATTGTCCAAAATGTCTTGGTATGCTGAAGCATTAAGAGTTCCTTTCACTGTAACTAAGGGACCGGGACCAAGCCCAACCCCTGAAAAACAACCCCACACCATAATCTCTCCTCCACCAAACTTTACACTTGGCACAATGCAGTCAGGCAAGTACCGTTCTCCTGGCAACCGCCAAACCCAGACTCGTCCATCGGATTGCCAGACAGAGAAGCGTGATTCGAGTCCAGTGGCGGCGTGCTTTACACCACTGCATCCAATGCTTTGCATTGCACTTGGTGATGTAAGGCTTGGATGCAGCTGCTCAGCAATGGAAACCCATTCCATGAAGCTCTCTACGCACTGTTCTTGAGCTAATCTGAAGGCCACACGAAGTTTGGAGGTCTGTAGCTATTGACTGCAGAAAGTTGGCAACTTCTGCGCACTGTGCGCCTCATCATGCGCTGACCCCGCTCTGTGATTTTACGTGGCCTACCACTTCATGGCTGAGTTGCTGTTGTTCCCAATTGCTTCCACTTTGTTATAATACCACTAACAGTTGACAGTGGAATATTTAGTAGTGAGGAAATTTCACGAATGGACTTATTGCACAGGTGGCAACCTATCACGGTACCACGCTTGAATTCACTGAGCTCCTGAGAGCGACCCATTCTTTCACAAATGTTTGTAGAAGCAGTCTGCATGCCTAGGTGCTTGATTTTATACACCTGTGGCCATGGAAGTGATTGGAACACCTGAATTCAATGATTTGGAGGGGTTTCCCTATACTTTTGGCAATATTGTGTATCTAATGTTAATTTAATTTCATCACAACTTGAACCAGAATTTTGTATAGTTCCTGATTTGGATCCCAATGAGGAAACAACTGATAAAACCCAGCACACAAACCACTAATACACCTAAAAATATGACCATAGGGAGTAAATTCTGAAGTGTATGGTCTAGAAAATCAACGGAGAAAAGGAGGATTAGAGAAGGCAAACAACCCCAGACCTGAAATGGAAGGTGCAGAGAAGACCTTTATTTTCTCTCCTCCCCTCTTGCACGCTGTATGAGACTGAGTTGAAGATAAAGTGATTCAATAAAGTGGCAGAGATGCCCTGTAACCAAACACCTGCCACCATGGCATTTGATCTAATAACATACTAGAACAAAACTGTACCGGTTTTGGACCTATACAAGTATCGAAAAAGCAAATGACACAAATGTGTTAGCAAGCTGAATGTAAGATTTATTAATAGTGTTTGCTAAAGGCTCTTTCGCATAACTCTGGGCTTTAGAGTCATGCGTTGGTTTGGCCTTCACAGAAGGGCGGTTTTTATAATGTTGCTAGGTAGCAAGAAAGTGGAACAGTAAAAGTAAACAGTGAAAACATGTATTTGAGCTACAACAGATTCCTTTAATATATCACCACTACAAATGTTTTTTTTTTTTTTAATTCAGTATACAACTAGCAATAGCATAGTAACTGTAACACCCTGGCAACCACCAACAACACCCAGTGAAAATGAGTTTAGCATGTTATTTAGAAACATTTCAATAAAATGTAAAAAAAAGTATATCCAAAACTGTAAGATGTAAAAATAGTAGGGCTGGGTTGACAGCCTATTATTGACAATCAATATTAATATCGATTCCTAAATCCCAAGATCAGTCTGTGCTGTTTTTAGTTGATGCGTGAACAAAGCTTACAAACTAGACATTATTTATAGTATGCCTCCCATCCAATAATCACAATAAGTTTGTGCTTTTGTTACTTTAAAAAAATTTCCCAAAAAATCCATAATGACCAACGCAATCTACAAAGAGCAGCGCAAATTAGCGCCTGGTTTAAGACGTGCTTTTTTGGGGTGGTAAATAATGGCGCAAACATTACTATGTTAACTTTCTCCTTCTGTGCTGCCAACCACAACATATTTGCCCTTGGAGCGAAGAATTCAGCTTCTGCTCTGAGAGCGTGTGAATGATGTCATGAGAGACAGGGAGCTGTTTCTGAGCCCTGAGAACACTCTCTATCACCAGGTGTCAACGCAGTGATCTTAGCAAGAACAGTTTGGACTTGTAGAGTTGTAAAACTCAAGCCCATGCCTCACTGATATTAAAGGATAAACTGGTGTGTGTCCGGTTTTCTTAGACAAACTGAGGTGCAGTATCTACTATCTGGGATCCTTCCTTATTTTAGAAAAGCATGAGTGTAGAGTGACTTTCTAGTGGACGTCTGTGGAAGACATTCCATTTTGAGTATCACTGATATAGTGACTATGGCCACCATAAATGGCATCTAAAGCTGCAGAGTGCAGTTTGCTCATGTTCAGACAAGACCCCCACAGTAAAATGGCATTACAGGAATTTTTCACAGGTGAGAGTGCTGAACCAAACCTGCAATCAGTCATGACTAATATTTGTCAGTGGTTTTTGCAGGAATGACTCTCCTCCCCAAACTTAGAGTACCTGTCTCATACTAGCACCGATACCCTGCTGCTTACATTAGTGTTTACACTGAGCAAACCGCAGAGGAGGGGGAGGAACACTTACAGAAAATCACTGAAACAACAGCAGAAAAGCTCTGCTGGCGACTGGATTTCTAAAAACACAACTAAAACGGAGCCCCTAAAGGGACGTAGTGGTGGAAAAAAATTTTTTTTTCAAAACTTTTGAGTTCCCCCGAAAAACGTTGCGTTCTCTTGCAAAACTTTTATGTTCTCTCACAAAACTTTTGAGTTCCCCCGAAGTTTTAAGAGTTTTACTTTGAACTTGGACTTAAGTATAAAGAAATAGTTCAAGGAGATCAGTAAAGTTGGCAATACAGGCTTTTCACAGATTCGAATCAATACATTTATTTTTTATTGATTTTCCTAATTTTCCTCAAAACGAGCCTTATAATATACAAACCCGATTCCAAAAAAGTTGGGACACTGTACAAATTGTGAATAAAAACAGAATGCAATGATGTGGAAGTTTCAAATTTCAATATTTTATTCAGAATACAACATAGATGACATAGCAAATGTTTAAACTGAGAAAATGTATCATTTTATGGGAAAAATAAGTTGATTTTAAATTTCATGGCATCAACACGTCTCAAAAAAGTTGGGACAAGGCCATGTTTTCCAACTTTTTTGGAATCGGGTTTGTAAATTGAGCAGGCGGCTGAGAGTCCAAAGGGACCGTCTGCAAAATGCAAAACCCGAAAAGCATTACTACAAAAATAGTCATTAACTTCAATTTTACACACTGTAGTGTCACCAAATTCAGTTTACACATCAATGGTCTCCTACTGGTCATACTACAGCACTTAGTTTGATTAAATGTGCTTTTTCATAATTTTTATGACTTTTTATTATGAAAAATATTCAATAACTTCACTGTAACACACTGTACTGTCACCAAATTCAGTTCACACATCACTGCTCCTGCAGTGAAAAACATGTTTACAATGAACCTGGGTTGCATTTTTCACATAAAGCTATTGGTATGCACTCAGTAACATTGTAAATTGTAAAAATGTTTTGTTAAATAACTATGAAAAACAACAAGGGATGAAAGTCCAGAAACATTTCTGCCTGATTAAAATACCAAATCAAGGAGATATATTTAGTTATATAAATCACATGATCACAAATTCACATGGCAAATCAAGGAGCCATTAGGTGCATTCGACCTGAAGTGGCACTGTGCAGACCGATCGGTGTATGGTATCAAAATGGCTCTCTAATGTCTCTGAGTGCCGCTGTAAGTCGAACACACCTAATGGCTCCTTGATTTGTCATGTGACTTATATAACCCAATATGGCTCCTTGTTTTGGTATTTTAATCAGGTTTCAGGCCTCATTCATATGTGGAAATAAATATGATATGAATCAGACACGTGCATTTCCGTCTGCAGTGTGAGCGGACAGATCGGACATTCCCGTCAATGCGAGTCGTATGTCATTGAAAAAGCGACAGTGGCAAATGACATCAACTCAGATGGACACCAATCTTTATCAAATGACTTTTTTCAACGGTGCAATGGAGGACGAAGGCTCAACTCAATGTTTTGCTGATCTTTAAAGATGGTGCAGAAAGCAAAAGCTTGTATTATCATTTCATCTGTGTCCATTGCAAATTGCGCTGTTTTTACTTCCTTTTCAGCTTAAGCTTTTCTGGGTCAGTGCACCTACCTTTGGTTGTTTTGCCAAGTGTATAGTGTAAATGCAGATATTAGATATGGGTCACTTTTAAAAGAAGATCGAATATAGTCAACAAATCTGACATTAAGTCCTGCAGTGTAAATGCGGCCTTATACACTATTAGGTCATTTGTGTGGCCCTGTTTTCATGAGAATAAGACTAATGCAGCCTTCAGATGCACCTGGTAAGCTCGTACTTTGCTGTGACCTTATGCATTTAAGTTAGGAAACTGCAGAACAGCCCAAAAAAAAGACAATGGACAACCTGATAAGCTCCTGTTTTTGTTAGACCAGTGGATGAATATTACTGAAGCACTGCAAATGCTTTCTAATGAATAATTAAAGTATTTGCATAAAGCAAACCACTTTGAATATCCTAAAGGGATAGTACCCACCCTCATTTACCCACCCTCATGTCATTCAGAATGTGTATGACTTATGAACACAAAAGAAGATATTTCATGATTCCAAAGTATCATGATTTTTCAACCATGGTATTCTTTAAGATACTTTTTAGTCTGATCTCACTTGTGAAAAAGACAGAGGCCATGGCTCTCACTCACTACCAGCTTTATCTGAGATTACACAGACACTCCCAGAGCAGAAGACAATCACAGATATAGTCATCACAGCTATGCAGACAGAGGGGTGTGTGTGTGTGTGTGTGTGTGTGAGAAAGTGTGAAGAGTGAGATGACTGTTCCCATACAGAAAAAAAGAGATATCTTTTATATCTCAACAGTTACAGTCATGTATATTTACATATATAAATAACCATTTTATGCATATTGTATGTATTTTACAAAGTAAAAACAGCAATTACTTCACTGAAATTCTGGAGTAGTCAGCAAGGTGAATCTAGATAGCGTAGCAAATGTATACTATAGCACAGGTAATGTTTATATTGCCAACGAATGGATGCTACATTTTATTGACAATTGGATATTGGCTAAATATCTTCTATAATCTATACATATTGGCTTTAATAAGATTTCCCCATAAAATATTCAAGAATGAACCTGGTGTCCTCCATAATTGTAATTCTTTCTATCAACAAAACCCTTGAACTCATAATTTTGACTTTAGAAGTAGGAAGTGGACATTTCCAACAGCATGTGAAGGCAGCATTAAAGGGTTGGTTCACCTAAAAGTTACAATTGTGTCATCATTTACTCATAGCATATAATTTGAAGAATGCCTAAGTATCTTATTTGTATTCTGCAGAACAAAGAAAGTTATAGAGGTTCTGAACAACATGAGGGTGAGTAAATGATCACAGATCATTTTGGGTGAACCATCCCTTTAAATGAATAGTGCAACATGTAACATCAATGGAAACTTCTTTAACTTTTGCCATCAACCACAGCAGTCTGTGGAAAAATGAAACATAAAACATGACCTCAGTTTGTCCCAGTAATGCTGAGAGGAATTAGGGCATGTCATGCTATGCTAATCTGAGAGCTGGGGTGTTTAGTGAACTGTGAGACTGACATTAAGAACAGGCAACAATGGCTCAATGTGACGTGCTTAGCTTCACAATACACGTGTGACTTACAGGCCCAATGTAAAGCTGTTTTCTTTTTTGGATGATGTTAGGTCTTTTATGTTTAGTAGCAAATAGTTAAAGTATCAGTAGGTTAAAGGATTGTCAAAAATACAAAGTTCTGTCATGAAACTCTTCATGGCACAGGGTAATCCTTAACTGAATCTGCTTGCAATCACATAGTTCTCTATAAGGCACAGCTGATTGGTTGCTGCTTTATCAGTAGCCAGTGAGCTTGCTGTTCAACCGAAAATACTGGTCAAAATTTGCTGCTTTCAGAAACCCTCCACCTTCCCCAGCTCCACCTGTATAGATCTGCTACGGGTAATTCATGTATGCTATTGTACAGCAGCAGAATGTCTTACTTTCTCACAGCAATGTGTCGTGTATGTATTGGCAGTAGCAAGTCCCATACTTCCTCTGCAGCAGCAACATAGCAGATCTATTCCGCCAAGACCAAACATATCAACATTGTCGTATCCATTACCATGTCAAACACTCCAAGAGTTGTCATGACAGAGATCTCTTTTTTTCTATACATATTGCTACTGAAACAGTTTCACTACTCATTTTCAATACTATTTTTCAAGGTACTGTATTGAAGTTAGAAATTCCAGTATGATGACAACACTAGGTTGGGATTGTAATGACTGAGCCCTGTGACAATGTGACAGGCTTACTGATCCTTTCTGAACTCATCAGAGCAGAAACTCTGACATATTGTTTGAAACTGCTCCAACACATATAACTTACGGCTCAACTAATGGCATGAGTTTGGAGCAAAACTTCCTGTTTATCATGACAGTGGTGGACAGGGGGCAGGATGGAAATGAACTGAATTGTTATGTAAAGCAGAAGTCTTATCCACACAGTCCACACACAGTTAAATCAGCAGTGCTGTGATAAGGCAAAACCCAAACAACCCACACAACTCAAGATCACTGCAATGTAGTTATGTTCAACTAAAACTGTCTAGAATGGAGCGTAGACATCTGATCGAGATGGATCAGTGATCTTTACGCCCGTATAGAGATATGATCAGGTGATTCACAGAATGTGATGTTTGTCAGAACATTTTAAAATAAAAAACATTTTAGTTTACATTATTTTCATGTTATCCCAAATTTACACTGTAATGTGTATTGGTTTTATTTTTACTTACTTGGAAAAATGCATTATTGCATTTTTTTGTATATTTGATTTTTCACAAATTAAAAAATCATCAGAAGTATTTGTTGTACTGCCTATTTACATCAACCTACACTTTGAATTTGCTGTTATTTTATGAATTAGCCTGAACGGCAGAAAGAGCTCTGACAGAAGACAAAACTACTGGCACAACAAGAGTCAGACAAGCCTAAAATAGACAAAAACACAGTCACGCCAGGGCTCCTTGTCCACTCCGATGCTGATTCTCTTCTATAAATAGATTGTTCAATGAATTAGATTATCTGTGATTTGATCATTCAGTGAAGTTCCCCGCTGACCAGATCATCATTTCTGTACAAATACCGTAAACAGGGTAATACAACCACTCAGATGGCATATTGAATTTGACAATACAAGACGGGAACAAAGTCCTTAATCTATTTAGCTTTTTGTAAATGGAATAATTACAACTCAGGTGAGTCACAACCTGACATAGAGCATCTATCAACATTACTGCTATACAACTGTTCATAAATTCATTAAATAAAAAAGTAAGATATTACCACTTAGTAAGTGTGGTTTCCCCAAGGAAGAGAAAGTATAATTGGTGACAAAATGTCATAAGTTTCCATGTTTTATATTACTCTTTCTCTTGTCTGTCACTGTGCATGGACAACTGGTTTGGTTCATAATAGAAGGACATTTATTAAGTTTTTTTTAGTCTCTAGCCTGAGACCAACATTTCTGAAAGTAGGGTTTCTACAAAATTCTAAGCAAAAATGGACATGAACGCCCTCTCAAGTCATATTTACCACTGGGAAGCTCAGGGATAATTTTCATACCCAAGTTCCTGAGTTGGGCGGGCCATGTGACTGGTATTATGTATTAGTTTATTCCACAACAGCTACATCGCCTTGTCTTGTTGTTAAAGTAGTGTATATTTACATTTTATGAATAATCATTTGAAGCATATTGTATGTTTTATACACAGTGAAAATAGCCTGTATTTGACCGAAATTCCAGATTTGTCAGCAAGCTGACCATCTAGATAGCGCAGTGAATGTTTATATGGTTGTCAATGAATGGGACTCTAAATATCATTTAGGCTTCAATAAGATTTTCCCAATAAATAGGCAAGAATAAACTTGGCGTACTGATTCATGTTCTTTCCAAAAACAGAGCACTTGAATGTGAGGAGTTCGTAATCACGACTTCAGAAGTGGGAAGTAGGAAATTTCTGATAACAGCAGCATAAACACCTTAGCAAATACCTAGCAATCACTCACAATCCCTTTAGCAACCATGAAGTAAGGTAAAAGTTTTAAACAAAAAATGTAATCTCCAGTCTTAAAATCTTTCTTCAAACTGTTTTCAACTTTCAGACAAGGCAAATTTCTTTTGACATAAGCAATGAGAACTTCATTACAGCATTTTAACTGAATATTCACTGAAAAAATACAGTAGATAATTACTGGCCAGATAGGCAGTAAGATCGAAATTGTCACATCCGCCAGCTGGAGTGCCCATGATCACCACCAGAAAGCACTCCTTCTGTCTCCTTTCCTACCTCATCATGAATTCCATTTCCCAGTACCCATTGCCTGACTAATTATGTGTGATTATGTTTAGCTATGTGTGATTACTTTGTTTATCTCTGCCTTTATAAGCCCTGTGTTTCCACTCATTCATTGCGAAGTCTTGTTTGTGTTACAACTGCAATTCTTTCCTGGTTCCCGGTTTCATGGTTTTGATCTTTTGCCTGTTCTTTGGATTACCTTGTTTTCCTGTGTTTCTTGGACCTTGTTTTATGTTTGGATTGTTTTCCCATGTTTTTGACCCTGTGCCTGTTTCTGGATTACGACTGTGGATTACCCTAAACAAAAGATGCATTTGGTTTTCAGAACAGTTCGTAACAGAAATGATGCTCCAGTTTCAATGTTGACTAGACACTAGCGACATCCTTCATCACTTGAGAGCTGTTGTTGTGTCTCTCAGGTGTGTGTCTACATACAGGCACATCTGTCTGGGGTCTTCTGGAACATTGCGTATCCTTCCCTGATTCGTCAAGCCCCATCATATGGCCATTACGCTACCGGAAGACGACAATAACAAATTAGCCTCGACGACCGTGTAAACAATAACATGGAGACGGAACTGCAAGCTTTGCTGACTTTGTTGTCCTTTTTAGCAGTCATTGTGCAGTTAAAACTCCTAATTTTATAATACTGCAGTGCCTACATGCGCAAGAGGCAAGCTATTATTAGAGTAATCGGCAACAATCGGCTGTTTACACTTGTACGCACATGCCCAGTGAGCATGAATGATTAAGTCATGTGACATGCATTTTCGGTCGTGTAGTGTGGATGGAGATCTTTTCTAGAACGCAGTGGAAATGCCACTATGGACGAGGATCGTTTTCATTTTAAAATGCAGTATTAAATGAAAGCGCACTAGTGTGGACATAGCCTCAGATACATCCTCCATGTCACATACCATGACCGCGTTACTAACGAAGAGATTCTGCACAGGGCTAAAACACAGACTTTCCGCCATTGTGTCTGAGCGTCGCATCAAACAGGCAGGTCATATTTTGCGGCAATCAGAACAACGGCTAGCAAAAACTGCACTGATATGGATCCCGCCCAATGGCTGTCAAAGGCAAGGAAGGCCGAAGAACACCTGGCGAAGTACATTCAAAGAGGACTTAAAGCGAGCTGGAGTTAATTGTAACTAGTGGAATACGCTTGCTTCCCAATGTGCCTTGTAGCGCAGATGGACCTAAAGAAAAAGAAGAAGATTCATATGCTGACATTTCACACTGTACATTCCTAAACCCTGGGTTAACGTCCTTATTTGCATATTTGCAGTGTCGGTGTCATTAATTGGATGAACAACGGATGCGACCTGCTTACATAAAGGCTTTAGCGTTGTGCATTGTCATATTACACAACGCTGACTATACTATCAAGTTTTTTTCTGAATGGATTTTTTGGACTATAAAGGTAAGAATGAAACGGTCTCTTCTTCATTCTAATTGACGTGTTTCAAATGCTGAATCGACTGTTTATAGGCTATACAACGCGCAGTGTTTCCGCTGACTGTCCAAAGCATGTGAAGATAATGCACGAGATTGGTTGTCAGCTGCTAAGCATCTACTCATAAAATTCTAACACCGCTTAATTTTAACACTGCACAAGCTCCGAGGTGCTAACCTTACTTCTAAATTACAAGTGTGAAACGTTCCTCTACCCGAGGTTCAAAGGGGGTTTAAAATGACGATAACCCACAGTGTGAAAAGTCCTAGAATGGGTGTATTACACATTCATTTGAGCAGAATATTGCAATGGTGATCGCTAAATTCCAACATACATTTTTGTCTTAGTTTTCAGATCATCCGTGCTTTTTTGCAGCCCAGAGAGAGTGTGTGCGAATGTTTGCTAGGTTGGGAAAACACTCGCAACATATGATGTTTTATTAAAGTTTGTGAGGAACATGTTCAAATGATCTATCCAATCAGCATGAGAGGAGGCCTATATACATAGGCCTATTAGGGCTGCACAATTAATCGCAATTAACATGAAATCGCGCTAAAAACCGATTTGGCTTATCGCGATTATGAAATCGCAAAGGCTGCGGGACGGCTCTGTGATCAGTAGTAAATGCTGCTCCATCTGAAAGCACTGCGAGATTGAGTCGCTTATAACGTGCATTTGAAAAAGCCACACGCGTCAAACATCTTTCCAAACATGAGAAGCATTTAGTCATGTTTAATCAATCAAAGCATTTCAATCTTCTGTTTATTCAGCTCACCGATAGTATGATGTTTATAGGGATTTCCTGGAATGACGTGCACTATTCTACTTCTGCGGTGCATATTTGGAGTACCCTGCGCGAGAGTGCCCTCTGGCTTGCAGATGGAGCAGAATTTACTACTGATCACAGAGTCGTGCTTCACTGAGAATCTGCGCATTAAATAATCGCAGCCTTTGCCAAATCGCGTGTGGTTTAATTGCGATGAATCGTGCAGCCCTAATACATATCCGAATCACCAATGTTCCTCAACAGTTTTCTGTATCCTTCCGCCACCCCAAGACCTCACTCTTGGCTGGTTTCCTATCCCAGCCAGGGATATGGGGGGAGTACTCTGGGTTCGAGCTCAGAGCCCTCTGCTCGGACAGCACGCCAAATACACATACTCTTTACTCTTTCTGATTATTTGTAAGTGTGAACTCGTGAAGTATTAATTTAAGAGAAAAGCTCTGATTGGGGGATTTAAACTTTTGACATCTGGGAACCCCAAGCATATTAGCTTATGGAGGCTTGTTACCAGTGCAAGATAATGGAAATGTCAAACATTTTCAGGATAAATACCAGTGGGCAAATTATGGATGAGTAATCAAGAGAAGCACACTGTGATCATGATTAAAATACAATTAATTGTGCAGTGAAAATAGTCATTTGTCAGATTATTTGTGTTGTCAATTATTTTCTACTGCTTTAAAACAGCACTGTGACAAAACTGTGATTTCCAGTCTCAGGGTATTTATTGGCCAGAATAAGCTTTAGTGTGGACCAGACTTTATGTCAACAGTCAGAAGTCTAAGGGTACATTTACACATCAACGATGTACTAAAAATGGAAACGTTTTTCCTTTGCGTTTTTCACGTACAGACGCCAACGTTGTCAAAACTATCCCCGATCACACAGATCTGCGAAAACGCTTTATTCTGCTGCCAGGGCAGTAGTTGGCGATGTCACTATGCGTTTATGCCAAAACGCATAAAGTTTTCAGGTTTTAGTTGAAAACGATGTCGTGTAAACGGCTCCTGACTGTGACTTGACCACAATGACCTGAGCCAAATACATTTCATGCTAACCTGAACATCTTCAGCTGCAGTTCACTAATCCATACAAATCAGAAGCTCATGCTGAGGGGCCCAAGAAAAGCACATCCATCACCTCTTACTTCCCCCGTAGGAGACTTGAATCTGACTCTCTGAAGCTGCTGACTCTTGTTTAGCATTTGTGCTGGATGCACCATTGCTCACTTATTGGTAGAGGTGGGAGTGCTCGGATGAATTTGCTGAATAAGCCAACTGAAAACTGCCACCATACACACACTTAAAGACAGTCTTTTGTCTTCTGCCATGTTGGTGAGCAACTACACAACTAATTGCAGATCATGCAGTTGCCTTTGCACTGATTTGCACACAGTAGGAAAAGGGAAAAATATTGATGAGAGACATTGGCTATGGACTTGCGCTGCGAACTTAGACACGCTAGGAGGATCAACATTCAACTAGATTTGCACGTCCTGAAGGAAACAGCAGTGTTTACAACACAGCAAAAGAGTTAGCAAGACCAATCATAATTCTATATGCAAATGACTGTAGGAAAAAAAGACCGATCGTGATTCAGTATGCATCCAGTCATTTCAATAGGATTTGTGAATAGGATTCCGTGATTGGGAATTTCGCATGAGGGACGAAACATTTTCCCACACAGATTTCGCAACGTTTTCAAATTGGCCATGCTTCTGTGCACTGCAAAAAATGACTTTCTTACTCTATATTTTTGTCTTGTTTTCCAGCACAAATATCTAAACATGCTTAAATCAAGATATATTTACTTGAGAAGCAAAATTACTTATGATATTAAGTCTTCTTTACTGAAAAAGCTTAAAACAAGCATATGTCAAATGTATTTTTCTGACCCCACTGGCAGATATTTGTTCTAATTTTAAATATAAGCTCACTTAATTTTGATCAATATTTCATAAAACAAGACTTAATATTTTAAAGCATTAGTTCACTTTAAAATGAAAATTACCCCATGATTTACTCACCCTCAAGCCATCCTAGGTGTATATGACTTTCTTCTTTCTGATGAACACAATCGGAGTTATATTAATAAATATCCTGATGTTTCCAAGCTTTATAATGGCAGTGAACGGGGCTCACGAGTTTGAAGCTCAAAAAAGTGCATCCACTAATATGACCGCACCTTTAGGGTGCGAAACCAGAAATCCAAACCAAAATGTTTGTAGAATACCAATACAGTGTTATTGAAAAGCAACATGTTTTAGGGACAGTACATGTCTGCTAACATCTTAATAAACCATTATAGTCCATATATCATTTCAGTCTAATCAAATGTGGAACAAAATAGCCTGATGTTTAATGATGCATTTGTGTTGTGAAGAGTGTCTGGACTCTGGGGTTTTGTAATTTGTATTCTCCTGTATGTGTTGAAAGGTGGGCCCTTTGTATCACGTTTCCTGAGAGCACTGAGTAATGATGAGCGAACAACCAGACGTATCCAGCTCCCTAGGTGACCATTTTCACTTATCCGTGAGCCACCTTCACTCCTTCTCATCTGATATAACCTGCTCAGGATGAGAAATTAAAGCCAGTTCCCTGATGAGAATGGTGAAGACTTCATGATCTTCCCAGTAAGGGTCTTCTGATGGCCAGATTTTTACAACTCAGTTTGAGATAATCTGTAAAACAGACTTCAGTCCCAACTGTCCCACAACAGTTATAACAATTACTACTACAAAACCCTACAAAATTCTCCAAAAACACCAAAGCAACAGCATAGCCATTCTAAATGGACAAGCACAACTCACATTTTCTTCAATGAAATCTAGTTATTATTTATAATACACTCTCTTGGAACAATAGATGGTTGTCTGGCATATTTCAAAACTGAAAGAAATACAATGTTATTTTATAACACAAAAGGAGGACAGGATATTCATCAAAAATGTGTGTTCCACAGAAGAAAAAAATGCCATACTGGTTTGGAATGACATGAGGGTGAACAAATGATACTTTTCGCACAAACTGTTGCTTTAAAATTTATTCCTGAAGGCTATTATCGCTTGTAAAAATAGAACTGGCAAAAAACTAACTGGATTCTGGTGACGTCTCTAATGTCTAAATGATAAATGTCATTGTCGCTGCATACAAATCCTAAATATTAATGGAGACCCAGGCTCATCAGTCAACAAATCAGTGCAAAATCGTACAGGGTATCATCATGGTACGCAGCTGGGGCTTTGAAAGACCCACACCTGAATCCAGCAGTGGGTGCGTCTCAATCAGCTCCCTAGTTCAGTAGTCAGGGCACTGATCAGGGAGTCAGCCCATTGACTTATTCCCTGATCAGTGCCCTGACTACTGAACTAGGGAGCTGATTGAGATGCACGCAGTGTAACGGCTGGGATGTAAAATGAGAATGCTGGAGGGTTGCCAAAAATCACGTATTCATGCCATGCACTGAAGCACCGTGAACAGCTCATTCTCTGTTTATTCACTCATAAACAAAGTCCTCCATACGCATTTTCTCGTTTAAATATAGTGGCACGAAAGTAATCTTGGGCATGTGAAAGTCCATGCAAACATTTGCTCTAGAGCTCATTAATTTTTTCTATCTCATTGTACATAAACTATCAGAATGAGGGAGGTATGCCAGTGAGGATTGTGGGAGCTGAGAATGAAATACAAGGAAAAGAGTATTTTAATTATTTATGGCGCAAGTGATGTTTTAGAGGGAGTCGGTATGTTCATGGAATGTTTAAAGTTACCAAAGAGTTTAAACTCTCAATAGCTATGTATCAAAGTTGCGAATTTAACTTAAGTGCAAAATTGGAATATCACATAAAACATTAGCGAATAAAGCAGCGTTTCCATCCAGTGAGTCGAAGAGAACAAAACCGTCACTTTCTGATAAACTGGTCGCTAAGAAAAATAGAAGTTGCTGCAATAGGAGAATAGGATTGTATATAATAATTTCATATATAATAAATTACTTGTGCCTCAGAGCGTGCAGACGAAACACAATAAAGTTATCTTGCTTTCGGAGGCGTATGTCTGCTGTTTGGGAACACAGTCGTATAAGACAGTTCTGGGAGGTAATTATACCGAACCCCTTTGACGACAGACTTTACTCAGGCCTTTCAGAACAACCAAAACAGCATTTCAGATGCTGTGCAACGATATCGGTCCGCTGGTTAGTCATGCTATCCCATTGCAAAGTCACGTCTTTTTTGATGCACATCAAGGAATTTATTCAGTAAATGTGTTTCCATCGTAGTTTATGCACGTTTTCTTATCAGATAAAAAGTTTATCTGACTCAATTGAGCGCATACGTTTTTTTTTAATGCACATTTTTGGAATGTATGTGTATTTTGGTGTTTGCATCCAGAGATTTTTATGCAATATCCCAAAATGCGCATAAAAAAAGTGAATGGAACATAGCTAATAATGCCTATTATATGAAAGAACATTGCCTTGAGCCAAAGTTTGCAGACAGTTGAGGCCTGGCTCAGCAACACATTTATTTCCTTCATTTAATTAAATGTGTGACTCAGAGGAATCAGACCCATTGATCTGTTCTCTCCATCAAAAAACAAAAGCACATGCAGCATTTAATAAACTCTCACTCTGAGGCCCAAATGACTGTGCATGTCTGTCTGCCTGGGTTGCAGGACTCTAATAGCGCTATAATCCTCCTCTGTTTGAGAGGTTCCCATGCAAGCTCTCGGTCCTGTCCCAACCTGCAACCTGGCAGGTCCACTTGAGCAGGGCAAGAGGAGGAATTCTCAACATTCCACAGGGTCAGAAGACTGGAAGAACCAATCAAAGAGCTGAACACAACACCACTAGCTTCTGCGCAGGAAGAGAACATAAAGAATCACTGGGCACTCAATGCTGAATGAGCTGTTTAAAGAGGTCGTAAGAAGGGTATATATTTGTTTTGTGCTCTGAAAGGCTGCCATCTCTGAAAAGGGATCAAGTAGGGATAGGAACAGTTTACTCTAGCAAACCTGAAATTAAAAATGACACCTTTTACTTTCTTAAAAAATACTTACTGTGCATGATTCATTGTTGCACTGTATTCCCTTTAACTGAAATATAATTAATTGCCTCTCATGATCCAGTACATACTTAAAGGGATAGTTCTCCCAAAAATTAATTACTCACCCTCATGTCGTTCCAAACCCGTAAGACCAGAAAGGTATTAAAAACAGCATTAAAATAGTCCATGTGACTCCAGTGGTTCAACCTTAATTTTATGAAGCGGCGAGAATACTTTTTGTGCAAATAAACAAACAAAAATAACGACTTTATTCAACAATTTTAGTCTAGCCTGTGCCAGTCTAGCCTGTGCCAGTCTGCTACGCAGTTTCTGTTGTAAATAGTGCAGCGCTCTCGAGATCTACGGCAGCCGATGCTGTTCACGTGAGCACCACGACGCATGCATGGGAGTTGCAACATAAACAGCGTAGGAGACTGACACAGGCCAGAACAAAATTATTGAATAAAGTCATTATTTTTGTTTGTTAAAAAAACTATTCTCGTCTCTTCATTAAATTAAGGTTGAACCACTGGAGTCACATGGACTATTTTATCAATGTTTTTCCTGCTTTCTGGACCTTGAAAGTGGCAATTAAATTGCTGTCTATGGAGGGGTCAGAGAGCTCTCGGATTTCATCAAAAATATCTTCACTTGTGTTCTGAAGATGAACGAAGGTCTTACGGGTTTGGAACGACATGAGGGTGAGGAATTAATGACAGATTTTTCATTTTTGGGTGAACTAACCCTTTAATGGATTAAACCAAATAAAATACACCAGTTTATAAGAAGCAAATGTTAATTTTACAGTATGTTCTCATTTGGACCAATTTCCTTATATATTGTCACAATTATGATATGAAGATGGTTTTCTATAAGTGGGACCAGTATTTAAGGGGAGGTTTACACATCAACGATGTACTGAAAACATTGTTGCATTTTTTGTGTACATACGACAATGTTGTCAAAGCAATCCTCGCTCACATGGATCTGCGAAAACGACTACAAACGCTGTATTATTCTGCCAGGCCAGTAGTTGGCGATGTCACTCTGAAAAGAAACACTATAGACTGAACACATAATACACATGTGCATGACGTCAGCATTTTCACAAATTAGCGTTTTTGTAGTTTACACAGAGACAATACCAGTATTGTTTTCAAAAACTTGCACTTTGAAACACATTTTCAAAAGTTTGTTAATATTTTGAATTAGATTTTTTTTTAATTTTCTATTTTAGTTAACGTTTTAATAATTTTGTTGCAAGTTTTTATAATTTTATTCGTTTTTTTTAAAGGGGTCATGAACTGGCTCTTTTTATTTTTTTATACTGTTGTCTGAGGTCAACTTATGACGTTTGCGTGGTTTTTACATTCAAAAACATCATAATGAATAAGTAATAGGCTATTTTCTACCCTGGTTTTGAGCCTCTCTCATGGAACGCTGGGTTTTTATGGGCGTGCCGCACTGAAGACTTGTAAGTAAACGCCCACTGCTATGATTGGATAAGCTTTGCATATTACAATGAGCTTCAGCTCCCCCGTGAGTACACGTGAGGAATTGTTTTGAAAGCGTGTGGGAAAACGGCAACCTGAATGATTCGCCCACAAAATGTCTTTATCAAACAAACACAATGATTTATCTCTCATCCACCCGCAATTAATTGGAATGTTATTTTTTATTACTTGGCCCGCCCGATTGGTGGATATAACCGCGAACCGTGCATCACTAACACACACACACGCACGCACGCACGCACAAGCCTCACTGCAGAGTCAGACAAATCAGCATGATCAAAACTTCTGCGATTGTATTTTTTCTTCAAATATCAAGTCAAGAGAGTGAACAACGCACATCAAGAAAGAAATGTTATTTCACTATTTAAGATAGCCCGTTGGGCAGGCCGGTGATACGTTTTGGTAGCCCGTCTGGAAACCACATAGCCCCGGGACGTTGGGCTTTGCGAGCCCTGGCCCATAACGTTACATGTCCGAGTCTGATCACGAATCGCAGCACAATGAACCAACAACACCTCAAATAAAGGATTCTCCAGCCTGTGACAGCGTGCTAAGTTATGTTCAGTTAGACATGTACACATAATCAATAGATATCAAACAATCTGTAACAATGCAATACTATCACATATAAAAAACATTTTTTACTTGTTGCTTCATTCATTCATGTAATCTCATCCTGTCTGCAAATCCAGTCTCTTGTTTACAAACGAATCCGTGGTGAAATGAAGGAACATACGCGCAATGTCTTACCCACGTGAGCTGGATATTCATTAAAAATAAAGTTCATCCATGCATTCATAATATTGAAATCTGAATGAAGCTTATGCAGCATGTTTATTGCTTGGAGGTTCGATCCGGTTTAGCTCCACATGTTATTTATCTATAACATGCCATGCACAAATCGGTGGGCGGGACTACAGAATCAGGCGTTCTTCTTCTTCAGTTAAGGCGGTGTTTCACCACACTCTGACGTCACAGCTTGGCACATTCTGAGATCGAGCGTTTGCTGGGTCTGGTGTCAATAAAAGCTTTTCTTTGACTAACAAGGAAGTTTTCAGCTCTGAAACTTACAGGATATTCTTATATCACGATGAACTTTTATATATCAAAGGCTGAATGAAAAGTTGATTTCTCAATTCATGACCCCTTTAAATATATCTATATAGATTTATTAGTTTTTAGTTGTTTTACTTTAAGTTAAACTAAAGTAAATGAGAAATGTTGTCTTGGAAACTAGCTGAAATAAAATAAGTTTTTTATGTATTTTATTTTAAGTTAACGTTTATTTAATTTCAAGTTTTTTTTTAGTTAACGATAATAACCACACCATGTGATTCCCCAAAAAGCCCTAAAAGGCAAATCCTTCACCTCCCTTGTCTCTTATGTCTCCATTTCACAGTAAAAGCTCTAAAAGCAGTGTTAATGCATGTTGTAAGTGGGTGATCGCACCCCATTCCTGCATTATTTAAATCTTCACACTCCTCGTGCTCAACTAAAACCAGATCTAATTCCTGTCTCTGTGGTGAGAGAGTGCAGACATTTCGTTTTTGGTTGTAAAATGTAGAAATGTATTTGTCTCTTTTCATTTAAAAAGCCTCAGTTTGAGCCAGCACATTCCATCTCCCAGGATATGCTGAGGGAAGAGAGGGGTCTGGCAAGTGTCCTGCTTAGACAAACGTGGCCTACAGTAAAGAGAGATTTGATTAGATCTCTTTCATAAGATGCATCAATGCCCTCATGCATTTTTTTTAAATTACATTATTCTCTTTATATATTATATCTTATATATAGCATATTTGATCCCAAATTGTCAGTAGGCTACTATAATCCTAAAAACAAATCTCATGCTCTTTTCTATAGCCCAATAATGAAAATCATCCAATCATTCATCCAATGCATTTTTTTTTTTTTTAATTAAAAAAATAAGTAATAAACCAAAAAAATATCAAGGATATCATCAGGATAATTTTTATTTAAAATTGTATATAAATTTAAATCTAGTTTACAAGTAATTTAAAATAAATTCTTCCATTGCATTTTACAAATGAGCTTTATTAAAAAATATTCAATTTGTTAAAATTAATTAAATATATTAGTTAACATCAACTAACAATGGTAAATATGTATAAAGCATTTATTAATCTTAGTTGATTGATGTTAGTTTTTAACATTCACTAATGCATTATTATCAAAAGTTGTGTTAGAGCTATAACTACATTAATAATTTTGTAATATTTTTCCTTATATTAAGATTATATTTCTTATTTGATAAACGTATATTTTGTGTTATTTGTATTGTATCACATGATTTTTACTAGTTTTATAAGTGTTACGTATGCAAAAACAATTTTGAAGAAGAATAAGGAAGAAGGAAGGCTTAATGCTAGACTTTTGACCGTGGAAAAGGCTAGAATTCATGTTTTTGGAACGTGAATAAGTGTAAAGTAGTTTTGTTCTGGATTTCTCTTGTATCGTAACCAGACAAAGAAAAAGTAGAGCTTTACAAGACAAGTTATGGATTCACTCATCAAATCCTTTGTGCTACATTTTTGTGGAAATGGCAAAGAATGTTCATTTTATTTAATGGACCTGAGCTAACATGAACTAACAATGAACTAACGTTAACAAAGATGAATAATATACTGTAACAAATGTATTGCTCATTGTTCGCATTAACCAATGTAAAATGGAACCTTATTGTAAAGGGTTACCAATATTATATATTTTTTTAATATAATGACATATACATCAATTCAGAATTTAGATAATAATTTTAAAGAATCTTTATCATTATAATGTATAAAAAAACATTTGATCTAATTTTCATGATGAGACTGACTCCGGTTCACTGCACTGACTTTATTAGCTGGCCTTTCACAAGCCGGCGTGTTGTCAGTTTTATAGCATGTAAAGCATCTTATAGGGTCTATTTAAGTGCCTGGCAGATAGTTAAAGTGAACACAGCTGGGTCTTCTTTAACTATGCATCTGCCCGTCTAGCCTTCTTAAACATCCAAAATGCCATTTCTGTACCAGTGCACCCACACGTCTATGAGTGATGGATGCACTCACTGTGACCATGTGGCCCCCTCTCGTGTTTCAGAGCCTGGACAATATCACACTCCCCAGATTGCACAGTGCATCGATCCAGTCCTTCAACAATAACACTACATTAAGTGGTGAATTTATAACATCTTGATGAACCAGAGAGGTCAAAAAAGAAGTGATTTAGGTGATTACAAGGACATTCCACAGTTCTTTGAAGTGCCTCCTCCGGGGCTTGCATAGATGAAACTAGATGATAGGCTCTTAATTAGCAGGAAATCACAAATAAGGAAAGCGCTATTTGGGGGAACTCCCTGCGATCCCACAACAGAGGCATAACTGACAGCTTCAAAAAATACATCAGCTACAATTACATACAGCACATTCAATACATTTTCTCACTAAAGCGAGGTGCTGACCCATATTTGTGTCACTAATTCTGGTACTACATGCTTTGATATATAGCAGCAAGGCATTGCTGAGAGTTTTCCCTTTGAAAGTAACCACAGAGAGGGTAATAATAGGTTTATCAGGAGCATAAACAGTCTCTCCGTGCAACTGGTTTTACCGGCACAGGATATGAGGGAATGACAGAGCTCTGCTGAACAAACCCTGCAGATAGCTTTGAAAATATCTACTTTGAAGCAAGAAAACGGCACACTTCTAACACCAGACAATATTTTATAACAGTAAAAGCCTAAAGAAATTATGTGGTCACACTTTAGGGTCCAATTCTCACGATTAATTAACTATTAACTATGACTTTTGCCTCAATAAACTCCTAATTACTGCTTATAGTTAGTAAGATAGTTGTTAAGTTTAGGTATTGGTTATTAAGGGATTTAGAATATGGTCATGCAATATAAGGCATGAATATGTGCTTTATAAGTACTAATAAACAGCTAATATCCTAGTAATATGCATGCTAATAAGTTAATAGTTAGAATTGGACCCTAAACTAAAGTGTTACTGATTATGTTATATCCGATAGCCCACAGTTAGCTTTAAATCCATGTCTTGAGGTGTATTTTTCTTTAGCATAGCCAGCGGCGAAGGTAATATTAGCCTAAAACAGGTCCAACTGGGCTGATCTGAATTACTTTGTAGCTGCAGGCATGTCTCATAAGAAGGAAAATGATAATGCAATGATCTCTAAGTTGCAATACTCTACTGTCCTGCCTTCTCCAGCTACACAGTCCTATTGTTGACTGTTCTTGTCGTCTGTTGGTGCGTTAACACCCGTCCTTATTCACGGATTTGTATTCAAATGACCTTAGCAGGGTAACTAGAACACAGTAGAAATTGTAAACTGATATACACCAGAAAAAGAGCTTGAATGGCCTTTATAGTATTATTTAAAAAAAATCTGTCAATTATAGCTGTGTTAAGTTGTCTAGTAACAGGTCAGAAACACAGTGGTGATACCATGGTACAGGGATGATATCAAATTGGCCAATATATATATTGTGACATACACTGTTGCATAGTGCTGAATGATTATTTATGATAGTAGTATGCCACATGCTACTTGATGTCATTGCCATTACCCCAAAACATATGGTAAAACAATAGCAACAACAGCATAGTAGTAGCCTATCAAAGTGTCATGGTGGTATTTTTGTTAGTGCATTTAGTTTAATGAACTTCAGGCTTGAAAATTTCTGTCACATATGGGCCTATAAAGAAGGACAACTCAGAAGGCAATATAACTGAAAATAAATACTGTTGCTGGTCCAAGATGGTCTACCAGCTAACATAGCTAGAAACCAGCAATCACGCAGCTACAATATTATTAATGATGATATTTAGTAATATAATACTCTAGAGATTTTTATTGTTACCATGTTAGTTTTACTCTTGAATCATCCCTTATCGTATAGTGAATAGTAGTGAATAGGCAAAATACAAAAGTGGTCAATAGGCAACGAACGCTTTGCGAATCAGTTCGACCGAATCATTCAAAAGAATCGGCTCAAACAAACAATTCGCGAATCGGACACCACTAGCGCTGCAGGTGCGAAAGAGGGGTGGTGTTTTTGTCTCTTTAGATGCGCACAGCTAGATATCAATTCATATGACATGAATCCATGCAAGGAGCATAAACATCTAAAGGTTTGTAATGTTGAATATGTGTCGTCATTTGTAGCTATTCCTTAGTCTGTGTTAGATCAGCTCAGAAAGACAGAAAATAAGCAAATGTGACATATGTAGCCTAATATCATTTCGCAAAACAACTGAGGGTACTTACAAGTTCTTCTTTGTCTTTTCGGTCTGTTTATGCAATGCAACAGAAAATCCAAATAAACTGCCCTTGGTTTTTCCTTCTTTGATGACCGGGAACTGCACGTCAATGTTAAATCCAGTGTTCGTTTGAATCGCGTAGATTACGAATACGCACAAGTGCAGAGACTTTCCTGCCATATTTAATATTCCTTTCCCTCTCGTCTTCCACTAGCACAACCAAAGCCAATAAGAGTGAGTTGGTCAATCACACGCCATATAGGTAAGCGTCTCCTTTCACTCTCTGGCACTGAGCTGTAAGGTGTTTCTGGCTGTTCTCTGTTCCCCGCCTCCACACACCCTCACAGCGAATTCCGACCTGCCGCTGCCCACCACACTTTACCAGTCCTGCTTCCACAAATAGAGGACTACAAAAGAAATGTTCCACAAGTCTGATAAGGAGACTCTTTCCCTTTCTTTTTCTCTCTCTCTCTCTCTCTCTCTCTCTCTCTCTCTCTCTCTCTCTCTCTCTCTCTCACACACACACATGCACTGTTACACACACACACACACACACACACTGTTACACACAAGCCTTCACTTGTTGCTGTGCTGTACACTATTGCTATTTCATTTTTCAAGGTTTTGTTATTCAAATTTTACAGCAATGGTGCGGGTGAATCTCAAGAGACATGTCCAAGTCACATTTCACAACAATTTGGGGAAAAAAGAAATCTCATTATTTTAGGACTATAATATTACTTTTTTTTTTTTTTTAACTTATGGAATAATTTCCATGACAATTAAGCACATTCCTTAATAATATAATATGACAATTTTTACCCACAATAAAATCAGTAGGCTATAAAATCAGTACAAATACTATAATGATGCATAAATAGCCTACTTTAGAATTCAATATAAAATTTAAAACATTATTGACATTACGGTAATGAAAAAATAGATATTTTTCGGCATTGATTTAATGAAAACTGGGTGAAAATGCTAATAACATTACAATGGAATCACCCTAAAATGGCTGCATTTTCAAGCAAAACTATTAGATAAAATTTAGATTTTTTTCTTTTGATTTTTTTATGAGATTCACCCATTTACTTGAATGGCACAAACTTAGCAAAAATATATCCCTCTCAAAAACACATATTTAAAACTTTTTTTTTTTTTTCCAGAAAAAAAGTAAGATTCAATGTAGATTCACATAAGATTAACCTGTTGAATATCAGCCTGCTAGTAATAAGCGTTAATTCAGCTCCTCATGAGAATCGAGACTCTTGACTCCCTCAGATGAGCTGATTGGAGCAGAAGTGCCGTCACACAAGAGTCCTGATAAGAGCAATACTCATAACAGACCAACGACTTGACCCAGGTCATCACAGCATGAATTGACTGAATGTAGACCGGGGAGGCAGCAGACTGAAATGAATCAACATTCAAATAACTTTACCAGAGATTTTCATCTTAGTTTTATGATTACGTTTGCCTGCTTGTGTGTTTGGGACAAGGCTTGATTCCACTTGTGTCAGGGACCTTAAAACGCCACCACCCTCTCACTCTGATGTGCCTTGTCATGCCTTGGAGTTTCTCCTCCCTTTTCCAGGGAGGTGGGGGATGGAGGTGCGGATGGTTTTGGGGGGAAGAATTCACCCTCTGAACTGAAATAATAGCTTTGTAGATAGCAGATGACAGGAAAATGACAGACTGTCCCAGCTTCTGTAACAGAGAGGAAGACTCCAGTTCGTGGGAAAACACAGCAGCAGATACAAGTCGCCAAGCAGATCCGAATCTATTCAAAAAGGCATGGAAATGTTTTGTTTTTTTTAATTTGCTACTAAATTTACATTCCCTGTAGATGTGCTTTTTGGACCTTTTCGGATTATCCTTAAGCCTTGAACTGTATGCCCATGAAAGTCATTAGACTGTTTTAGAATTATCCATATAGGGGAATACAATGAAAACACAAAATATTTTTGGCGAAAATGGAAATGGCAAAGTACAGTTGGTGCCCGGTAAATGGCAAAGGCCAAGTTGATCACACTACAGAGATACTCCTCAGCTCCAGAAAATATGTTTGGGGTAAAGATTTTCATATCAAACAGGTTTTAAAAGAGTCCTATTATGCTTTTCCACTTTTTCAACTTTAGTTAGTGTGTAATGTTGCTGTTTGAGCATAAAAAAGATCTGCAAGGTTACAAAGCTCAAATGCCACTCCAAAGGGAGATAAATTATTTAACAGAATCCCCTTTTCAAGAACTACAACAAATGGCTCGTTTGGACTACAATGCGATTTTTCCGGATCTTATGAAGTCACAATGTTACTCATTTAAATAATCCCCGCCCACGGAATATGCAAAAAAGGGGACGAGGCCTGGTTGAGCTGCATTAGAGAAGACAATGTTGTCGCTATGGCAAAGAGAGACAGTTTTTTTCCACAATGTTTCCAAAACTCATTTGTTTCCTAAGGCTGACCAACTTAGAGTGGTTAAAATTTATTTTAAACATATTTCCTCAACATTATAACCCCAACATTTATCTGTGCGCTGCACATTTTATGGAGAACAGCGTGCTTTTGTGAGATCATGCTTTTGGAAGACGATTCACTGCTCCTTAGGAAAATTAACTATGGTTTTGTGATCGATTACGGTTTGTATTACCTTAGTTTTCTGACAAATATTAAGATTAAATGGTGGATAACATCGTATCTATAATGTATAAGAAAATTACACAAAAATGAAATCCGTTCTGCATGATCATCTTGTTCGTTAACATTGTCAGGGTCTGAATCAGATTTGAAATTGACGCCATCCTTATTCATATTTACACTAGAGCAGAACTTGCAGTTATGGAGAGGAGGGACTTTCCCGAACACGCGCTAAGCGGTGCCAATCACAACACACTAGGCCAGCTAACCAATCACAGCACATTTCGTATTTTGGGAGGAGGAGCTTCATCGAAATCAGGGTGTTCGAGCCAGATTGGGGACAGAGGTGCTATAATAATGTAAAATATGTGAAAAATAATGCATTTTTTTAACAATCAAGCATGAAAACATATTCTAGTACACCCCAAAAACAAAATCAAGACTTTGTAAAAGGGTAAAACGATTTTTTGAACTATATCTTTATCATTATCTTTATAGTTATCGTCCTTGGTGTGAACGGGCCTTTAGCCATTACGAACTGCGTGATGAGATTGTGTTGGAAAAATCTAGACTGGACCTGAGCCATATCTGAAATATCCTAGAGACTTGGGACTTGAGAGTCACTACCTAGCAACACCTTAGAAACCACCCAGAACACTACCTTATCAATGTGGCAGCAGCTTTTGCATGGCAAGCACATTAAATCTTGTTTTAGCAACTGATTGCCTCCATTTTCCATTTTCCCCTCATATACTGGATCCTCCAGCTTTGCATTTCCAGTGTCTTTGTCAGTAAAGCATACAGGCTTGTAAAATGGTCTCAATATACTCCCTCCAGCTCTTCACTGCACCTGAAGCAACCACACATATATATCTCAGTCTGTTCAGCCTGACAGATGATGTTACCTGCTTTACTGTGAGCTCTATAAATCTAGTAGGGGTCTGTTCTCTCTATGGACAGATATTACTCTTGTACATGACAAGAACATTTTTACATATGCATAAAGGGAATGCTGAGCTGGATCCGTGAGTGTGAATATTACACAGCAAATGAGACACAAATAGCTTGTGAATTCATTGATGGTAGAGATAAAAAAAAAAGTGGGATTATTAGTAGCAATATGTTAATAGGTTTACTGTAAATTTCTATAGGTCTCAATTCGGTGTACATTAACAGTGTTGTAACAATAGACATGTCAGTTGTATTGTTTCCCAGGCCCAGACCCTGAGTAAACCAACACCAGTCCGACTGCTTTCTGGAAACAAAGCCCCCTAGTACCCTAGGGTTTACCACAGTCTAACCACAGTACATACTTGAATGTAATGAGTAATATACCCTAAAGCTCCCTTATTTCTCATTTAATGTCTCTTTTTAACTCATAAACTTGTTATACCCAAAGCAATGTGCTATTGCCAACAAATTAAAGAATCAATTTCCCCTTAAAATAAAAATACTGTCATTATATACCCGCAAAATGTACACAAAAGTAGAAATTTTGAAGAATTTTCATGCATTTTCATACAACAAAGATTTTAAAAAGTGACAAAACAGCACCTTAAAGGCCTGTTCACACCAAAGCAAATGTTTAGTCCAATTAACATTTTAGTTTGAATGAACGACTGTTTAGACCGACGCAAACATATTCATGCCGATTTTTTTATGGTGTTCTAATCTCTTTTTCATTGCATTGTGAAAAACGCTGTAAGCAACCAATAAGATTAGCACTTTTAGTCACATGTCCAGAGCTGTTGCTTTTACATAGAAGTACAACTTGGTGGTGCTGATGAACGGAAATGTATGATTTTTAGAAAAAGAAATGCGCACAAAGATCCATCGCTAAACATAACTGTCAGCGGAACATAAGCAGATCGTACGAAAAATGTACAAATGAGATAATACAAATTCATAACAATTAGCCACCAGTTTGCCAAATAGTTTGCCATGAGAGTGTTGATGGTCTAACTCTAATCTAAATTAATTTTTATAAAAACACAAATCAAGATGTAAACTAAAATTGTATTTCCTTTTTTTCCTCCTCAATAAATTCTTTTTACTGAAGAACATACGGTTCTTGAAACTTGGTTTCACAATCACGGTTAATTTAATATATCAATTGTCCTAGTTTTCTGCTAATAAAAGTCTGAAAACAAGCAGCACAATTACAGTAGAAATATAGGAAATATCAGTTCTCACATATGTCATAAACCAGCATGAAATATAATAAATAATATATAAGCATACGTTTTGGAACACCATGGGGTTGATTAAATAATGCCAGAAACTTCATTTTTTGGGGTGAACTGTTTCTTTAAATACTACAAATAAGAGAGATACATGACTAGAGGCCCAAACATCTTCTAGGCTGAATGACGACGCATAGACGTTACCTTAGGGCCATTTCTCAGTGAGATCAGTTTAGTCACTTAAGATAAATGAAGCTGAGAGGGAGAAATCTGATCTCTGATCACTTTAAGGCTCGTTACGTTGTTCTTAAACGGCATAGTCCTGTTGACCCTTGAACCCCATGGCCTATGTCTATTTCTTCAGGTCTTTGAGGGTTATCAGTTGTTAATCCGTTTTAGACTTTGTCAGTTGGTGTAAACAGGGTGGATAAACACTGCCCAAACAAAAGAGTATGAATACAGACAAAAGCAGACAAGTCAGAGCAATTATTCATTGCCACAGTAAATATGCAAGCTAACAATAGAGTGCATTAGTGCCCGCCCCCTTTTTCAGCACCGCTGGTTCCATAAGTATTTTTTTTTAATACATTTTTCTCATAGGGATTTTAAAATAGTCTTCATTAAAGAGCGATGAACCAAGCCAATCAGCTACGAGGAGAATCATAACGCAAAAAAGTTTTTGAAAATCAGATAAATAGACAAAGGTACAAGACTGCATACTTAACAGCTTCAGTGAGGGAAAGAATTACAATCACATGAAGCATTGCGAACATCATAAACGGATGCTGTGTTAATTGCATTAAATATTTTTAACACATTAAACCCCATTAAGCCCTAATTTGTGTATATATATATATATATATACTGTATATACAGTGGGGAGAACAAGTATTTGATACACTGCTGATTTTGCAGGTTTGCCTACTTACAAAGCATGTAGAAGTCTGTAATTTTTATCATAGGTACTCTTCAACTGTGAGTGACGGAATCTAAAACAAAAATCCAGAAAATCACATTGTATGATTTTTAAATAATTAATTTGCATTTTATTGCATGTCATAAGTATTTGATACATCAGAAAAGCAGAACTTAATATTTGGTACAGAAACCTTTGTTTGCAATTACAGAGATCATACGTTTCCTGTAGTTCTTGACCAGGTTTGCGAGTGGAGTTTAGACCAAAAAGCTCTATTTTTGTCTCATCAGACCACATGACCTTCTCCCATTCCTCCTCTGGATCATCCAGATGGTCATTGGCAAACTTCAGACGGGCCTGGACATGCACTGGCTTGAGCAGGGGGACCCTGCGTGAGCTGCAGGATTTTAATCCATGACGTCGTAGTGTGTTACTAATGGTTTTCTTTGAGACTGTGGTCCCAGCTCTCTTCAGGTCATTGACCAGGTCCTGCCGTGTAGTTCTGGGCTGATCCCTCACCTTCCTCATGATCATTGATGCCCCACGAGGTGAGATCTTGCATGGTGCCCCAGACCGAGGGAGATTGACATCTTGAACTTCTTCCATTTTCTAATAATTGCGCCAACAGTTGTTGCCTTCTCACCAAGCTGCTTGCCTATTGTCCTGTAGCCCATCCCAGCCTTGTGCAGGTCTACAATTTTATCCCTGATGTCCTTACACAGCTCTCTGGTCTTGGCCATTGTGGAGAGGTTGGAGTCTGTTTGATTGAGTGTGTGGACAGGTGTCTTTTATACAGGTAACGAGTTCAAACAGGTGCAGTTAATACAGGTAATGAGTGGAGAACAGGAGGGCTTCTTAAAGAAAAACTAACAGGTCTGTGAGAGCAGGAATTCTTACTGGTTGGTAGGTGATCAAATACTTATGTCATGCAATAAAATGCAATTTAATTATTTAAAAATCATACAATGTGATTTTATGGATTTTTGTTTTAGATTCCGTCTCTCACAGTTGAAGAGTACCTATGATAAAAATTACAGACTTCTACATGCTTTGTAAGTGGGCAAACCTGCAAAATCGGCAGTGTATCAAATACTTGTTCTCCCCACTGTATAGTAGTGCTGGGCAATCGATTAATCACGATTAATCGCATCCGAAATAAAAGTTTGTGTTTACATAATATATGTATGTGTACTGTGTGTATTTATATATACATAATAATTATACACACATGCATGTATATATTTAAGAAATATTTGCATGTATATACTGTATATATATTTATATAATTTATCTTATATATAAATATTTTATATAGAAATATAACTTTTAAATATATAAATATAATTTTTCTTAAATATATACATGCATGTGTGTGTATTTATATATACATAATAATTATACACAGTACACACACATATATTATGTAAACACAAACTTTTATTTTGGATGCGATTAATCACGATTAATCGATTGCCCAGCACTAATATATAGATATATATATAGAACAAACATTTCAGTATTGTGAAAGAGTGGGGAGATCGACTCGATCTCATTCGCAGTGCTTCAAGGGAGTGGGCAAAGCTAAAGAGCTATTCTGGAGCATGTTGCTTTTTCCGACTTTGTGATCTGTGTAATTTTTTGTACAGCATTATGGGTAATGTAGTTTTTCACCAGGAATTCCGCTATTTAAAAATGTTGAAATAATGTAGGCTGACTGCTTTTACTTCCTGAACCCAACTGTTGCACTCTATGTCTAGTAAAAGAAAGACAGACTGTGGCTTCCTCAAGCAATAATAAAACAAACATTGTCTGGATCCGTGGAAGAGCAAATAATCCTACTGATAAAACATTTCTTGATCTACTTGACCTCAGCTCAGATCTTTCAGAAGCAAACCAATGATAAAGTGAATTTAATCCATTATTGTGCAGATTCACTGAGCTAGTCTGCAGTGCGTAACGCTTTCAGAATTTCGGCCAGTGGATTCACTCCTGTCCGCACCTAGATGACAAGGCCTGCCGTTGTCATGGAGACCCTGGTTGCTATGTGCGCAGTGCTCTCCAAATGTGTGTCAGGGGAGGACGACACTGAGTTCTTTTAAAGCCCTGCCAAGTTTTCCAGCTCTAGTGTGACCTTTACTGCTTCACTGTACTGTATCAGAAAAACTTTACATTGTGGCAACTTCTGGATTAAAAAAGCACTAGGCATGACAATGTAATTTTGCTTGTTTGTGAGTTTTTATGGCCTAAATTAGTTGTTTTAAGATTGTTGCTGAAGGGCAATAAATTACGGGCCAGATTTACTAAACAGGGCAAATTATCATGAGAGCGCGTTTCCAAAAAAACACAGATGGGAGTGGAAAGTTCTGTCCATGATCTATTGATGACACGCACATTAAAGAACACAGACGAAGCATTTCCATAATGACCAACACAATCTACCAAGAGCAGCGCAAAATAGCGTCTGGTTTAAGACGTGCTTTTTTTGGGGCGGTACATAATATCGCACATACCAGTAAATTGACTAGCGCAAACCTTAGTAAATCACCTTGCATGATTCATTTAAATACTCTCCTCTCATAAAATCCAAGAGCTTTCTATATTAATATTAGAACAATACTTTAAGAATGAGCCATGAAAGCAATGCTACTTGTACGCTAAAGACAGTATGTTTCTTAGCTCCACACTGACAATGTAACTGTCAGTCTGGGACAAACAAAGAGCTCAGTCCTTTAAGGTCAAGCACGTCTAATATCTCCACCACCAAGTTCACCAAACAGGACTGCAAATATAATGACTGGTTTCCTGAATATTCACCCTGTCTGCCATTGGTAGGCCTGTCAGTCAGTCTCGCACCAAAATTATGCCATTGATTGAGTCAGTGATCAAATCCATGATCGTGCCATTGTTAGCTCCACACTACTATTTGAGCAACTTTACAGGAACTGAGAATTTAATACCTCACAATTAATAAGTGCGCAACCATCATTTATTATGAGCACTCATGGTTATGTTGGTTATACAGCTCCTGTTCTGGCATGTCTAATCCACGTCTTCCGGCTTAGTTCATGCTTTTATTTGCGAACAAAAAGGAAGTAAAGCAATGGCAAAGTACAGACCACAAAAAATGTCAGCAGTGTTTTCAGAGCTTTGAAGCTTTCATGGTGTTCTGCACTGGGAAGATAATTCTCTGTTTGGAAAATAGTTTGTGCTTTGGTTCAAACCGTCTTTATCAGATATTGTTTAAGACAATCAAAGAGAAATGCTCTTGTGTTCCTCTTTAACCAACTTTGAGTCTTACAAAAAGAAAAATTCTATATATATATATATATATATATATATATATATATTAGATTAACAGCTGCTCTAGCTTTTTCCCCACTGGCTCTGGGTGTGAGCTACATGTGTTTAACATATCAGATATTGGACAATAGGGACCTGTTATGTGATACATGTTGTGAGAACTGTGTGAGGAAATCACATCACACTGTTTTAGCCCACTTTCTGTACATTTACGACTCTAACACCCTCTCTGTGTGATCAATGCTGTGTGGGTCGTCGGTAAGAGAAGGACAGAAGTGTAGGAACCGTGAAAGACATGATCTCATGCAAAATTTGATATAATCTAATAATGTAATCTGCTAAAGCCTCAAAGACACTGAGATAACAATACCATTAATATATATATATTTTTTCTCATAATGAATTATGGGTCACATTTTATAGTTTATTATATTAGTTGTTTTTAATTACTATGTACTTACATAAAAAAATGTTAGGTACTTATTGTGTTCATGTTGTATTGCAAAACACTTTTGTTGCTATTGAGTGGGATGTGGGTAAAGTTAGGGACAGGTTTGGTGGTATGGGTGGTTTGAGGGGTAAAGGAAGGGTCAACAACGTAATTTTAGACGTAATTAATTACAGATGTAATTACATGCAGGTATTTTTTATATATAAGTACAATGTAAAAACATGTATGTACACAATAAGTGCATTGTATCAAACTATTAATTTAAATGTTAGTAGTTAAAGACACTTATATAACATAATGTCGTGGGACTGAATTTAAACAAACAAACAAAAAAAATTCATAATGAATTCTAGTCATTATCATTTCATATGGAGTTAATGAGTGGGTGGTTTGAGTCATCCTATTTATTTTGGTCATGTACAAAAGATTTGGATTTAATTTGGAATTTAAATTAGATATCATTATTTGTTGCATATAATGAGTTATATTATTTGATTTGAGTGTATTTGAAGAGCAATGCTAGAGACTGGGGCATATTAATATAACCCTGAACTAGGTCATCGTGTTGTGCACATTCTGTTGTTTATGATAACAAAGGCAACTGAGCAGATTTTGTCTGACCTTCATTTGGAGAAAAAAAAACAGTGAATTGCAAAATTGAGGTGTTGCTTTCTTTGCAGTCTCACATTTATAAGAACACTTTCTTGAAGCAGACTCCAGTTACTTCTATTTTTTTTTTTTTTTTTACTTCCTTTCACAAACTGTAAGAAAAACAAATCTGTAAATAAATGGAAAAGATAACTGGTAGTTGTCTGTCAGGATATTATCCTTTAAGTTTACAGACCTTTAACCCTAAAGCACAACTCAATGCGTTAATTCATAAAACAGGTAAAACACCTGTGAAAAATCAATACGGAAAATTCCTTAACACAGTAGCAGCAGTGCATTATTTATCATTTGCGCATGGGAAAGCTGCTGTAAATCTCACCTCAACTGGTTTGTGTTGAGTAGTAAATGTCATGGGTGGGAGTTTAAAGAAAGTACAGAATACATGGAACATAAAAGCAGATATTTGGCCTTGTTTTGAAGTGAGACTATTCCATATTCATTTCTGTAACGCTGGAGGTAAAATGAGTAGATTTAAGGTCTGGGAAATCCCAAGCATTTTGAAGTGCGTTTAACAAAGAAAGACGGAAAGAGTTGAGTGTTAGAGCGAGTCTTTGTTCTCTTTGAACAGAAGAGCACTCCACAAACCTACGTTTCACACTCAATTGAATCTTTCTTTCAGATCATTACATGGCCATTCATTAGTACAGAAGAACACAGGCCAAAGCCTGGAACAACAGCAAACACAACAAGGCAGTCTGGGAGGCCAGACGTTACTTACACTCTGCAAATAACACATTTCATTATCTTTAGTAGGAAACAGACACTGCTTTAGACGGTATTTAATACTTCCTATTGCAATATTGCAGGGCTTTTTGTGAGTCTTTTTTTAAGAAACACCTGGCACTTTTTTCAAATGAAAATTGGGTCCTTACAGAAAATATTGTGACGTAAATAGACTGGACTGTGATATAGATTGACTAAAATTGCTGCACAACATTGTGAAATAATAATAATAATAATTATTATTATTATTACTATAATGTAAACATTAAAATGAACATAACATAATAAACATAATGAAATATTTATTTTCATTTTTTAGTAAAATGTCTATAAATGTCAAATTTGCTCAAAATCATTGCTCATTTCATTGACAAAATCGACAACCAAATGAACAAATTTTAAGACATTTATTTTATTTATTTACCAATATTCTTTATTTCTTTCACGTCTTAAACCTAAACCTCAAAAAAAAAAAAAAATATCAAAACCTCAAAACAGATATCTTACATTTTTCATATCTACTTATTAAATTTTAGGTTCATTATTGGAATCGATGGATCCATGAAGAACCTTTAACATCCATGGAACCTTTCTATTGTACAAAAGGTTCTTTAAAATAACTCTTTAGATTATTAAAATGTTCTTCACACCAAGACAAACATGGTTCTTTTAAGATCTGTTCAATTCAAAGATTCTTTGGGGAACCAAACTTTATTTTTAAGTGTAGGCTTGCTATTGATTCACGCACACTAGTTTTGTTAATTGGTTTATAACATATTTGAACACTGAGATCTTCAATATACAGTTGCTGCACAAAATGCCACCATGGTAGCTGCTAAAGGCTTGAGAGGTGCTAAAGAATGAGAAGAGATTGAATGCATTGACAGAGTTCATTAAGAAAAGAGGGACCCCCTCCTCTCCTTTGAGGCTCTCCCACCACAGCTGTTCTGTCCAGCAGTTCAGAATTAGTCAGTCCTGTGAAATGAACACATTCCTGTGAAGCACGCTCCTGTTACCCAGAGGAACCAGCTGCTTCTGTGCCATCTATTCCTACAGACACCAGTTGGAAAACCAGAGAATGGAACAGACGTACACATTGAGAAAACGCTGCCCTACAAGAGCTTCAGAGAAAACACAGCAGATTCTATTCTTGCTGAAGAGAAGCAATGTGATATTTCTTTTTTAGCAAATAGACTCTCAGATTATTTGCATATCAAATATCTTTAAATAAAATTGTGAAGGCAGTGGAATGCCCTTGAGTGAGCATTAGCTCTTTTCCAAAAGAAAAATCTCATAATATCTCATTTGATTTCCTAAAACAATGGGAAGCAAATGAAGAGAAGTTTCTTAGATTCCTCTTAAAAGTGCCCTTGTAATCTCACATCTTCTAAAGGTCTGAACAACGTCTCAAACACTGCTCAGATTTTTTTGCAATCAATCTCAGCGATCTCAATATGAACTCAAACTTTTCTCATCAAACAATTTCTTTTTCCTAAAAAACAAACATAAACAAATTATTTGACATTCATTTTATAGCTCCATAACTGTACGGTATCAGCAATTGTCCTATTTCTGTCTAAATTGAATTTCTCTTAAAGGGGTCATGAACTGCATTGTTTTATTGTTTTATAATGTTTTCCTGTGATCCACTGATCACAGATCAGGCATTAGAATTAACACAGTTACTTACATTGTTGCATTACTGTCGAGTCCATATCATAAAAGTCTGTTTGCAAAGTCTGCGCCGAAATTGGAACTGATTTACCAAAGAATTCACAGTGAAATGTACCGAGTGCAAATAAATAATGCTCAACTGAGACATTCATATTGTTGAAAATAAATAACCACATTCCTAGCATTAGGATCCGTTGGAAGGTAATGTTATTTTTATTCCAGTAATCCTGTATTGCTCTTCTCTACTCATCATCTCACTAACACGCCAAAGTTGTGATAATGAAGTAGGCGTTGATTTTTTTCTGCAGAGGCGGTCTTTCACCTATAGGCACATTCCACAATGAGTCGTTCGCTGGGCTTGGTTACAATAAAAAAAATTTTGGACTAACAAGAAAGTCTTCAGTTCTGAAATTTACAGGGTATTCTTACAGTATGATGGCCTCTTATATGTCAAAATCTCAAGGAAAATTTGATTTCTCAGTTCATGACCCCTTTAAGAAATTTTAAGAGAAACACCTGAGTTGTATCACTGTGTATGAAGTGCTGAGGAAGCCTCTGGAGCTGAAATTCAGATATGGTAATGGGCATTTTGGTTCCAAAACATGCTGTAAGCAGTAGACCAATCACAACAGACTGGGCCGTTTGATCAATCAGAGCAGAGTAGGCTCTCGGAAAGGAGGGGTTTAGAGAGACCGAATCCTTCATCTAACCATTTCAGACACTGTGTGAAAAAAGGAGTGATGCTGCAATGTTTATTAGAAGAAAATTAAAGTGTTTTTTGACCTTGGATGCATGTAAACCTATTGTAGGAGACCTCCAAAACAAAATTAGCAATCTTTAAAATAGCATAATATGGGCACTTTAACGGAAATTATGTCTTACTGCACCAAAGATGAGAAATTCATTAAAATCTGTTTTTTATCTTAAAAAATTGTATATACTCATTTGCACTAGCAGAATGTATTTTTGCAGAAGACCATGCGGCAGTATATTTGTGTGGATGTGAGTTGCACCTGCTGTGAACTGGGATCCCTTTGGAGGAGAGGATGTAAGGCTAAAGGTCAGAGGTCAGCTGTACTTGTGAAGGGGGTAAAGATGAAGGCACAAAAGATGAAGGCACAAGATGCAGAAACATCATGAGAAATCATTAGATCACTCTTAACAGAAGGTAAATGTTACAATGAGCATTCATATATGTGTATGTGTGTAAGAAAGCGAGAGTTTTTGATAGCAAGACATCAATCAAAAGCTTCATTCACCACATCCAGCCACAGCTGGCAGTCATTTGCTAACTGACTCCTTCGACAGCTGTGGTCCTCTGGGAGTGTATTACTGGGGCTTTTCCTTTAACACCCTATGCACTGAGCTCATGACCCCAAAACTGCCTCCCACTGCAATCTTTACAACACCCTGTGAGCACTCGAACTACCTTATAGTATGAATGAAACAAAGATATCAATTAAACGAAATAGAAAAAAACACTTTAAAAAGACAGCATTCTTATTTGGAAGCACAGCTGAGAATTCCGTGCCAAACACTGAAAGATTCTGCTTCCACATTAAATTTGTCCTCCTAATGAAGATATAGTACTGTTCATGTTCTTTTCTTTTCTTTCAATTGTATACCCAATTTCCCAATTTCTTAATTACAGATGTTTCTCCTTATAAGTGTGCCCTCAACTATTAAATTATTCTATAATAATATTACATTATTTGATTTCTATTAAACATTAAACAAAAATTAAACATTCAATAATTTTATTGTTGTATTTATAATTTGGTTAATTTTAGTTAAAAGAGGTTGGACAGCACGCTATTGCTATTACTACAATTTTTTTGTATCGATTTCTCAATTTTCTTCACCATAACTGAATTCATACAAACTGAAAGGCTGAAAGATGATCCCTCATGAGTGTGCTCTTAAAGGAAAAGTTTACCCAAAAATGAACATTCTGTCATTAATTACTCACCCTTATGTCGTTCCAAACCTGTAAGACTTTCGTTCATCTTCAGAACACAAATTAAGATCTTTTTTTATTTGAATTTGAGAGCTTTCTGTCCCTCCGTTGACAGTCTATGCAACTACAGCTACAGCTAATCCATATGAATCGAGCGGTTTAGTCCAAATTTTCTGAAGAGATACAATCACTTTATATGCTGAACAGATTTAATTTAGGCTTTTATTCACATTTAAACATTCATCAACTCACACATCAGATGTGGTAAATGGAAGCTCAAGCATGTTCGCTTGACGTGCGAGAACCAATAAGGGTTCAGTCTACGTTTGAGCTTCCGCAAGAACCAGTGAGGTTCATTCTCGTGTTACGCAGCACGTTTGAGCTTCAGCAAGAACCAATGAGGTTCATTCTCGTGTTACGCAGCACGTTTGAGCTTCAGCAAGAACCAATGAGGTTCATTCTCGTGTTACGCAGCACGTTTGAGCTTCAGCAAGAACCAGTGAGGTTCATTCTCGTGTTACGCAGCACGTTAGAACTTCCGCAAGAACCAGTGAGGTTCATTCTCGTGTTACGCAATACGCTTGAACTTCAGCAAGAACCAATGAGGTTCATTCTCGTGTTACGCAGCACGTTTGAGCTTCAGCAAGAACCAGTGAGGTTTATTCTTGTGTTACGCAGCACGTTTGAGCTTCCGCAAGAACCAATGAGGTTCATTCTTGTGTTACGCAGCACGTTTGAGCTTCCGCAAGAACCAATGAGGTTCATTCTTGTGTTACGCAGCACTTTAGAACTTCCGCAAGAACCAGTGAGGTTCATTCTCGTGTTACGCAATACGCTTGAACTTCAGCAAGAACCAATGAGGTTCATTCTCGTGTTACGCAATACGCTTGAACTTCAGCAAGAACCAATGAGGTTCATTCTCGTGTTACACAGCACATTTGAGCTTCAGCAAGAACCAGTGAGGTTCATTCTCGTGTTACGCAATACGCTTGAACTTCAGCAAGAACCAATGAGGTTCATTCTCGTGTTACGCAATACGCTTGAACTTCAGTAAGAACCAATGAGGTTCATTCTCGTGTTACGCAGCACGTTTGAGCTTCAGCAAGAACCAGTGAGGTTCATTCTCGTGTTACGCAATACGGTTGAACTTCCGCAAGAACTAATGAGGTTCATTCTCGTGTTACGCAGCACGTTTGAGCTTCTGCAAGAACCAGTGAGGTTCATTCTTGTGTTACGCAGCACGTTTGAGCTTCCGCAAGAACCAATGAGGTTCATTCTCGTGTTACGCAGCACATTTGAGCTTCTGCAAGAACCAATGAGGTTCATTCTCGTGTTACGCAGCACATTTGAACTTACACAAGAGCCAATGAAGTTCACTCTTGTGTTACGCAGCACGTTTGAACTTCAGCAAGAACCAATGAGGTTCATTCTCGTCTTACGCAGCACGTTAGAACTTCCGCAAGAACCAATGAGGTTCATTCTCGTGTTACGCAGCACGTTTGAGCTTCAGCAAGAACCAGTGAGGTTCATTCTCGTGTTACGCAGCACGTTTGAGCTTCTGCAAGAACCAGTGAGGTTCATTCTTGTGTTACGCAGCACGTTTGAGCTTCCGCAAGAAACAATGAGGTTCATTCTCGTGTTACGCAGCACGTTTGAGCTTCAGCAAGAACTAGTGAGGTTCATTCTCGTGTTACGCAATACGGTTGAACTTCCGCAAGAACCAATGAGGTTCATTCTCATGTTACGCAGCACGTTGAGCTTCTGCAAGAACCAGTGAGGTTCATTCTTGTGTTACGCAGCACGTTTGAGCTTCCGCAAGAACCAATGAGGTTCATTCTCGTGTTACGCAGCACGTTTGAGCTTCTGCAAGAACCAATGAGGTTCATTCTCGTGTTACGCAACACGCTTGAACTTCCGCAAGAACCAATGAGGTTCATTCTCGTGTTACGCAGCACGTTTGAGCTTCAGCAAGAACCAGTGAGGTTCATTCTCGTGTTACGCAATACGGTTGAACTTCCGCAAGAACCAATGAGGTTCATTCTCGTGTTACGCAGCACGTTGAGCTTCTGCAAGAACCAGTGAGGTTCATTCTCGTGTTACGCAATACGGTTGAACTTCCGCAAGAACCAATGAGGTTCATTCTTGTGTTACGCAGCACGTTTGAGCTTCCGCAAGAACCAATGAGGTTCATTCTTGTGTTACGCAGCACATTGAGCTTCAGCAAGAACCAGTGAGGTTCATTCTCGTGTTACGCAATACGGTTGAACTTCCGCAAGAACCAATGAGGTTCATTCTTGTGTTACGCAGCACGTTTGAGCTTCCGCAAGAACCAATGAGGTTCATTCTTGTGTTACGCAGCACATTTGAACTTACACAAGAGCCAGTGAGGTTCATTCTTGTGTTACGCAGCACGTTTGAGCTTCTGTAAGAACCAATGAGGTTCGTTCTCATCTTACGCAGCGCGTTAGAACTTCCGCAAGAACCAGTGAGGTTCATTCTCGTGTTACGCAATACGCTTGAACTTCCGCAAGAACCAATGAGGTTCATTCTCGTGTTACGCAACACGCTTGAACTTCCGCAAGAACCAATGAGGTTCATTCTCGTGTTACGCAGCACGTTTGAGCTTCAGCAAGAACCAGTGAGGTTCATTCTCGTGTTACGCAATACGGTTGAACTTCCGCAAGAACCAATGAGGTTCATTCTCGTGTTACGCAGCACGTTGAGCTTCTGCAAGAACCAGTGAGGTTCATTCTTGTGTTACGCAGCACGTTTGAGCTTCCGCAAGAACCAATGAGGTTCATTCTCGTGTTACGCAGCACGTTTGAGCTTCTGCAAGAACCAATGAGGTTCATTCTCGTGTTACGCAACACGCTTGAACTTCCGCAAGAACCAATGAGGTTCATTCTCGTGTTACGCAGCACGTTTGAGCTTCAGCAAGAACCAGTGAGGTTCATTCTCGTGTTACGCAATACGGTTGAACTTCCGCAAGAACCAATGAGGTTCATTCTCGTGTTACGCAGCACGTTGAGCTTCTGCAAGAACCAGTGAGGTTCATTCTCGTGTTACGCAATACGGTTGAACTTCCGCAAGAACCAATGAGGTTCATTCTTGTGTTACGCAGCACGTTTGAGCTTCCGCAAGAACCAATGAGGTTCATTCTTGTGTTACGCAGCACGTTGAGCTTCAGCAAGAACCAGTGAGGTTCATTCTCGTGTTACGCAATACGGTTGAACTTCCGCAAGAACCAATGAGGTTCATTCTTGTGTTACGCAGCACGTTTGAGCTTCCGCAAGAACCAATGAGGTTCATTCTTGTGTTACGCAGCACATTTGAACTTACACAAGAGCCAGTGAGGTTCATTCTTGTGTTACGCAGCACGTTTGAGCTTCTGTAAGAACCAATGAGGTTCGTTCTCATCTTACGCAGCGCGTTAGAACTTCCGCAAGAACCAGTGAGGTTCATTCTCGTGTTACGCAATACGCTTGAACTTCCGCAAGAACCAATGAGGTTCATTCTCGTGTTACGCAACACGCTTGAACTTCCGCAAGAACTAATGAGGTTCATTCTCGTGTTACGCAGCACGTTTGAGCTTCAGCAAGAACCAGTGAGGTTCATTCTCGTGTTACGCAATACGCTTGAACTTCCGCAAGAACCAATGAGGTTCATTCTCGTGTTACGCAGCACGTTGAGCTTCTGCAAGAACCAGTGAGGTTCATTCTTGTGTTACGCAGCACGTTTGAGCTTCCGCAAGAACCAATGAGGTTCATTCTTGTGTTACGCAGCACGTTGAGCTTCTGCAAGAACCAGTGAGGTCCATTCTTGTGTTACGCAGCACGTTTGAGCTTCTGCAAGAACCAATGTGGTTCATTCTCGTGTTACGCAGCACGTTTGAGCTTCTGCAAGAACCAATGAGGTTCATTCTTGTGTTACGCAGCACATTTGAACTTACACAAGAGCCAATGAAGTTCATTCTCCTGTTACGCAGCACGTTTGAGCTTCCGCAAGAACCAATGAGGTTCATTCTCATGTTACGCAGCATGTTTGAGCTTCAGCAAGAGCCAGTGAGGTTCATTCTTGTGTTACTCAGCAGGTTTGAGCTTCCGCAAGAACCAATGAGGTTCATTCTCGTGTTACGCAGCACGTTTGAGCTTCCGCAAGAACCAGTGAGGTTCATTCTTGTGTTACGCAGCATGTTTGAGCTTCCGCAAGAACCAATGAGGTTCATTCTCGTGTTACGCAGCACGTTTGAGCTTCTGCAAGAACCAATGAGGTTCATTCTCGTGTTACGCAGCACATTTGAGCTTCTGCAAGAACCAATGAGGTTAATTCTCGTGTTACGCAGCACGTTTGAGCTTCTGCAAGAACCAATGAGGTTCATTCTTGTGTTACGCAGCACATTTGAACTTACACAAGAGCCAGTGAGGTTCATTCTCCTGTTACGCAGCACATTTGAGCTTCTGCAAGAACCATTGAGGTTCATTCTTGTGTTACGCAGCACATTTGAACTTACACAAGAGCCAGTGAGGTTCATTCTCCTGTTACGCAGCACATTTGAGCTTCCGCAAGAACCAATGAGGTTCATTCTCCTGTTACGCAGCACATTTGAGCTTCCGCAAGAACCAATGAGGTTCATTCTCGTGTTACGCAGCCCGTTTGAGCTTCCGCAAGAACCATTGAGGTTCATTCTTGTGTTACGCAGCATATTTGAACTTACACAAGAGCCAATGAGGTTCATTAAAATTCCTCTTCCTCTCATCCTCCCTTCATTAGTTAGTGTGTGGCATAAAAACATGTACACACTTTGTACACATTTTTAATGCATATTTTAAAAGGAAATGTTGAAAAAGCCACATATGTGTACATTAATAATCCTAAATGTAGACATATGTATAAAAATTTACATTATACATTTACTGATAACTAAAACTTAGTCATAGTGATCTAATCTATGTCATGCATGTATTATGTACTTTGGAGAAAGTTTATATTTCTGAAACACTCTCAGACACTGGCTGCATCCGAAATCACATACTTCCCTACTATATAGTAGGCGAAAAACAGTATGTGACAAAAGAAGTAGCCTATGTCTGAATTCACAGTACTCAAAAAGTACCCGGATGACCTACTACTTCTGACGAGATTCTGAAGTGTGCATATGATGACTATCCCATGAGGCCACAGGAGAGGATTTGTGAATGGCAGTGAAGCGACGCAACTGATGCTGGTAGATCACATGACAAATGTAATACGACCGGATTACATTCATACTACACACATTCATAATATATAGAACATACTTTTAAAGTAAATACTTATTCAAAATTAGTACCTACTCAAGAGAGTAGGCTATGCGATTTTGGATGAAGCAACAGTTTTCATCTGAACATCGCTGCTTAATTCATCAACAATTTAACACCCATTACCAGCCAAAGGCAGTGTGTTAAGCCGCAGCTGTGCGCATTTTCCGGTGGATTTGGGAGTGCTTAATGGAAATTACGCACTTTGAGGAAAGACGGAACCATTTGTAATCGTCACAACAAAAGACTACGCTCAACCTGGCTGACCAGTGGAACTGTACACTCATCCTGTAATTGCAGGCTTCCCCAAAGGACTTCAATGCTTTGGCCAAGCCACAAATGAGAGGTTTAAACACTTCAAACATCAAACAAAGAAGGTCTACAAGAGCTTCCGTCAAGACTTTCAAAAGAGTCTGTGTCATTTTGAACATCTCTCTTTAAGAGCTGAACCCTCTGACTCTCACAGCTCATGATATATCACAGAAATGCCCAGCGCTGATTTCCTGAGAAAGGGAAAGTGTGAACAATGCATCTTTAATCCTCTGCTAGTCTCATTCCAGGCGTGTGTGTCAGATAACACTCTTTGCACTGACCGGCGAAGAATGAACCAATGTTAAGAGGCGAAAGGAAACTTTCTCACTCATGTTGTTACATGTATAGTGGCACAAATAAGAAACAACATATAATATAATAAATATTCTCATAATAATACAAAATAAAATAACATTATTAGGCCTACTTTGCAGTGGTGGTTTTGTTTTAAAATGCAAATATGCACACGTAATTGCAAAGCAAAATTAATGATTTATTATTATTAATGTAATGGTTAGTAACGTTTATTTGTATAGTTCCTGCATTAAAATTGAGGCTTACAGTAACATGAAAAAAAAAACTCTGAACAGTGCAGGTGAGATTACAGAGAAAACCACTGGCGCCACCTGCTGATTATACAAGAGTATTGGATGCAGGAGAAATAGGCAGAATTAAAGATCTGAGAGACTTTGTTAAGGCACAAATTGTTATGGCAAGGCGACCAACTATCTGTGAAACGGATATCTGTGAAACGGAAAAGCTTGTGGGTTGCATTGCTGAGAATTTACCAATGGTCTGAGGAGGGACAAACCAGCGACAGGGTGCTGGGCGCCCAAGGCTCATCGATGCACAACGGCAAAAAAAGGCTATCCTGTCTGGTCCGAGCCAACAGAAGGTCTACTGTGGCACGTCACACAAAATTTAAATTATGTTACGAGAGGAATGTGTCACAACACACAGTGCATCGCACTCTGCTGCGTATGGGGCTGCGTAGACCCCTGTGACCCCTGTCCACCGTCAAAAGCACCTACAATGGGCATGCGAGTGTTGGAACTGGACCTTGGAGCAGTGGAAGAAGGTTGACTGGTCCGATGAGCCCCGTTTTCTTTTATGATGTTTTATTAACAAAGTTCGGGAGGAACATGTTCAAATTGCCTATCCAATCAGTACGAGAGAAGGCCTATAGCCGCCTCCTCAATAGTTTTCTGAATCCCTCCACCACCCCGTCTCCTTATTCGCCTGGTCACTATCCTAACCAGAGATACGGGGGGAGTACCCCGAGTTCGGGCCAAATTCAGAGCTCGGAGCCCTCCCCTCGGACAGCACGCAAAATACTCATACTTTTTACTCTATCTAATCAGATTATTTGTAAGTGTGAACTTGTGAAACATCACGTGGATGGCCGTCTACGTGTGTGCCATTTACCTGGGGAAGTGATGGCACCAGGATGCACTGTGGAACGAGGACAAGCCAGTGGAGGGAGTGTAATGCTCTGAGCAATGTTCTGCTGGGAAACCCTGGATCCGGCCATTCATGTGGACATAAATTTGACACGTGCCACCTACCTAAACATTGTTGCAGACCAGGTACACCCCTTCATGACAACGGTGTTCCCTGGTGGAAGTGACCTCTTTCAGCAGGATAATGCACACACTGCACACACTCCACACATTGTTCAGGAATGGTTTGAGGAACATAATGAAGAATTCAGGGTGTTGCCCTGGCCTCCAAATTCCCCAGATCTCAATCCAGTTGAGCATCTGTGGGAACAAGTTCGATCCACGACGGCTCCACCTCACAACCTACAGGACTTGAAGAATCTGCTGCTAACGTCTTAGTGCCAGAAACCACAGGACACCTTCAGACTGCGCCTTTTGATTAAAAATAAAAAAACGATTTCTTGTGTAAATCTAAAGTCTCCTGTAGGTAACAGGCCTACAGTGGAAACTGTATCTTTCACTCTCCTCTACTTCAAAGGAATAGTTCACCCAAAAATGAAAATTCTATCATCATTTACTCACCTTCAAGTTGTTCCAAGCTTGTATGAATTTCTTTCTTCTGCTGAGCTTAGAAGAAGATGTTTTGAAGAATATGGGGAACTAAAGAGTTGACGGACCATTGACTTCCATAGTAGGGAAAAAATACTATGGAAGTCAATAGGGTCCATCACCTGTTTGGTTACCGACATTCTTTAAAATATCTTCTTTTCTGTTCAGCAGAACAAAGAAATTCATACAGGTTTGGAACAACTTGAAGGTGAGTAAATGATGATTCATTTCTGGGTTAACTATTCCTTTAAGGAGCAATGTTCTAACTAATTACCATCAATATGAATTATTACATTACAACCACAAGGAGGCAGAATCAGACCAAAAATCTCAGCGCTCAGCGCATGCCTGAACAGCTGCTGCACAACTACTACAAAACAATATTAATTTCACAATAGGCATCAATTAAATGTAGCTTTTACTATTAAATGAGAAGGTATAGGCCTACATACTAATTTAAAATAAAAAAATGTAGTAATGTGATAATTTTAATGTTTTGAACCATTAGCTATACAAAGACGATTTGACTAAATGCATTATTATTTTAAAAAAAAATATATATATATATTTTAATGTCTAATAAAAGCACTGAAGATCAGACACTGACACTGCACAAAATGTCCCAGATCTCAAGAATGGTTCGCATGTCTTTCAAAAGACTCCATGGAATTTGACTACATGCCACGACGGTGCACATCAGGTATGTGACAAACCGATGTCTTGCGGCTGAGGTTCACACATGGAGGAGCACGTTTGCCGTGGAACAGCGCGTTCATGTGCACATAATTTGCATACCGACAATAAATAACGCGGAGCAGTAAACAGTTCGCCTCGTCCTCTGCTCCACGTTTGCATTTATAGGTCAGCGGCTGATAAAGGTTATTTGGGTGTAAGAGGGTAAGACGTACTTCTGGTACCACGCCTTGCCATAATAAAGAGGGTACACAAGTGAGAGCCGCAGGGGTGATCAGCGAGGCAGATAACCTCCTCCAGCCTCTTTCACCGCAGCCACTCTGAATCAGAAAAGGAGTGAACTGATGACATCAAATGTCTCCAACAGTGTAGTGATTGTCAGCCATGGCCAACCATGCCCTACATTTAAACTAAAAATGATTTACGCATTTACGTTGTAAAATATAAAACAGGTACGTCTGGCCTTCCACACACTATAAATAGATTCCTGAATGGTTCTTTGCAGTAATATATCCACTTTTTTCACTGTTTTAGGTTCTCAAGTTAGATGGTCCAAAAAATGTCTTGATGTTACGTTACAGTTTCTGCAGATAAATCTTGGTTCTTTAAATACCAGTACTTTTTTCATACAACTAGAACTTTTTGTGGAACTTAAAACTGTTTTTGGTTCTAATCTAATTTGAACATTTATTTCTAAGAGTGTAGATCTCTGTCATTTCCTACCTGACTCTTCTACCTGAAACTTACGAGACTCAGAATTATCAGAATTAAAACGATAAAGGCTATTTATATTTATGGGTGTTTACGCTATTTAGATATTTTAATGTAGTGAAGCATGTATTATTTAATAGCATACAATAAAAAATGCATAGGCCTACTTTAGTTGAACTATAACTACTCTATAGCTCTACTATACTTCATTATCACTATACAGCTAAAATCCCCAAATGCTTAAGTTTGGAGACGTTAGGGCGCGAGGCGGAGAAGAGTCTTTGCTTCGCCCTCAGGGCTGGAGAGAGAAAAAAACAGAAGCGAGGAGCCAATAGGAGCCAAGCGTCCACCCATGTGCCCTATAATTCAGAGTTTCTCATACTAGATCTTTGCCATTACCTCCAGTGCTTCAACCGAGGGAGTTAGAGAAAGCAGCTCATCGAGGATTTTGTGTTACAGGCATCGTCCTGAACTAAACGTCTGCATGATTCGTTCAAGTCTGCCCTGGAAATAAAGTGGACGATCGTTGTTTTATTTCCCCTAAAGGATGAGTGGACCGACATATGACAGGAAGATACCCGGTATTTCAACCGATCTTTCAAGCTCTATGAGTTGCCATCCAACTTCTAAGGACTCTCCGACTCTTCCAGAGTCATCGGCTACAGACATGGGTTATTACAGCAGCCATCACGAATACTACCAGAGTCCTCCATACTCTCAACAGATGAATTCATATCACCAGTTTAATCTGTCTGGGATGGGGGCATCAGCCGGACCTTACCCCACCAAGACAGAGTACCCTTACAGCAATACTTACAGGCAATACGGACATTACAACAGAGACCTGCAGACGCCACCACAAAGCGCAGGTGAGATATTTAATTCGGAAAATATGCCAGAGGTAGTCTATAAATTGCCTGGATTTGTACTCTTAATATCGGTATAAAATAAGCATTTTCTAAATGTGTCTGTGAGCGGCTCGAGAAACGCAAGTTCGCGTTTCTCTTGAGAAAAATAAATATTATAGCCTAAAAATTCACTTGTTTGCTTGTTTTTACTCTGTATTATTTTCCCATTGAATACACAATTTAAAGGATTGACATAGTTAAAATAAAATATATTTCAGAAGGGTAGAACGTTGCCTCTACTTTATCACAACAGACTTGCGGTCGCTGTAAAACAATTATGACATTTTTATTGCGACTGTAACACGATTAATCATTATTAGGCTACTCGCAGCTCAGGCTAGATGTCATGATATATTTTATAGTTGGGGTAGGCCTACAAATTACATGATACAGCCAATCTTTAAAAAATGTTTCTATGCTCAAATTTTGCGTTTTATTCTGCCTACCAGAGCTGACATGCATTTCTCATTTTACACGTGTCGCTTATTTCATTTTAAAGAAGCATACTTGTTTTAAAAAGAATTTGTTTTGGTCTTAGTCCTAAAAATGAAACCAAGCAGTTTTCGGTTTTCTTTTAGGTCCTGAAATAATCCTACTTTGAGATAACGTGGTCTGTCATTTTATTCTTTCTAGTCAAAGAGGAACCAGAGACTGAAGTTCGGATGGTAAACGGAAAACCCAAGAAAATCCGCAAGCCGCGGACCATTTACTCGAGTTACCAGCTCGCCGCACTGCAGCGCCGCTTCCAGAAAGCGCAATATCTGGCGCTGCCGGAGCGAGCTGAACTCGCCGCACAGCTGGGGCTCACACAGACACAGGTAATACTGGAGCTCAGATTCATTTATAATACTATTAACATAATTACTTGTCTGCCACTTGACATCGTGTTAACAGCTTAAAGCGATTTCTTGCACTTCTATCGCTGACACTGAGCACACTGAGATAAGGATAAGCAACAATCTTATCAGGTCATAAAAGCTGGCTCGTGTGTGGAAACGTTAGCTCGTTTTTTTACCATCATAATTAATAAATTACTAATTGTTTAAAATTATTTTGCAATGTTTAGGCTATAACAAAAAAAATATATAAATATATTTCGTAATTTTCCCAAAAGATGTCGCTATGAAAGTTTTATAGACTATTACAAATTGACGGCTTACCTATATAAGCTAATAATATGGCCAATAACTATAAAAAATTATTTCATCATTATATTAACAACATCTTTGTTTCTATCCGTTTTACAATGTTGTCGATTTTAAATCGATTTTCTTTGGTTTGTAACTCAAAGTCAATGTGCAAGTTATACATGACTATTTTAAATAATTTCATCTTTATAAAAGTCGGCTAAATTATGGCATAAAGATAGGCTACTTTTCGCGGCGCAGTCTGTCGAGGTAAACATCACATAACTAAAAGAGTTTTAAACACTGAAGTGATTGTCATAGCTATACCTATTATTGTTTTGAAAATCTGTAGATACCTTATACATAATGAGCAGCTGTTTTTATGGTTCATTCGACCTCCGATCGGTAGGCCTATACTCTAAATGCCGAAAGTATCCTACGTGCTTTGACTTGTAACTCTATTTTATTACACTGAAATTATAAAACACTGTTGTTTTGTATGAAATAAAAGTAGCCTATAGGTCTTCATTTACCAAGTTCCCTTTGTGGGGGTTTCAACTTCAAACCTTTATTAGGGGGATCTGCCCCCCAAACCACCCAAACCTCCCATACACCGTTAACTATAAACTTATCGATTTTCGCTTGAAAACTGTAAGCAATTAAATTTAAGTGGTTCGTTTAACGGGTTAATATTGTTTACAATGTCCAAAAGAAAGCTGAACATCGCTTTCTCTTTCTGAACAGGTCAAAATCTGGTTCCAGAACCGGAGATCCAAGTTCAAGAAACTTTACAAGAACGGCGAGGTTCCGCTGGAGCACAGCCCGAACGCCAGCGACTCCATGGCCTGCAACTCCCCTCCATCCCCGGCAGTTTGGGACAATAACGCGCACTCTAGCCAGGTCAACCGGGGACAGATCCCCCAGCCACCCCTCAGTTCCACACCCCCCTACATGGAAGATTACAGCAATCACTGGTACCAGCAGGGATCACATTTACAGCATCCAGTGCACCACCCAGGACCACCACAGAGCGTGGGGGCCGTGTATTAACAGACACTGATGGAAGAGTTTAATATAAGAGGGGAAAGACTTTTGACAAACTCCACAGAAATAAGCTGAGAGATGCTCTGCGAGTATCTGGGGTGGGACGGCACACTTGTGGTGGCATTTTGTGGACTGTTTAAACGCATATCTGTTGATATGAATGCTTTGTGTTGAAATATCAGTAGTATAATAACGATGTTTCAATGTGTCCCGGCTACTCAGACCTATTTCATATGCACATAGGTGTAGGTTAAACCATGTAAAGGAAGTTTAGAGTGGTTTTAAATTATTATGTTTTATGACTTCCTTTGTTTTCATGTTTTGTTCATTGATAGATGAATATTAAAAAATACGTTTTAAAGAATGATTAAACCCCAATTGTGTAGTTATCAGCCACACCACCCACAATGTGGGCTGGTGTCGCGCGCGTCAGAGACTCAGGACATAAGTTATATAGACTTGTACAAAATGTTGAAAGCTGTACATATGTGTTTAAATAAACCAGAACCACTAAATTCGTGTCACTTCGAAAGATTGCACGGTGGTGCTCGAACCATTTTATATTCCTGTAAGTAGTTTTATTGTTATTCTGTAAAATTGAATAAATGCGAATTGAAAATATTCACTCATTTACTCTCTTTGCTTAATGCCACAGCTTACCCTGATAATATTAGTTACAAATATCTGTAACTAAAAATTGTGCACACATTAAATCTATTCTGTTTTAAATGATTTACAAGCTGCGGTGATATAGCTTTGTTCCGGCTCTTAGGAAAGAGTTAAGTCAGACATGATATTTTGTGATGTGTTTGCATGCATAAGCCCAGTAGGTCTGCGTGCAAAGAGGCTGTAGGAGGCGACAGGCGAGCAGACATGTTGGAGTCACTGGATTTTATTAGTATTCTGTTGGCAGATAACAAGATAGACTACAGCGAAGGAGGGGGTGACTACTGAAATAAAGCCTTGAGCTTTAGGGATAGTCGGTCACAACAAGAATAGACAGGGCAAACAAAGGCATCAGACGTAGGCCTAGAAAAACCCCATGAGGTTTACAGGTAGATATGCAAATGAGTACAGCTCGATGGTATTTCAAAGCGGCATTTAACCTGTTCCCTCCCAGATTCCTCCTTCCCGCGGTTTTTCATACTAATAGGCCTAGGTAGGCCTACATCGCTCGGTATGACTTTCTGCAATAATGTAGGCCTATTAACGTGGAATATGCACATATATAACAGATGGTAACATGGGGGAAGATACCCCCTTAAGAACAATGTGCATTTACTTTTAAATTGTATCATATTTAGATATAACTTGTGCAGGATGATGATGCATCAGCCAATGTGTGCTTATATAGGAAATAGAAACATTTGCTAATTTAGTTGTTATAGAACAAAATGTAAAATTATTATAATTAAATATAGCGTAGCTATTCACCAAAAGAGCTGAAGATGAGACTGATTGTCATCTATGATCAGGAGAAAAAGTTAAGGTGGGGGTGGGGGGTGGTTCATCTTACCCCGACTTACCCTATAAATATAAGTCAGAGTCATAGTTTATGTACATTCAAAAGCTAACAGCATTTTAGCATCTACTTTAAATTATATTATCTGATGAATTTGATTTTCAAAGATCCACGTGCGAAGTGAAGCAATTCCACATTTTATATTTTGTGGGAGTGTATCATGAAATAGCCTAGCCTGATATTCTCATTCTCAAATACGTGTAAGTAAATGTGTATTGTCGTTTAAACACCTTTATATAATGATATGCTCTATAAGGGGCGGTTGGCGCCGCAGCAATTCAGAATCGAAGTTGTCGGATTTACAACGCGTAAATTCATCAACTTCTCCCGAAAGTCATGAAAGTTTCAGGTGAACTGAGAAAAGAATATAGCGTAAACTTTATAATTACATACACAGTGTGTATGCCCATTTATGATATCAATAAACACCTATTATAAATGATTATTATTACCGCTTCCATAGACATCAGTTTTTTTTGCTAGTAGGCCTACTATGTGTATTTAAATATCAGAAACATAAAATAAACATTATATGGTTGAAAACACTGAACAGGTGATCTATGGTTGTGATAGGCTTACACGACAAGCGCGAACGCAGATTTGAATTTAGCAGTTGATGACGAGCTGCTCTGAGGTGTATCACATCTATGTAAAAAAAAACATTTTTTTATCTTTTGGAAGCTGCATTCAAAATCCATTTGGCTCAAAAATCGGTTTGAATGGGCACGCCTCTGACAACAACTTTAAAATGTGAACATTTTCGCGAGGTCTCAGGTACGTCTGCTATAGGTTGGTGTGTTTCTGGTGGTCTGGAGTTTACCAGCATCAGATGTTTTCTGGAAGAATTTAATTCCTGTAAGTCCTACTGAAAACATGTGTTGTTGATGTTTATTCAAGGGAATTGGACAGAAATCGGCCAGTTGATGCCAAAACACCATGCAGAAATTAGGTGTGAAAAAAAATATTATCCGTCATAAGGCTTTAATACAAAGACTTTTTACGTGTCAAAATTCATATGTAGCCTAATAATAGGCCTACAATTCAAATGTAAAAATAGACAATCTCGTGACTGACCATAACCGTTGTGTGTAACACTTTATAATAACTTTACTTCAAAACAAACATGATCACTATCAAATCATACCAGTTCATGCATGCAGGCCTAAATCCATTTATGAATAGCCTATAAATGAAAATCCAAGAAGTAAGTTTTAAAGACAATTCTATTAGGCTATTGTAATGCACATTAATGCAGATTTAACCATAATACAATAATGTTTGTTAATGTTTTAAAGATATTATAAAGTGTTACAATTTGACTAAAATTTCGAAGATCGAAAAGTAGCCTATGAAGACGTATTTCCTGTATTTTCTTATGCGCATAATTATATTCAAGGGTAAACATGATTCATTCGTCATTCATTGCGCTTTTAAAGTCGCCGAAAAATTGTTTACTTGCGGCTTGTGTTTTAATAATTAATGCCAATTTAACATAATTAAAAACAGACACTAGCATCTCAGACCTTCAGAAAATTGTAATTGTTAGGTGTTGTCTGAAGACCTGGAACACCATGTGCTTTGTCTGGTAAAAGGGACGGTCTCCTAAATATGTGATGAAAGGATTATTAAAATCTCTGCATATTGTTTCATTACTGTGCAAAGCAGAAAACAGACTTAACCTAGGTTTTGTAGGTCGTGCAATACGCCCTCTGGTTCTGAACGCAAAACCATAATTTGAACCACAGAAACCATAAAATGGTTTCGTTTCATGCAGAAATGGTCTAACCGCTAATGCTGAAGTTCATCATCCATTCAATGATTGGAGTCCTAAACAGACCAACATTCAGTATTGAAATAGGCCTATTTTCTGTATGATATTAATGTATTAATCAATGGTACAGAACAGATTGTCTTCTTTTTTTATCGTGTTTATGGTTGGTTATTAAACATACAGGCCTATATCGATATATCCATCATTCTCTATAGGGAATTTGAATATGTAAATAGGTCATTTGTGGCAACTCACAACATGATGGTAAATAGTTACTAAAATAACTCCAGTACGAAATGCTTCACATAGAAATCTCCATTCAGTTTAACAGCAACTGTTGTAGCTTTAGTAACAAGAAACAGAAACAGTGTCCAAAAATACTGCTATGAAATTCAAAGCATAGGTGGATGTGGATGCTGACAGAAAAACAAAACGTGAGCTGCCACAGTAGTTAGATTGATGTCATGATAGATGGTTAAGATGGTTGGTTGTTTGGTTGGTCAACTGAGAGTCATTTCTGGGCATTTCATAGCTGTGGAATTAGTCATGTAGATCTTATAATACCCGCCTCCCTGTAGCATGCGATTGGGTTACTCTTCTACCTCCAATAGAGAAGAAAGAGTCATATTCACACCTAGAACCTGTCAGGCCACTTAGTTCTCTTTAAAACATGATAATCCCGTCATCTGTGTACAATGGCCATAGCTCAAACCCTAAGACATTTTATCCCCTCTAATCTGTTTACCACTTTCATCTGAGGTAGTTATGCCATAGGGTCCATAAAGAAACGGCTGCTATCTGTTTGATACAATATTTGCAGTTGAAGTCGGGCCGTATGTAACATATCTGTTTTCCATTGGGCTTGTTCGTGGTGTGTGGCCTTCAATTACAGGCTATGATCTAGATGGCGTCGTCCTGGGACACATTGCTCACTCAGAGAAACCCAAAAGCTGGGTGTGTGGGCTGACATGGTCACCTCGACGAGAAGCCCACGGCCCTGTGCGCTCTGTCCGTGCCTGAACTGTTGAACTTGAACATGATACTAAGATTCAATGCACCTCAACACCTAAATAAAGATAGGCAGGGCCAATCTTTACGTGTTTGACGAGAAACCGTATCCAAAAAATGGCACCGGAGGCCTCTGGGGTGGTTGAACAGGAGGTCAGCTGCGGTTGGGACACGCATATGTTGCCATGTAAAGACAGAGGGCAGCTGCCTGACACCCCGCTCAAAGCCCGGGTCCGCAGGCTTCACTCAGCAGCATCATTCTGCTCCAAATGTAAATACCATCAAATGAGAGAGGTTTTCTTGACAGCTGTGAACCACTGAACTCTCTTTCACCCCAGAAAACCGGGGACGATTTCGGGAACCGCGTCCTTCATATCTCCTCCAGGCCTCTAAATCCGTTCGGAATTACACCGAAGATGCAGCGTTTCGATGCGCCACAATTAAAACTCATCAGGCACCTCCAAGGGCTGGAAATCTCTTGAACTACTATCAGTCCATCTCATCCCCTTTTACTCCCATCACCCTTTAGTGCTCTCCCAAATCAGCTTCCCACGTAATTGCCCTGTTTGAAAGCCCCTTTTCTCTGCTTGTCCGACTTGAGCACCCATTATTCTAATCTCGAGATGTAAAATTGCCCATAATTTCCCTTGTGAGAGCTTGCTACTTCATTCAAAAACACTTGTCTTCTCTTCCCATGACTGTCATCTGAACGGAGCAACATAAACTCCACAAATCAATCTCACGGATGGGAGTATATAAAGAGGTGCATGTTAAAATCATTCCATACTTTTGGAACATTAAGTTGCAGAGAGACGCTTTCCATTTACAGAAGTGGTGGATTTTTCAGCGTGGTTTGTTACCTGTCGAGAGAGAGAGAGGAGGTAAGTGACTTTGCGCTAGGACGTCTTGTGTCGCTGAGATGAGCATGGTTTAGTGTGTAAATAAGTAAGAAAAAAAAAACAGATTGTGCGACTTGTAGCATGTAAATCGCCCAGAGATGTTGCAGAAGGGCCTATTTTTGTACTTGGTTTCATGCAGGGAAAGGTTTTGAAAGGTTTTAAAGAATTAAAACTTCTGTTATTTGCATGTGGCAGGCATTATTTTATATTATAATATAAAATAGCCACTCAGCAAATTCATTTACATTATTGCAGTTTATGATTGATTCAAAAGAGCCCAACACCATGCTGAATTGGGTCTAAAGAGCTTGAAATGACAGAGATGCTTTGTAATATGCCTGTTTAAACAAGGCAGTTTAGACAAGACCCTGTTGAGTGAGCTGGGTCAAAGTCAGGTCAAGTGGACCCTGCATTCCTCCTAGTGGCATCTTATTACAGTGGATCAGAGAAAAACACAACCCGTTATTTTCTCTAACAAATTATCTTAGATTGCTTTTAATATTGATGCGTTTTTTGTCGCTGTGCTTTGTAGAAGGCCTAAAAACCTGTATTTAGAGCTAGCATTATGTATCCTGTAACAAAAACGCTACATACATTGATACGAAAGGTGTCTCCTGGTAGTAGATTGCATTTAATATTGATGCGTTTTTTGTCGCTTTGCTTTAGAAGGCCTAAGAACCTATATTTAGACACAGAATTAGGCCTATATGTATCCATAAGAAAAAGTCGCGTTGCTTTTTTCAATGTCTTTAGACCCAAAATATATCGATACGAAGGGTGTCTCCTGTAGAATAAGCACGCAATAAATCATCGTGAATCACATTAAACGAACATCAGCGTAATGTGGGATGCTTTAATGAACTCAAACATCGTGTTTAGTTTAAGCACTTAAATGTACATATAAGTACATCATTTCCATCCTGCACGTGATTGAATGTTGTAGTGATTTATCATGGTGACATCACGACATCCACTCAGTCAGTACATTGAATTATTTTACCATTACTTTAAAGGGAGGAAAACATAAGATGTGGAAAAGCAGATGTTTGCTGATTTGATGCAAAACATCCTGCACTTGAAATTCGGTAACTAGCCAAAAGATCGCGTATTTATCATCACATGGACCAAATTTTATTATGATTCTGACTAATATAGGCTATTTGAATAGAAACACGGACATCTAATTGTTATGGTTATTATTCGCTATTCAGCTTCATGTTGTTAGCTCATATTCAGCACGCCTGAATAACTATTACATTTAAAATAACTCAATATTAATAAAATAAATTAATTTAAATCGGACCTCTGCGCCTGAAAGACTTTTTGCGTGGATTTTCTCTTATGGATGCAACGTTTAACGTAGGCTACAGACATTGTAGTGATTTTAATTTTAAAAAATTCCAACAAACAGGCCTACGAGACACAATTCCATTCATATTTAAAGTAAAATAATAAGTGGGCAGAACTGAAGCAAGAAAATAACATGCGCTTCGGGTTAAAAAAAAAAAAAAAAAAGCTCATCTTACATTCATTGCCTTGATCATAAATAATTCATAAATCTCAACCTCCAGTCTGCCCACACCTGGACAACGAGAAAAATGATAAATCTTTAGAACATTTACACATAAATCTGGGAATTTATAAGTGATGTCGTCATGTAAATGATGCAGTTATCGTTTCATTCAGTCTCAAGAAACTCGCGTTCATTTCGATCAAAACATTTTAAGCCCTTTTTAAGATTTACGCATTTCAATTAATAGTGAAATTCCATCAAATTAAATTGAATAATCCTTACACATTTTAACTGAATAATTGACTTGAAGTTCAATTATTCAATTAAAATGTGTAAGAATTATTCAGTTCAATTTGATGGAATTTCACTATTGAAATGCGTAAGTCTTAAAAAAAAAAAAGCCTTAACTTTTTTTTTTAGTGTAATTTTGTTTACAATTTATTCCAGAACGCTACTATTTAAAAGTAGTCATGTAATAAATTTATTTTCACCATTGTTTATTATCATTACTGTTGTTAATAATAATAATAATATTCAGATTTCCGTTTATATTTATGAATACGACATGGCATACCATATTATTGTACCAGGCCAGTTTTAAATACAAACTCTATTACCTCCATGATGACATCGAAATTGACACATCACTATTCTGAATATTTCTGTAAATCATTTATAGCAGCACATTCATCCTTTCATAAATCTTTTATTTCAAGCACATTTGTAAAAGAACTGAAAAAGTTGAAAAGCTACTGAAGTGTAATATGTGTGTTCAGGGGCATCTGCTTGCATAGAGAGTAAAACACAGTCCTTTCAAACACACCAAGCAATAAAACACATGATGGACATCGCGAAGGAAAGCACCTTCACAGGTTAGGCAGGAGTCTCTGTTTTTCCGCTTTCAATCACATCATCTGAGGTCTGGGCAGAGGATCCTGGTGGTGTGGGGGATACCAGTGCCCGTAATTGTTCATATAGCTGCTTGGGTGCATGGCTGGCACTTTGTTGGCCATAGAGACCTCCCAGAGCTGAGACAGACCCGGAGAGCAAGGAGAGGACGAGGAGGTGGTGTGGAGCATCTCCCCTTCGGCTCCACTGGACCCATGCTTCATTATCTTCTTATATTTGGAGCGCTTGTTTTGAAACCATATTTTCACCTTCAGTAAACAGAATAGAGAATAAAAAAGAATATTAAAATACATCTTGATGCAACAATTGAGGCCACATTTTGAGGCCACATAGGCGTCAGTGGTCTATTTTATAACACCATTTTTTGATTATATGATACTGACACTCAGAAGGATAAGCCAGGCAGCTTGAAGAGTCTTTGCAGAGATGGACTCAGTGACATTGCTGTGTTTCATTACACGCGTGCTCAGCAATTGTTCCGCCCTGCCATTTTTATGAAGGCAGTGAAGCATGTGTCTGACAACAACAATCACAGCGTAAAAATACATTTAAATTTAGTTGAACTGAAATGACTTCCAGAGGCAGATTTTGATAAAAGAACCATTGGAATACATTTAGCATGGAGGTGGAACACATCGATGATGAAGGCACACACCAATATTTAACATTACAGAAAAAAAAATCATTTTTTCATGCACTGCTTGAATAGATCAGACTATTGGACAGAAAACATCCAAAATACACATTTAAGCGTTTGATTTATTACACTTTATCTATTTGCGTCTGAAGATTTCAATTCCAATACATATGTTTAAAAGCGATTTACATTCACTGAGTAAGAAATCTCCACTTCAGTAGTAAAGAAAACTTTACTGTTTTATCTATATTCTGAAGGTTTTTACAGAGTGTTTGTTCATATATGTTAATTCGCCTGAACATTATATACATATCAATAACATAAATAACATAAAATTAATATTTTATTCCTAAAACATGGTGTTTTTTTTCCTTGCTGTTGACAGTAAAACAAAATGAAACAAGAAAACCAATTTTGAACCTGGCTTTATCCAATGTTCATATTTCTGTTCTGGAAATGTAAATTTACTTAGATGTCTCATTTGCATATTAAAAAGGGATAGCTCACCCAAAAATGAAAATTCTGTCATCATTTACTCGCCCTCATTTTGTTTCAAATCTGTATGAGTTTCATTCTTCTGTTGAACACAAAAGAAAATATTTTGAAGAATGACTTCCATAGAAGGAAACAAAATACTGGAAGTCAATGGCTACCGTCAACTGTCTGGTTACCAACATTCTTCAAAATATCTTCTTTTGTGTTCAACAGAAGAAAGAAACTCATGCAGGTTTGGTACATCATGAGCGTGAGTAAATTATGACAACATTTTCATTTTTAGGTGATCTATCCCTTTAATGTACTGTGATTACTCAACAGGGGAAGTATGGTGATATCTATTAGTTATTTTTTTTACGCTTTTTACCTGTGGTGTCTCTCTAATTTAATAAGGCCACTGCAGTGTAGGTGTCCTGGCATTATAACTTATAGCTTTAACTTTATTTCACTGTAAATACACAAATATTTTGAGACGTGTCCTTAATGATGTAGGAGTTTATTTCAGTTCCCTTGCCAGAATGTGTACTCAATTTAGAAACACCTCGCAGAGCGAGACCCAAAATTGTGCTTTCGGAAGAATTCAGCCGAACGCCTGCATGAAAAACACCAGGCTGACTCAGAGAGAGCCCACCTAACGGAGTTTCCATAACCTCAGACAATCAAAATCTATGCAATGGGTTTTTACACAATGTTATTAGTTTGACTGTCAACAGATTTAATAAACACATGCAAAAAGGATTTCTTTTTTATTTCCAAAGATCGGTTTGCCAAACAGCTTTTATAGTGAAGTGATGGATTCCAGACCTATGTTATACGTGGAAGGAGGGACTTGGAAAAGCCAAAAGCATATGCTTGTGTGGCACTTGTTTATGTGCCTTCAATCACATTTATGGATCAAATGGAAACTGGCAGCTATGCTCTGGATTTCAGATTGTTGCCATCAGTATTGCAGGTACATTTTGTATCAGTTACGCTGAATTCACAAGCAATGCGTATTCAACCGCTGTCTGAGCTGAATGTGAGAGGCGTTCTTCAGCTGATGACAGGAACACTTTGATGAAAACCGAGGCGTAATCAGACAGGAAACCCCTTATAGCTGTGGGACAGACTGAACTCATTCTCCATGGCCAGAAATGAGGGGCAACCTGTCACACTCAGGGCGGCAAGTGTGTAACGTAGATGAAGAGGGAGGGAAAGAAACGAAGCTGTGAATGAAAAACAGAGCAAGCATAATGGGAAGGCTTACTGTGTGCCATAGGCAACATGGCTGCACCCAGGCTTATGTTAGGTCTCTATTTTTCTCCACACACACACACTGATGCATGCATTAGTATGTGCATGTCAGCAGCAGGGATTTATAAAAATAAATCAATGTCCTTAACACCACCCTACAGGAACTCATTAATGGGTGTGACATCAACATAACAAGTATAGACACAAGATGACTTATTAATCAATCCCAAAGGGAATGTATACAAAAGATACTCCATGGACAAATAAAAAGAAATATCTAAAATGGGTTTTTGCTGAAAATTCCAGAGTAAACTCATCAGCACAAACTTCAGGCTCATTTATCTCATTCGCTGGCCCATAAATGACCGTATTTTGTTCAATCCATCACTCGTTCATGAGCAGTTGGATATGTATTATTAAGCGTAAGGCTTAAGCAATCCAGAATAAATAATACTTGGGATAACCGCTTAAGCACTGGGGAAAAAATATCCTCTCATACTGTAAAGACTAAAAACACAAAAGCTAGTGCGCTAACTAAAAAATGAAAGTAAAGGTTGGATTAAACGAAATCCTCACTTAGCTTTAACAACAGAGAAACAAATCAGACTACGTGCGTATACATGACACAAAGTACATAAATGCTCAGAAACCAGTAATGACTGACTCGTCATGGTCTCATTTGAATGTCCATCCAGTATGATACTGAGTTAAAGCCTCACCTCAGCATAATTACTTTCAGATAGACTTAAAGTAGCCCCGAAAAGCACTTGAGTCTCATCATTGTATTAGATATATATAAAATATCGGTAACACTTTACAATAAGGTTTCATTTGTTAACATTAGTTAATGTATTAACTAACATGAACTAACCATGAGCAATACATTTGTTACTGTATTTGTTAATCTTTGTTAGCGTTAGTTAACAAAAATCCAGCTGTTCATTGTTTATGTTAGTTCACAGTGCATTAACTAATGTTAACAAATACAATATCTGATCAATAGCCTATCAATTAATTAATTTATTTATTAATCTGCATTATTAATCAATACACAGATTAATAAATGCTGTAGAAGTGCAGTTCATTATCAGTTCATGTTAACTAATGTAGTTAACCTTATTGTAAAGTGTTACCAGAATATCAAACTAACAGGCATTTACAGTTAAATTACACTAGACCTTTATCACGGAAGTGACTTCACTTTTGAAATGACTTTTAATTATCTGGTGTTTTTAGTGGATGTATGACATCAGTTCCCCTCAAGTTCACACGGGTGAACAAGCCTAGTTCATCACATTAATGAACATGGAAAATATGTTCCACTTTTCAATGACCAAATAATTTCAAAAGTTTCAGTTTTCTTTTGTAAGGGTGTTAGTGCTATATTTCCTTCAAATCAATGCCACTTGCCTAGACATTTTGCTTCTGATGCAATGATATTCCTATATTTTCAGTGATAATCTGAATCTCTAATCTGAATAGTTTCATTGTTTTGAGTTTTATGAACTTGTTTCTTTTAATTTAGCCTAACTTAAATTAAACTGAAACTGGGCTGGGATTTCTATTTCCCAGCATGCTTTGCCATTTCACTCAAAAGGGACAGTAAATGCCAAAATTAAGTGTTATATTATTAAGTGTTATATTTTGTGTGCAAGATTAACATTAAGTGGGAGATTTAGTAGTGTTTAATGTTTTGTTATGCTAGTTTAGAAGAGTTTCTGTTATGTTGGGTTTTTGGTTACCATCATGGTGACGAGTGGAGCATGATCTTAGTTTGAGAACAGATATATGTTAAATGTATTATATTGCTGTCCTCACTCTATGCTAATGCTACCAAAGCATTGTGTAACCAATTAGCAAGGTGGCCTTTGTTAGCTAGTTAAAGCTAGCCAAGTTTCTACTACTAAAAATTTGAGATTACATGATATTTTTAAGTGAAATGTATGAATTAGCTTACTCAAATATTAAAAAGTTCAGAGCAATTAAAATGTATGATTACAAAATCTGCAAATTCTTTGTAGTAAGAAATTGATTGCCTCAATTTTTTTGAGTTTTGCCAACTTATTCTGGTTTACAGTGTATGTAAAACAACACCTAAAAATCACATTTCGAAATGAAATGTTTCCTGTAGTACATGAGCGGCTCTCATGACAAATTCCACAAAACGACGCCATCTTAATGAGGTGCTCAACAGATCATGTACTGTATAAGACTAATCCACATCTCATGTAATGCACATCTGCTCTTCTCAACAGAAAATTTGCAATTCGTCCTGCCAAATTAACCTTAGTTAATTGAGTCAGGACTAGGCCCCATCAAGAAGAACATGTTGCAGTTATATATTGTCACACACAAACATAAGTGAGAATATTATTTACCTGTGTTTGCGTGAGGCCCAGTTTGGCAGCTAAATCGGCGCGTTCGGGCAGCGCGAGGTACTGGGTCTGTTGGAAGCGCTGGTGCAGCGCCTGCAGCTGAACACTGGAGTAAATGGTTCGCGGTTTGCGGATCTTCTTCCCCTTGCCATTAAGGCGAATTTCACCGTTCTCAATGACCGCTGGCTTTTCGTGGTCTTCAGGCATGCAGACGAAATAAAACGACAGCATTATGACATAGTAAATGCTCAGAATAAGTCTTCAAACAAGCAGGTTAGCCTACTAACCCTGCTTAACCGTGAAAAAAATCGTAAATGATGTCACACTAAATAGCTGTAACTGTCTTTTGATTTACTATAGCTTATTAGGAGATTTATCAGGTGTTTAGAGGGAACATTAATGGGTCATCAAACCATAATTAACCTCGTTTTAAAGTCAAGTTTACAGGCCTACCGAGCCTAAACTTGAACCCAAGAGCAAGCAATGACATTCTACGCAAGCCATAACATCGTTATATTTGGAAGAATTACAACTGTCAATCTATTATTGAAAAAAGAAAGACTTCTTCAGGCTATTGCAAAACTGACATCGATTTCGACAGCGCTCGAGCTTCGGTGCACGTACAAAATATTATTTAGGCCTATATATGTATATGCACGTTTAACATAACAACGGACTTAGTTTAGCTTTAGTCTACAAAGGTTGTGTGTATTCCTCTAATGTTATAGGCTACTGAAATGTGAACAAATGTGCAATATTTAGGCTATCGTCGAAATTAATGTTAGATATTGGATCATGAACACTTCATGATGAGTGCATTGATTTTATTTTCTCCAAGAGTTGTCTAAATTATTTGTAAGAATTAACACAATGCAGACAGATAACATGGTGTGTTATTCGTTTTTAATGTTTTTAAATCAAGTTTGAGGCCTACCAGGAAAAATGAGGTTTACCAAGCTTAAAAACACAAATCCCCAATAAGCTAAGAAAGAAAAACAGTTTTTGAATGTAAGTCGTTAAAATAAAAGGTCAGAACCTTGTGTGCAATACTGTTTACCATTTGCAACTGATTTACCCTTGGTCTTTAAAATTAATTAGACCATGTGTGCCCCCCTTTTTTTTTAACTAAATCTGGTATTTATTTAAAATACAATGCATTAAATTAGCTACTGGTACAAATGCAGAAAAAATGTATTAGGCATAATTCATATCAGATATCACATATCAGATTACTAATAATGATGCATGCGTAAAGTTTAAGTATGCATTGCATTTTATATAAATATAAAAAGGTGCATTAGCAAACGCTGTTGTGAACTTGAATACAAATGCCAAAAACGACGAAGACTTGGCGTCAAAACCTCATATTTTGGCGTTTTATGAGGATACTCACTCGTCTCCTCAGCCCTCGTGTGCGCCAAAGTACTGCTATGGTTGTTTGGCTGGTAAGGCATGTAAGCACCCGGAGCAGGAGCGCTCACCGGCCCGGGGTAGGCGTATCCCAGCGGCCGGCTGTAATGGGAAGCGGTGGAAGGGTAGGGACCATCGTGCTGGAGGTGTCCGCCTGAGTGCAATCCATGAACTGGGTAAATATTGTGTGCGAATCCGGATAAATGCTGCTGGTTGGTTGTAAGTCCGTGGCCGAACTCTAAAAATGCTGATTTGGAAGGATCTGAACTATTCAGCGTATCAGACATGAAACTCATAGACATCATTAACAGTCAAGTCCATAAAGCCCGATGATGTTGCATTGAACGCTTACTGTGCACGAAAAAGACCTTGAACCGGATCCATCCCAAAATGATCGGGAGCAAGAAAAATAACCACGGACTTTTAAATGAAAACGTATTTCCCAAAGACACTGCAATGAATCTCATAGGCGAATACGATCTTATCTTTCTTAAATCATGACAAAACCGCGCAATATCTAAAGTCACCTCGAACTCGCTGTCTGTGTGTTTCTGACTGACTCGCGCTCCGCGAGAGCGCGCGCTGATTGGTGCGTCACGCGACACCAGGGAGAGCTAAATGAAGTTGATGAGCATTTGCTATCGAATTGTGCAGAGCCCCGATATCGATAATGTCATACCTCAATGATCTTCAAATTAAGCACAACCTTTACACAAATTATTTTGCACAAGCCACAAAAGCAGAGCAGTAAAATATTTACGGAAATTATTAGGGGGGAAAATCGCTTAATGCAATGCGCAGTCAATGAGACCCGAGCGTGTAGTCACTCTTTATAATATTAAAAACCAAATATTATTGTTTATAATATTATAACTATTCATATTAATAATAAATAATATTTCCATTTAAATATTGTTATTTTTCCACTGTTATTGTAAAGACGCCGTTCATAGAAAACACATAGGCCTTTTGTGACGACCCAACACCAGCGCAAGATCTCACATATGGGTAAATTATTACAATGAAAACCTGCCATAATATAATATAATACAACAATTACATGTGACAACTTGCCAGGATAAAAAAAAAAATATATTATTTATTTAAAAATAATAAAAAATTGAAAAACGAAAAAAATGTTATTTAAAAAAAACAAAAAAACAAAGAAAACTATGTAGCTGAAACTTCCCTTAATGCATGTCAGTGTGTTTTTAGGGGGGATTGTGTGATCTCTCTCCATGTTTATTGAAAACACTTACACTGACTGAAGTTATATACAGTGGGTGATTACTTACAAAACGTTTCACTAATCGAGTGGATTGCGCCCGATGTGGAACTGAGTTCCCCCACCTTCCTTTCAGAAAACTAATATGATTGGAAGTTTGTTTGTTAACCCATTCCATTCCTCCAGTCCACTTTTTGTTTGCTCAGTACACACATCCTGATGCATTTAGCGAGTGAGAAGAAGAAGAAACTCAAAAAGAAGAAACTCTGAATTGTTCTCTAAAATAGGCTATTTGGTGATTGATAACAATAGTGGTTACAGCGACTATTTCTATAGAAAATACTAATTGTATACAGGCCAAAACATAGATATCAAATGAGCTGAACATGTGTGTGCTTTTATTAGAGAAAGTTTTAGGAAAAGTGTAAAGTATATGTAGCCTATGCAGAATTTTAAATTTAAAGGTCTGGGAAACAAGTCGAAAATAGAACAATTCAGGCAAATTTCACTCATTACGCAAACTAGGAAAATGTCATAAAAGAGACACAACTAAATGTTTTAAAGGTAGCCTATTATAATAAATCATTTAATAATAGAATGATTTTTTTTAATCATCAAGGAGGCAGAAAAATCTCTTAATTGACCGTGAAATCACAAGATGCTGATATTTTGCATAAATAAATTCACTGACAAAGAACTGCAAATGTGACTTTATTTTAAAAAGAGTTCTTAACCAAGCCAGATATGATCCCGTGACCTCGCGCACTCAGCCCTCTAAAGCTGACATATATAAAACCTAATTTGACAATAACGGATCAGAGAATTAACTAGTGATATAAGAAATAGAGTGCACATCCACCTTTAGGATCAGACTCTAAAAGACTTTTAAAAAATTAAAAGAACTGCGAGCAGAATAAACTCTAAAAGTAAAATTCAATTAGGACAGGCCTATATCTATTTGTAAAGAGGATAACAATATACTTTAATATGAATATAACGAACAATGGAGTAATTACAAAGATGCTTTTAAACATTTAGTGTCCTGGCGTTGTCTTGGAACAATAAGTGCAGTTGATGTTTTACGAGCGCTTTCTAATCCCGCTCATATTCAGTCAGAGTTTGACGAGCCTTCAAGCACGTGACAGCAGACACACTGACGTCAATGAACAATTCATATAAGACTCAACTCAATATAAGAGACATTTTTTTAAGGCCTGGTTATTTAGCGGAGAGCGAGGAGTGTAGACGGGTGAATACAGTTAGTTTAACCAATTATAAATGAACCACGGGGCGAAATGATTGTCACATTTCACCACATGAGGTGTGAGTAAAGGTCTCAAAAAAAAAAAAAAAAAAAAAAAAAAAAAAAAAAAATTTATATATATATATATATCTTGTCTGGATTACAATTTGATTTGTGATCATGTCAATGGGTGTTCAATTATAGAACTGCTGTTGCTTTTGTTTCATTTGATATGTAGCCTAACATCCACACAAGAAAAATAGAAATATCAAATATCATCAGGATTGTTGTGACACAGTTACTACTGGACCCATACACACATAAACACAGACCAGTATCTTTTTTAGAGTTAGAGCACGTTTTTGTCCCCTATTTTGTTTGCTGTTTTGAATTAAAATCTATATGTTTACCATTTTGAATTCAAATGAAAATAGGATGGCTGAAAAAAGATGACAATTATTTTATCAAGAACATGTGATTACTACAACAAATTAATGCACGAAATGTACACATTTTAGTGATAAGTGGTAGATTTTTGTAAATTATTTTAGAAATTACAGAGAGTTATAGACTTATTTGCAGTGAATTATTTTTTTTCTGGATATTTAAAAAATTGTCTGAAAAACAACATGCACCATCAGTAACAATAATGACTTAATAATGACATTTACAAACTTCCAGTAAATGCATGCAATACAAGCACCAGGTAAGCACCAAAGTAAGCAAAAATGGGATTAAATAAGCAAAATCATTCTCTTTGCTGTCGCTCTGAACAGCCTGTAAAGACAGAGGCCAGTTTTGAGGTCGATTACTGTATTGCTCAGGATCTCACATCCTTCTAAAAGGACCTACATGTGAATTTGAATCACACCCTGAAAATCCCAGCCATCATAACTAACTCACTGTGCAGTAATACCTCCCTCTTCATCTGTCTCAGAGTATGATCATTAAAGCAAAGCAACTTCCATATGCTGCTAAAGTGCTGGTGTGCCACTTGTTCATTTTGGTCATGTTTCACTTTGCAACTGAGTTTTCCGGGGCCGTAGGGGACCACAATGGGCTGAGAACCAAGCCATGGCAGCTCATGGTCTTCAAGCCCAGTGGACCAAAACATACCCACAAATTATTGTCATGGCTAAACCACATTCTCAGAAATTACAGTGAGGATGCAACATGACAATTTCATTTGGAGAAGACTTTTATCGGTTCTGTTGCAAGTAAATGTAAATAATTCTTTGGGATACACACTAAGTTTGGAATAATTAGGATTTTTAAATGTTTTTGGAAAAAATGCTGTATTTATTTGATAAAAAATAAAGTAAAATATTGTGAAATATTATTAGAATTTAAAAGAACTGTTTTCTGTTTGAATATATTTTAAAATGTAATTTATTCCTGTGAATTTTCAGCATCATTACTCCAGTCTTCAGTGTCACATGATCCTTCAGAAATCATTCTAATATGATGATTTGCTGCTCTAGAGACATTTATTATTATTATCATTTTGCAGCTTCATATTTTTGTGGAAACTGTGATACAATACCATGCAAAAGCTTGCGGTAAGTTTTCTTTAAAAAAAAAAAGAAATTTAATACTTTTATTCATTAAAAGTGACATTATATACATTTAATAAAAATATCTATTCATCAAAGAATCCTGCAAAAATGTATAATTTCCCCAAAAATGTTAAGCAGTTTTCAACACTGATAATAATAATCATTATTAATAACTGAGCAGCAAATCAGAATATTAGAATGATTTCTAAAACTGAAGACTGGAGTCAAATTCAGCTTTGCATCACACTTTGCATTTTAAAAATATATTAAAATAGAAAAGTTTTTTAAATTGTAGTATCTCACAATATTACTGTTTTTGCTGTATTTTTGATCAAATAAATGCAGCCTTTGTGAGCAGAAGATAATACAACTGAATGGTAGTGTATATATCCATATATAAACATTAGCATAAGTTAACAATAAATGAAACTGGCCTCCTTTAGACAACAAAACATCAACCCAATCTGCATAAATGGTGACTCTAATGATTTAGCAAATTGTAATTATAGCACGATATGTACGAGTACAATGTGGCAAAGTGAACTTAAGAGCAAAGCTGTAGTCGGAGCAGATCCCTGTGAATACCTGTTGTTATGGTCTGGGGTGTGGGATAGAGAGGAGAGGGTGAGAAGGAAAGGTAGACGCTCTTTAAGGCTATAATTATGCCTGTGTTACGGAGAAGAACAAAGCGGAGCCCTGGAGTCATAGTGCAGGGATGTGTCCTCACCGTGCCTTAATACACACGAGACCGAACGTTAATAACAATACAGCAGAACGTGGCCCAGACAAGCTGGCGTCTGCTGCCCTGCACACGTATGTCTTTATGAATGTGCGTGTGTGAGACACGAGAAAAGATCGAAAACGTTCCTAGGTACATGTGTGAGTGTGTGTGTGCATCTTGGACCGTCCTAAAGTCCTTTTAAGTCCATCATTGTCCAGTGATGCGGAGTGACCGCATTCCTTTTACTCAAATCATTCGTGCGTTATCCTTCTGGCTCCATCTTTCCACCAGTTCTCACCTCACCTTTTCACAACTGTGTTGCAAAACCGGCACGTCACATCAACAGTGTTCTATCACTGGAGAAAGATTGCTCTGTGATTTTTAGAAATTATTTAGAAAAAAATTATCTTTGAAACTAGTACATTTGTCCCTATTTACTGTATTAGAGTGTTTACTACATTTTATTTCATGCAATTAAATCTGAACTGTTGCTTCAATATTTCTTGTCAAAAGTTTGGAATAATTAAGATTATTTTTATGTTTTTGAAAGAAGTCTCTTCTGCTCACCAAGGCTGCATTTATTCGATCAAAAATACAGCAAAAACAGTAATATTGTGAAATATTATTACAATTTAAAGGGACTATTTTCTGTTTGAATATATTTTAAAATGTAATTTATTCCTGTGATCAAAGCTGAATTTTCAGCATCATGACTCCAGTCTTCAGTGTCACATGATCCTTCAGAAATCATTCTAATATGATTTGCTGCTCAAGAAACATTTATTATTATTATCATCAATGTGGAAACCATGATACACTACCATTCATAAGTTTGGGGTTAAATAAAAAAAATAAAAAAAACTACTTGATACTTTTATTCATCAAAGACACAAACTGTTCAAAAGTGTCAAAATATATTTATAATGTTACAAAATATAACTATTTCAAATAAATGCTGTTCTTTTGCACCTTATATTCATCAAAGAATCATGAAAAAATGTATTATGGTTTCCACAAAAATATTAAACAGCAAACACTGTTTTCAACATTGATAAATAATAAAAAATGTTTCAGCAAATCAGCATATTAGAATGATTTCTGAAGGATCACGTGACACTGGAACCTGGAAAATTCAGCTTTGCATAACAGGAATAAATTACATTTTAAAACATATTCACATAGCAAACAGTTCTTTTAAATTGTAATAATATTTCACAACATTACTGTTTTTCATCAAACAAATACAGCAAGGTGAGCATAAAAGACTTATTTCAAAAACATAAAAAAAAAATCCTAATCATTTCACTAACATTTGACCGGTAGTGTACGTGCTTGTGTCTTGCAAACAGCAATGTTTACAACAGGATTTGTCTTTTTCCACTCATGTTTTGGCCAGGGGGGTTATGGGCCAAAGGAAGAGGTAGGTGCGCTTTGTAGAATAAAGACTGTTAATCTGTGCTCCGGGCCATTGCGAGATTTGGGACTGTTTTCTGTGGTCCACCCTCAGGTCTCATTCCACTTGTGTAAACAGCTTAAACTCTACGGCACCTCGCCGTTTCATCCTAAAGGTCATCGATGCTGCGTGCGTGCATTTGTATGTTGGCAGGGACCTTGGCATGGGGTTTGCATGTGACCACTCACAGGGAGATCTTGAAGATCTAGAAATTATGTTTCAAAGTTGTGCAAAATATGCAGTTTCAGCTGACAGCACTCCCTGAGCGAAGTAAGAGATAATTACACTAAAAAAATTACCCTCAAAGAACTGCCTTCTGCCACTCCTCACACAAGCATAACTGACCGATGTGCAAAAGTGACTCAAAACAGATTAAATGATTAAAAATGACAGTGAGACGATGACAGAAAAGAATCTGGAGAATAATTATAAAACATGTCTACTGTTTTATAAGAAAACAATAGCAGTGATACTGCTGACAAGTTAAAGTCTGTCTAATCCAAATAGTATTTTCATCACTGATTAACCATAAAAATAAATTTTGCGGTCATTTTGCATATATAAAATTCAAGACTTATGACTTATGATCAGTCAAATTACACTAGAATGTCTTCAGTCTATTTAGGGATTTATGGTCCATAATTTTGTTACTTTTAAACTTTCTAAAGTGCATTTTGAGTTAGATAACTTTCTAAATTCTAAAAGATGCTTTAAAGTAATTTGGGTTTTGGCACAGAAATAAATAAATAATAATAAAAAAATACTGGTAAGTCTGGTAACCTAAAACTGTGTTCACTTACACTACCACTTACGCTACTTTATGTGTTCACTTACACCACCACTCAAAAGTTTGGAATAATTATGCTTTTTTATATTTTTGAAAGAAGTCTCTTCTGCTCACTAAGGTTGCATTTATTTGATCATAAAAACAGTAATACCGATAAAGTCAAAATTATTATCTAATATAAAAAAGAATAATCCTGATACATTGTATTACTGCAAAGAAACATTTTAATAGTTATATCAAACTCCTTAAATGCATATTTTCATTTCATTCATTCACTGAAGAAAAGCCAATGGACACCTGCAGAAGTAGACAAAAGAGTAACATACACAGAAGGAAATCTGTCAGGCATTGAAAAGTAGCCTTTCTTGCTTTTTGCGGGAATTGCAAATGTGTGTGTGTGTGTGTGTCTGGTTTTTGGCTTGTGCTCTGAATTCATCACCAGAGTAATTGCTGCCAGACAGAAATGTGAGGGAAGGCGCTAGAATCTCTCTGCACGAATGACTTGACCAACTGTTAAATGACTGTCTATGTGTGCGACCGCACCGTTTCAGAGATTTGATAACAAAACAGAGAACCAGGTGTAAGATAGCTCGCATTCGACTGCTACTGTAAGTGGTCAATTAGATAATTTGTCCAGAATGTCAGCATAAAAGTTCATTCATATTCCACATCTAGTCTGACATCAGTATGACTTATGACTTCTGATTTTATTTTGAAAAACAAAACCCATTTAGTTACATTATTTTGAGTAGGATTTAATTTTGTTTTGTTACTATTAAAACATAAAAAATGTTCCAAATTATAAATTTAACAAAAAAGACACACACACACACACAAACAAGTGTTACCATATATATATATATATATATATGGTAACACTTTATTTTAGGGTTCAATTCTCACCATTAACTAGCTGCTTATTATCATGCATATTACTAGGAAATTGGCTGTTTATTAGTACTTATAAAGCACATATTAACTCCTTATTCTGCATGACCATATTCTACATCCCTTAATCCTACCCAATACCTAAACTTAAACGCTACAAAAACGACTTTCCTAACTATTAATAAGCAGTAAATTAGGAGTTTATTGAGGCAAAAGTCAGAGTTAATAGTGTTCCCCATAAATGTGTTCCCCATACTAAAATGTTAACACACATATATATATATATATGCATGTATGTGTGTATATATAAACATATGGAAAATAACTTTTTTAATAGCTACAAAACAAAATTAAATCCTACTTAAACTTAATTTCATTATCAAATTACACAGCAGCGCAAACTGAAGGACAGAAGAAGAGAAATAATGGGGAAAAAATCAGAACGAGATTGACAGAGACCGAATTTTATTCAACGTGCTAAACATTCACATCTGGACGGCAGGAAAACTGAATTTGAGCGAGTGCAGAAGCACCATTGAGCTGTTTTTTGACACTCAAGCAGAGCAAAAGACACATTCCAGAGGACGAGACAACACTGGGGAGGGGGTTTGGGCTTTTTCCACTGTAAATGTCACCATGGACCACAAAAAAGAAAAGTGCTCAGAAATGAGCTCAGATCAGCTAAGAGCTGTGATGGGGGCGTTGCGGCTGGGGGTGTCTAGGAGATGCATCTGGGACGCTTTGGTGCAGCTGGTGGAGATGGGCACAGTTCAGCTGAGGTCACCGAAAACAGGGCGGCAGGAATGTTGTGGTACGTACTGAGACGAGAGGTGGCCTTTCAGAGTTTACACTGAAACACAACGCCACAGAGCACTGTGAGAGCTGCTAGCTATGTCACATGACCCAGATTAATTTTACATATACAGTTGTGGTCAGAATTATTGGCACCCCTGGTAAATATGATCAAAGATGGCTGTAAAGATAAATCTGCATAGTTTAACCTCTTGATCGTTCATTCAAATAATTCACAAAAATCTAACCTTTCATTGAAGTAAAAGAATTGAAAGTGGGGGGGAAAATCACATTATGAAATAAATGCTTTTCTCTAAAACACGTTGGCCACAATTATTGGCACCCCTAGACTTTTTTATGAGTAAAATATCTCTGAAGTATATTCCCATTAATATTTACTTTTTTTTAGCACACCAGGGTGACTAGGAACATGAAATTGTCCAGCTATGATGTCTTGTTCCACAGGAGTATAAATATGAGGAAACACAAAGGTCAAATTCCCTTAATCATTCATCACAATGAGTAAAGCCAAAGAATATAGTTCTGATGTGCAGCAAAAGATTGTTGAGCTTCACAAAAGAGAAAGTGGCTATAAGAAAATAGCTAAAGCATTAAAAATCCCCATTTCCAACATCAGGGCAATAATTAAGATGTTCCAATCAACCAACGATGTTACGAATCTGCCTGGACGAGGACGTGTCTCTATATTGTCTTAATGCACGATGAGGAGGAGAGTTTGAGTGGACAAAGACTCTCCAAGGATCACAGATGGAGAATCGTAGAGATTAGTTGAGTCTTGGGGTCAGAAAGCCTAAAAATAAAAAAAAAATCAAACAACCCCTACATCACCACATGTTGTTTGGGAGGGATTCAAAATTAAATCCTCCTCGCTCATCCAGAAACAAACTCCAGCATATTCAGTTGTCAGACACGACTGGAAATTCAAAAGGGACCTGGTTCTATGGTCAGATGAAACTATAAAAAGAGCTTTTTGGCAGCAAATCCACCAGATGTGTTTGGTGCAAACAGGGATTAAAAATACCCCATGCCCACGGTTAAAAATACCACTGGATCTTTAATGTTGTGGGCCTATTTTTTTTGCTGGAGGTCCTGGACATCTTGTTCAGATTCATGGTATAATGGATTCTAGCAAATACCAACAGATAAAAAATCAAAACCTGACGGCCTCTGCTAGAAATCTTATAATGGGCCATGGTTGGATCTTCCATCAGGACAATGATCCAAAACAAACATCAAAATCAACACAAAAATATGTCACTGAGCACAAAATGAAGCTTCAGCCATGACCATCCCAGTCCCCTAACCTGAAACCTATGGAAAATGAGTGGGGTAAACTGAAGAGAAGAAGCACCAACATGGATCTGGGAATCTGAAGGATCTGGAGAGATTCTGTATGGAGGAATGGTCTCTGATCTCTTGTCAGGTGTTCTCCAAACTCATCAGGCGTTATAGAAGAAGACTCAGAGTTGTTATCTTGGCAAAAGGCGGTTGCAAAACGTATTTAATAAAAAGGGTGCCAAAAATTATGACCAATGTGTTTTGGAAAAAAACATTTATTTCATGATGTGATTTACCTCCGACTTTCAATTCTTTTACTTCAATGAAAGGTTAGATTTTTGTGAATTTTTAGAATGAAAGATCAAAAGGATAAACAATGCAGATTTATTTTTACAGCCATCTTTGATCATATTTACCAGGGATGCCTAATTCTGACCACCACTGTATATAAAGATGAGCCAACATTATGACCTGTCACAGGAAAAGTGAATATTGTTGATCTCCTAACAAGGCCACATATTAAGGTCTGGGTAGATTAGATGTTAAGGAAACAATCAGTTCTCGTAATCAATGTGTTGGATGCAAGAGAAATGAGCAGAAAATAGAAAAGATCTGAGCGACTTAGACAAGAGCCAAATTGTCATGGTAAGGCAAATGGGTCAGAGTATCTGTCAAACCACAAACCAGCAACAGGGTGTTGGGCGACCAAGGCTCATCGATGCACGAAATAACATCATAACATTTATTTCCGTCAAGAGGTGCATACATTTTTGGTCCAGATCTTGTATTGACAACGCAAGAGTCAAGCACTCTAAACTCTACTCCAGCACATCCCAAAGACTTGAATTTAAGGTCTGGACTGAGCGGTGCCAATTCATGTGTGAAAATGATTCTTCATGCTCCCTCCCAACCATTCTTTTAGTTTGAGCCTGATGAATCTTGACATTGTCATCCTGGAATATGGCCATGATGCGTCTTCCTACATGGTTGTTTAAGAAATGAAAAGCTACACACTCCATCAAATAGGGTTAGAAGAACTGTTGCAAAACATAACATGCTAGAAACAAAAATCACTGCAATAATGATCCAATCGCATTGACTCTTAATAATTTGCCAATTTAAATACAAACAGCGTTTTTTTTTTTTTTTTGCCGGGCAGTGTATTTTGAACAATAACATTTTTTTTTTGTCCATAATGAATGTAAGGGGTCCAATGTTGTTTGGTCCCCATAGCATGGACAAAACAGTTACACCATTCTTTAAAATATCTAAAGAAGAAAGCAAGCAATATATGGTGATTGGAAATACGTGCCTCTGCAGTTTAAAGCAGTTTCCAGCTGAAATGAATACTAGTGGCAGTAAAACACCAACAACTTTTATTCATTTTCATACAAATTATCATTACAGAGAGAGATTATCGATTAATAAAGACCTATTTTTGTGCAGTTCATTGTAAAATACTATGCTATGACCTCTAACACTTTTTACCATTGTTCATTATTTGTAATCTAATACATTTTGATGTTTGCATCACATAACCAGCTCCATATGCATGACTTTTCTGATGTAGTAAACTTGCTCGGTAGCTCATCTGATACAAAATTGCACTTGTGAAACACAAGTCATGATAAAAAGAAAAGTCTTGTAGAAGCAAGCTAAATTGACATGGATGCTTCAGCAAATGTGTTTTTATCTCGTGCTTGCTTTTGTTAACTTGCATTTGTTCATTTTTTGTTAAATGGTAATATGTACAATCAACGCCAAATTCCCATTCATCTGTTTTGGATAAAACCGAACGCGCTTTTAGCGCCAATCACTGGACATTTCATTTCGACAGTGTCTCGAATAGTGTAAGAAGCAACGTAATATCATTTTGCAGAAATGTCGCCACAGGCACATTTTTTCAGTGAGCCTGGACTAAAAGAAAGTCATACAGGATTGGAACGACATGAGTATGATGACAGGATTTTTAGATGAACTACACCTTTAAGAGGCTCTGTTTGAACCAGTATGCTGTCCATTGCAGAATGAAGGACATGAGGATGACAGACGGGAGGAGAAACGGTCCAGCCTACAGTTGAAGGCTTATCCCAAGGGAGTGGAGCAGAGCACATGCACATCCAATCAACAGACAATGGCGACAAGGCCTGAGGTTGCCAGGTATAGACAGGGAATTTCTAAAGACCGGTTTACCAGGTCCAGGGATTATCCTTCTGAGGTTACCTAACCCCTCAGTAACGTGACCTCCCCTAGCCCGTGGTATTGTGGTCTACTATGCCCAGAGCATCCGCTGAGCATTATGATTAACCATCTCGGCTTAGTCCATCTGTACGGCCAGCTTCAGCGGACCTGACATCTGTCTAAGCAAAACAAGAGCACTTCCTGCACGGGAAACTTGAGAAAGACATTCTCACTTATTTGAGTTTCAACAACGAACACCTCTCTTTGACCGACTGATACTTTAGACATCTCAAGACACCATGTGCTCTTGCCACCTAATCGACGAATATGATTTTTCCATCCTTTTCACTCCCACGAATCAAATATTGAGAAAGCTCTTGCCCTAAGGTCAAATCCCTCTCTCCAGAGATCCTCAATAGAAACAAACCACCAGGATCAAGTTCAGCTCCTGACAAGAAGTCCCTCGGCCCTGTCAAGTGTTAAGTTCCATTGTGACCTACAATGGCACACAATGGCAATCGCAGTACCCGGGCTGTCCCTGCTGCCTGATGAATAACACAGAAGCCCTGGATGTGGACAGGTTATCAGATCACGGAGATATGGAACAACATATCTGTTCCAGTTTTGAAAGTAGCAACATTTTTACTTTTTATTTAATCAGAGATAATGTACTTCACACAAATGTACCATTTTATTTTATTTTCTGTTTACTTTATTCAAGTTATGATATTCTATTATTGCTCATTACCAGAGCATTAATCAGTACTGTATGTTTAAAATCAATGGGGTTCAGTGTAGACCTTTAGGGTTCTTGACTCAATTTTAAAAAACTCTTTATGCCAAAAAGGTTCTATATAAGGAGAAATGTCTTAAATGATTGAATAATACTTTCATGTTTAACAGGTTATTTAATTTTTTTTTTGTGATAAAGTATGTTTATGAGCTGTTTAATTAATAACATTTTATTAAAATTAAAAATTAATTTAAAAAATGAATGAATTAAAACTAAATCTATGAAATAATCTCATGATGGGAATTCTATAAATGAAGTACCTGACAGAACCCTTTAAGGTTCTATATAGAACATTTTCTCCTAAGAGCTTAATAACGTAAATTTAAAAAAAAAATCATTACACTTCAAATATATAAATTACTTTTTTTATGCATGCATAACTTAAAATCAGCAAGAATGAATTTCCCTACCACCATCACTTTCATGTTTTTACAGATGTATTTTTTAAGCATGTTATGATTATTTTATTATTATTTTTTATATCTTTTACATTTTTAAAGTTGTGTATGACTGTGACAGATTGACAAACATGACAGTAAAATGGACTGCTGTTGACTTTAGGACAGTTATACTATAGTCAATAATACTGATTTCCAAAGATACATTTTGTATCTATGCAATATGAACTAAAGAAAAACAAAAATAAAAATGTCCTGACAGAAGGAAGAAATACAAGTTCACAGCTGTGTTTATACTTTTTGTTAACACCATCAGACATTTATAAAACATTTAAAAATCAGGTTAAGTTATTCCCTATTCTGAAGGTCCATTTTTGTAGCTCTGATGAGAATTATATATAATTTTATGTAATCATGCTTTAGGTAATTATATTTCATGATGTCAGCTCCATCATTTAAGCAATTATTTGGGATTTTTAGATTCCCAATAGTATCTATAAAACCAGAAAAATGACCAAAAAATGACTATGATGTGATATGCAAAATATGATTAGTCTGCATATCACTGTCAGAACTTCTTTAATAGATGGAGCTGACAGTTTCCAACCACCTTCTATTCTTAATTCATTCTCAAAGCCGAGTGCTAATTTTGTCAATATTTATAATGAATTTTTGACATGACAGCATATGCGTTTGTTGTATCCAACGGGGTTGACATACTTTAGGTCTGGGAATCAAATTCAACATTCAATTCAATTCAATTTACCAAAGGTGGTAAAACAATGTCCAGATTATGCTATGTTATATGACACGTGAAGGCATTCTGTAAACCACAGGAGAACATGTGCACCATAATGCTAAACGCAGAGGCAAAATGTTCTTTCAACATGTAAAGCAGAACAATGACAATAAATCACAAGTGTCTCCTGTGACCTTAGGCATCTTTGTGATGGAGCGTCCATGGGTGTTGTTGAGCTTGTCATATTTGAAAGCTTGTTGCCGGGCCCTGGGCGGAAGAAGAGAAGGAAGGAGAGAGGTGGAGCTATTCCCCTCCCTCTGCTCCTCTCTCTGTGTCTGCTAAGCGTCGGATTGTCTGCCATTTGAGGGACAACCGCTGACTTCAAAGCATCCACATTTTTTGCTGCTGTCATATTTGAATGTCATGAGACACGCTTCAGACAACCTCTAAGACAGAAAAGAGACATCTGCCTCTTCCCACTTGTAAATACACACTCTTTAAAACTTCAAGCACTAGAGTCTAAGAGCATATGTACACTCCTGGGCAAAAAAAATGGATCAAGCCCAAAATGGCTAAACACTAAGCTTTTAATTGTCTTAACCACAAATTACTGGTCAGGAAATTAGCCAAATTAAAGCAAATGCACAACTTAAAAAGCCATTACTGTCTCAGAAAAACATCAAAGACAGAATGAAGTTTTGGCAGAATATGGGAAGTTGTGTGTGGAGTGATGAATCACAATGAAACACGAGATGCATGGTGATTCTCCAGAGCGGTATCTCTGAATGATCAAATGGTATTTTTCAACAAGACGATGCTCCTGCCCAAATTGCAAAGACAACCAAGAAGTGTCTTGAGAACAAGACAAGTCCATCAGGCTCATGTTTTGGCCTCCAGATTTGAACCCTACAGTGAATATTTGGTCTTACATTAAACTCAAACGAACGGTGTTGGCGAGTCGGTGTTGGCGAGTATATGAAGTGGTGTCAATCGCCAATCTTTTTATGAATCCTAACAATGAAATGTTGTGAGAACATGAACGTGAACAAATGAGAACGATGCTCGGGACAGTTGACGGGCCAGTGCTGCATCATCACAAAAGTGTAAGCCAGGGTTCCTCAAACTCGGTCCTGGAGGGCCACTGTCCTGCAGAGTTTAGCTCCAACTCTGATCGAACACACCTTCCTGTGATTTTCTAGTGATCCTGAATACCTTGGTTAGCTTACTCAGGTGTGTTTGATCAGGGTTGGAGCTAAACTCTGCAGGACAGTGGCCCTCCGAGACAGAGTTTGAGGAACCCTGGTGTAAGCCTTACCAATTTAAATATTCAAGCGCAAGAAGATGCAAAAGTGAAATGATTTCGTTACTCGCGCGCTGTGTATAAAGTTTTCAGTGTCAACATCCAATGCGCGCACCCAGAAAGCCGCGTCTCAGACACCATGCGAATACTGAAATTAGCTCTCTTTCACATCTTCTTGCGCTTGAATGGACAAATTCACACAAAATCATGTAAAAAAATGCTCGTCTCTTAAGTCGGCTATGGCTTTAGTGAACGTAAACAGTCGAGAAAGACAAGGCATGTGTACAGTATCAGTATATTGGATCTGTGCATTATGTCTTAAAGTGACAGCAGCCTAATATTCCTGCTGATGTTTGGGTTTTTAATGTTAATCAAACAACAAAACACAAAGAAAAAAATCTCCCACTGCTCTTGACTGAATAACTTTTGTAACATTATTAAGGATTAATTTATATTACCTGAAGGAATAATTTATAATACCTGAAAACTATTGTTAGACCTACCTGAAAAGCACTGTCTATTTCATTTGTATCTTTGTTATACTCTATTTATTTGTGCAATTTCTTGTCATTTGATTATTTGTTCCTTCTTTTTTTTTATTTGACTGTTTGCATCTTTAAAAATGTTTTACGTTTATATTAGTTAGGCTAGAAGTTTTAGCTATGGTATTGAAATTGGAATAGAGAATTGTGAATTCTCACTGCTATCTAAAATTTTGGTTTATATATATATATATATATATTATTGATTTAAATTTTAATAATTGTTAACTTAGCAACATGCTATCCCCAAACTCTATTGAAATAACTTATTTGAGTCTGCTGTGCACTGTTCATGTACTATATGATGCACTGAGTTAATGCTTATGTAGAGAGTTTTAATGTGATTCCATTTCTATTAGCATGCTGTCTTAAAAGAAAGCTGCCTATGTAGGCTGTAGAACGCATTTTATCTCACTTAGTTTAGCCGTAGTGTTTTGTTTGTTGCAAATTGAAATGTGCAGCAATCTCAAAGTTCCGCACTGATTGATCTTTTATGATGTCGGTGTAACTCTGTTCACTGTGATCTTCATGGCTCCACAGCCACATTTTAATATGTCCACACAAAGAACTGACCTATTGTTGAAGTGAAAGACAGCGCCCTCTACAGTGGCTCAGGGTCACATGAAGATTGATGTGAATGGATCAGTGACCTTTGAAGAAGATCAAAGCCGCACAGGTTACATACGTCTGCCTGTTTAACTCTTTCATCTTTATGCAGCTCCGGGAGTCATGACCTGAGCCTGTTTATCTAGCCAGCCCACTGGTGGAAGCCTGAGAGATGCACCTGCACACTTTATTCAACAGAAAAAAGCAACACATTTTTAATGGAGGCGCTATTGAACAGGTATAGAACATAATCCACCTGTTGGATACACTCTTGAACAGTGTTGGGTTACTATAAAAGTTACTATAAAAAAAGTAATTCATTAATAGCTACTAATTACATCTTCAACAGTGTAATTCGATTACTGTACTAATTACTCTCTCTAAAAAGTATTGGATTACTTATTACAAATTACTTTCTAAATCCCATATCAACCTCGACCAGTTGTACAAGGATAGACACAGAACTGCACTTTTGACTCTTTCAAATAAACATTATACAATTGCATAAATTATTCTTGAACTGACCAAAGTGTGTAAAGGGAGAAGGTTACATTAAAACATTTAATGTAATTACATCAGAAGTAGCTGTAATTAAATTACAGAAAGTAATCCCTTACTTTACTTCTTCAAGGGAAAAGTAATTAAATTACAGTAATTAGATTACTTAGTAGTAAATTACACCATTTATTGGCATTTGTGGTTCCACGAAGAACCTTTAACATCCATGGAATCTTTCCTTTGAACAAAAGGTTCTTTAAAGTGGAAAAAAGGTTCTTAGGATTATTGAAAAGTTCTTCACATTAAAAAAATGGTTCTTTAAAGTTATTTCTGCTAAAAAAGTGTACAGCAAATTGTCAGGAAGCAATAAACAGCAAATACATTATAGTTCTTGTTGACTACATAACAGGAGCAACCTAAACGTGCAAAGATTTGGCCTCATTGGTGGGTAACAAAGCGCTATTGCATTCCAGCAGTGAGAGTGAAGTCAATTAAGCCATTTCCCCTCCAATTTATCTCCCTGCAGCACCTAGATCAATTGGACTGCAGCTGCAAGGGCCATGTGTGTCTGGGAAAATGAGAAGATTGAGGTAAACCTCGCCTGGCCCCTAGGAGAAAGACCGGCAAGATTGTCTTCATACCTGTTTCAGATGAATGGGGGTTTCAAGTCTGGCTGTCTTTAGGGTGTGTGTGTGTGTGTGTGTGTGTGTGTGTGTGTGTGTGTGTGTGAAGTTGGGATAAGGATGGGGTGTGGGTTGATATAGATTTGTCATATGTTGTCAAAATCCAGAACAATGCTATTATACATGTTAGCCTGTAATATGTATTCTTCTGCCTCTTCTCCACTTGCTATCTATGGAAGCTTGTTTCCGCCACAGAATAAAACAATTTAAAAGATAACTGCAACTTTTTGACGTTTTTTTTTCTCAGAATTGCAAGATATAGTCAGAACTGTGTGATATAAAGTCAAAATTCTGACTTTATAACTCACAACTCTAACTTTTTTTCTTGCAATTGCGAGTTTATATCTCGCAATTCTGACTTCTTTTCTCAGAATTGTGAGATATAAACTCGCAATTGCGAGTTATAAAGTCCAATTCTACGGGGAAAAATACTTTTTTTCTCAGAATTGCGAGTTTATATCTCACAATTCTGACTTTATTTCTCGCAATTGCATGTTATAAAGTCATAATTTCAAGATATAAACTCACAATTGCGAGAAAAAATGTTACAATTGTGAGATATAAACTAACAATTGCGACTTTATATCACGCATTTCTGACTTTATAACATGCAATTGCAACTTTAATTATGATTTATGAGATAAAAAGTCACAATTACCTTTTAAAATTTTTATTCTGTGGTGGAAACAAGCTTCCATTGCTATCAGCACTCGAATACAGAAACCATGTAACACAATTGAACTAGTCAATTTTGAAGCATTTTTCAAAGTAGAACTTTACACAATTTCTACTCAACTTTACTCAAAATTTAAACACAATATTTCATTTTCAGTAATTAAGTAATTTGTCTTTTTAATGTCATGTAAACGTTTGATGGCGCTATAAAGAACAATGAAGACTGTAGCTCGACTAATATGCAAAAAAAAAATATCATCATCATCATCAATATTGACTAAAGACACTTTGTAAATTCAATAATTTATTCATTGGCTACAATAATGTAATGTCTTTTAATCTTTAAAAGGGGGTACAGCAATTACTTATAAATGCAATTAATTGGCCTTTATATGATTAATTAATCAATCATGATATAATGTAATTAATTCAATTAAAAAAGATAATGGCAACCCTACATTTTAAAAAATAATACTGAATTGAAGTATGAGACTAAACATCTGCTTAAATTTTAGTTACCCCCAGCTAACAATTTTGGTTACCATAACATTTTGAGAATGTTAGTCTGGTTTTAAAAAATAAAATCTAAAAAAAACATAAAACATAAAACATTAGGAACTGGTTTCCAAATAAGTAACCAAAGGTACACATGTAAATGACAATCTTACTGCAGTTAAAATAAAGTGTTTAATAGGTTCCAGTGTATCATAAAACTATGCATCACATATATCATGACCCAAACACAATCTTGTCACGATTAGTAAAACATTCATAAACCTAGTTAGGAGTGTTATAAAAACACACTATGATAAGATGGTGTTGCATTTTACACCAATCTGAAAATATAAAGGTAATGATAGGCTAGTGATTTCCCTTTAGAAGTGAACTTTTAAATCTCTCACGTTTCTTTAGATGCTGTGGTCGGTAGGCATTCATCTGAATTGTGACCGAAGCCATCTGGAGCATTTCCCCAAAGGCACTCTAGCGCTCCACTCCAAACCCAATTAGCCAAATCACATTTCAAAAGTGCTTGAGTTTACCTGCCAATGGTCAAATCCTTCAGGTGTCAAAAAGAAGGCTTAGACCTGGAGGAGAGAACCAGAGAGCAGAATGGAGTGGGATTAGAGTGAACAAAAGGGCCACAGATATCCTCCAACACCTGTGCAGGTACTGTGGCCAGTGGAGTGTCTGCTAATGGGAAAAGCCTTTGGTCCAATTTGCAGGTGCTCAGAACCTAATCTCTCATCTCTTAGGATGGGCCGGGTATCTGTTTACATCTGTACTAGTTTAGCAGACCCAGTCTCACTTGATAGGCAGAAGACTTCAATCCACCCTTGCAGCATAATCTAGGTGATCAATCATTTACATCAGTAATTAGGGCCTGGTGTCAAAACAGAAATGGAACATGAGCCTGGGGACTTGTGTGTAGCAGGGTTGACATCAGACTTGGCAAGTGTTATGGGTGATGTGGGTCTGCGTGGGTGAGATTGAGGGGGGTGCACGTCTCAGTGCCCAACTGTGGTCCAGAAGCCTGAGGTTAAGACATTCCACACAACTTGATCCACGTTTAAGAATACCATTTGTTCTGGGACAAAAAACTTGAAGAAAAGCTCTATTAGTACTACAAGATGAAAAAAAAAAAAAAAACAGTATCTCTTATGCACGCCTCCAGACTAAAAAAAACCTAAAATTAAAGATTTAGCAGCCAAATGACCATATTCACTTGACATATTACAAAATAGCTCAATCAGAAGCCCATTTTTGTTAAATATTTGACTGTTTCTTAAAATGCATGATTCATTAATAAAAACAAAACTATTTTGTGAATATGTATCTTTACATGCCATATGAAATCACAAACTGACAGTGGTTCACTGACGGAGTTTGATTTACTGTGATGCAAGCTCGAGACTGTTTCATGAATCAGTTTGACTGACTCATTTTAAAAAGAATCATTTGTTCATGAATCAGACATGACACCGTGCTCGATGTCACGTGCAGGAAAGGCTGGCATACATGCAAGTTTTCCTGAATTTCACTAAATGTAACTAGACTTTTCATTATTGTGGCAAATTTGTATATTTGTGGAATTTGGAGCCATTTTTTATTCGTAGTCTAGAACCCTATTGTCTTAAAAATAAAGTTTCTTCATTGCCGTTGGCGATTCCATGAAGAAACATTCATGGAACCTCTACATTGCACAAAGGGAAGTGGAAAAAGGTTCTTTAGATTATTAAAATGTTCTTTACACCAAAAAAAATAGTTTTTTTTAAGAACTGTTCACTGAAAGGTTCTTTGGGGAACCAAAAATGATTCTTCTATGGTATCGCTGTGAAAATCCCCTTTTTGAACCTTTATTTTTAGGAATGTTGGTGTCTTTTTTGGAGAAATATTGACTGATGGTTAATTCAATAGAACTGAATGAAATTCAACTTATAAAAGCATTTGGGGAAAAAAGGATTAAAAACGAAACAATGAGCCACCAATGTGAAGTCGTGCAGACCTAAAAATAAAAGTAATAGAAATTATAGAAAATAAAAAGCAAAAAAAAAGCCGCCAAACTGTACTGAAGTTGGAAAGCCAGCTGATTGAAGTTTATTACCCGTGGGAACAAGACAAAGTCTGCTCTTACAATAATAACACCACAACCTGATGAACTGAAGGTGTTTCACTTTAACCTTTCACGCTAAATACCAGTCCTGTAGCCCAAGGGAGGGCGAGAGTTTAAAAGTCTGTCTCAGAACATAGAGTTTCTCGGCTGAACTAAATGGCCACGCTTTGAAGAGGTGGGCCAGGGCCATCAACTGGTCCAGTAATGAATTAATCCATTGGAAGAGGCTGTACATGGGTGGGGCAGAAGATCAAAGCATGTTTCTCTTATTGCCTTCACCTCAGGTGAAGTTGAGGCATGCAGCCAGTTAGGGTGATACACTGTCCCACACATCACTAGGAATGCAGAGAACTTTGTATTCCTCTTGAGTCGGGTTTCACAGTGAATGCTTTCATATGATTTCATGCATGCATTGAAATAAGTTATTATGAAAAATTACAACTGCAACTGTAAAACAGAAAGGATTACTTAATTCAGAGAGGATAGATTCTTTGGAATTAAAAAGTATTATTTCGAATTATTAATAATAGAACGTTTACAGAGATGAAGTATCATCTTACGACTAAAAGTTGGTATCTAAATTCTTGGTAATGAGTGGTTTAAAGTATGATCTGCATTGGAAATTCTACTACAAAGCATCATATAAAAAGTATGCAACTACAACAAGCTGGCCACAATGGTCACAGGAATCGGGATGAAACGAAAGTAGCGACAGATCTTTGCTTCCATATTGTGACGTACATCCAAGTGAAAGGCTTATCAAAAAAATAAAAAAGTAGGGCAGGGACTTGGATTTATCCATCGTTTGAAATGTGGGCGTTGCACTCAAAAATGGAGGCAAATCTGAATGTGAGCTTGCTGTTGATTGCAAAATCAAGATCAAGTTATGAAAATTTTGACAATTAAACTTGCTTGGAAAAATCATTCACAATAAGATTAATAATACGCATTGTATCCATTTTCATTTAATGCTGACTTTAAAGTAATAAATAATATATTTTTTTTTACAGCTTAATACAGAAATGTATCATTATGGATTACAAAATTAAAATGTTTTCATGTTGTTATAAGGTCTGATTTGGTCATAATATTAACTATATTGAATGTAAGAGCTTTTGGAGCATCACATATGAAAAAAAAAAGGATCTAGAAAAGCATAGAAGGGAACCAAGCATCCATTTGACATACATTACAGTTTGTATGACAGGTAGAAGTGATTTCTGTTTCACAGATGTTATGCATTAAAAATGTCTCTTTGGGAGTTTAAACTTAGTTTAAAACATATATTTCTACAACAACGTGTTTATCTTGTTTCTGTCATGTTTTCACATTGTTTCATAGTGTTTGAGGATGCATTGTGTATTGACTAATTAGTATGCATAATTTTTGCATTATTTTTGCATTATAGAAAAAAAACAACTTTCTAATGTATCGTATAATCTTACATAATCATCCCAGCATCCTGGCTTTATCACAGGCCGAAATGGACTTCAAGCTATAATGTCATCTTGGATTGGTTACATAAATCAGGCTTTACAAAAAGAAACAAAAGTTTTAAAGGGATAGTTCACCCAAAAATGAAAATTATCCCATGATTTACTCACCCTCAAGCCATCCTAGGTGTATATGACATTCTTCTTTCAGACGAATAAAATCGGAGTTATATTAAAAATGTCCTGGCTCTTCCAAACTTTATAATGGCAGTGACTGTTGGGTCATTTTTGAAGTCCATAAAAGTGCATCTATCCATCATAAAAGTGTTCCACACGGCTCCAGGGAGCTAATATAGGCCTTCTGAAGCGAAGTGGCGCGTTTGTGTAAGAAAAATATCCATATTTAAAACTTTATAGACTAAAATAGCTAGCTTCCGGCGGTCAGCGGTACGCAAGTGAAAGAGTAAAAAGTTACGGTAAAAAAAAGTGTAACCCTTGACCCTTGAACCCTTGACGCATGCGTACTGACGAACGCAGAAGCGCAGAGGATAGAGCAAAACAAAACACCGGTCATGAATTAGAAGTCTAAAACTAGAATTTTTAAAGAGAAATGGCGGAGGATTTTGATATAAGAGAAGAGGGGCTTGAGTTTGTTGCCCAGCCCTATCCGCGAGAGGCGTCAAAGCTTGCGATGCTCCTATTACATCGCGTCAGGAGTTATTCTTTCGCCGTAAAGTCGACTTGCGTACCGCTGACCGCCGGAAGCTAGTTGTTTTATTCTATAAAGTTTTAAATATATATATATTAAAAATATTTTTTCTTACACAAATGCGCCACTTCACTTCAGAAGGCCTTTATAAACTCCCCGGAGCTGTTTGGAGCAGTTATATGATGGATAGATGCACTTTTATGAACTTCAAAAATGACCCAACAGTCACTGCCATTATAAAGCTTGGAAGAGCCAGGACATTTTTAATATAACTCCGATTGTATTCGTCTGAAAGAAGAATGTCATATACACCTAGGATGACTTGAGGGTGAGTAAATCATGGTCTAATTTTCATTTTTGGGTGAACTATCCCTTTAACAATTATGTTTGAAGCATTGAAACCATGCTAATAAATTTTGGTCAAAAACATGGCCACAAAATACTTTTTTTTTTAACATTTTTATCTCTTTCTTTATGTAGTTTAAGGGAAAAAAACTCCCTTTTTCTTGCCTATCCCTCCATGGGAACTGACTTATGAGACTCTATAAGAGATCGTCTCCTTTGGACCCTAATTTTAATCAGAATGCGCACAACCCGCCTTGGCCATATGAACGCAAAGGGAGTTAGACTGAGGAATTATGCCAAGATTCAGCTGACTGTGTATTCCGTACAGCAAAATCAAAATCTGAGAAAAATAATTTGCTGTGCTTCGCCATTGCCTGCCAATCATCAGCTTCCACTGGGTAAAGATAAAGCGCTCATTCGGAATAATAGCTCCTAACGTGCACTGGGATATAATCCTAGTCAACAAAGAAGCACTTTGAGAAAATCCACTAAACAGCGCAGAGGCTCTCCTGAGAACGTCCACTGTATGAAACAAACATCAGAACACATACAGAAGAGCCACTGAGACCTCATCTCAGTGAGCTGGATTACTTTCCTGTGGGAACAAGTCGTCAAAGATCCATATTTGCCGGTCTCAATAGTTGCGCTGTATTTACTGTGCAACCACCGAGTGTTAATGCCATAATCACGCGGCTCTGCTGTTACTCAGACAAAGTGGGTTGTCCCCTAAAGAGGCTGTCAATAAAAGGCAATGCAAACTGGGATATGTTTACATCATTCCAACACCTGTTTTTCCCACAAGTTCTTGTGAATGGTCTCTCTGTGATGCTGACTGGGGATGCGTGTGAGACAAATGGTCTTGGGATGTGGGACCTGTTGTTGTCTGTTCCTCTTGAGTCAACACAATTATATGTGGTAGATCAAGAAATCATTATCGCACAATAGCACGCTTAATTCATAAACACAACCTCATGGGTGGAATAGAGCATGGAGGAATAGGCCCTGCACATTTCCTGTAATTGAAATGCAAGAACTTACTCTTTATATTCAAAACAAATAAAATGTAATTTATTATCATTGACAGGTTTGAAGCATTTGAAGGAGTGAGGAACGTGGCTAGCCTTTGTGGCTTTTTGATTAGCCTTAATGATCTACCAATAGGGAAGTTTGGTTGAGATCACAAAAAGGATGTGGTAGAGAGAATGAGAGAGAGTGAGCCACAAACCACAAACAAGACTAATGAGATAATATGTTTGCCTGCTAACAAGGTAGGTACTCTTCAGATTGAAGAGAAACAGCGTGAAGAAAATCCCTAGGGTGTCATTTTAAAAAACAATGGAAAGCCACAAACTGCCAATTCAGGAGCGCTGATTTGAACTTTGGGCTGAGAAAAACTCAACATAGGCTCATTCGAAAAATATGCCTCTACCTACATTTTTTTTTCTAAAAACGTACCTATACCTACAATCGACGTTTTTTTTCAGCTGAAATTAGCACTATTGGGGTAAACAACACCAACAACTTAATCCTTTTCACACAAATTATGATTACAAATACAGATTATGGATTAATAAAGACTTGTGCGTTTTTGTGCAGTTCCTTGCGCAATACTATGTTATGACCTAAAACACTTTTACCATAGTACAGGATTTGTAAATCTAAAACATTTTTTATGTTTGCATCACATAACTAGCTCCATAAATATGGCTTTTCTAATAAACTTGCTTGGTAGCTGACATGGTACAGCATTGCACTTGCCATGTGGAGCGCTTCGATACGAATTCTGTGAAATACGAGTGACGAAAAAAGAGCTAGAAGACTTGTAGAACTAAGCTAAAATGGCATGGTAGCTTCAGCAAATGCGCTTTTATCTCATGTTTGCTTTTGTCAAGACTCAGGTCTTTAGTTTTAGTGGTTTAGTGTAGGTAGTTTATTTTTAAACACAATAGAGCACTAAACTTTCAGCAGCACTGAATTTTTCGGAATATTTCATTTCCGAACTGCCGTGATACATACAATAACCTACATAAAATGTTGCCAGATTCACATCAATCTGTTTTGGATAAAAATGAAAATGCTTTTAATGGGCTGGGACAATAAATCGATGCATCACGATTCGTGGATCGTTTCAGAGATTTTCCGAATGCATCGCGATTCTCTCTCGAATCGATTCTGAGCTTAGTTTTTAACAGCAGATAGCGCTCTAGGCTAGTTGTTAACCGCACGCTCAAATACTCACAAAGAAGAGTGCTGAAGATCGCTTGTGCGTTCGGCTAAGTCTGAGAATATACTAGCACTTCAGAATGCTTTTATTAATGTAAACAGCCCACTGCAAACACCCTTGTAATTCGCTTCAACCTTTTTGAACTTTATGAATGATTATTTTATAGAAGGTTCAAGTGGTGTGTGTAAGGGATTGGAAACAAGCCAGATTGCCAGATTGCCATCTGCTGTTAAAAACTAAGCTCAGAATTGATTTGAGAGAGAATCGTGATGCATTTGGAAAATCTCAAAATCGATCCAGAATAATTTCTCGTTTTGCGATGCATCGATTTATTGTCCCAGCCCTAGCTTTTAAAGCCACTTACTGCACAATTCACTTTGAAAGTGTCGTGAGACATACAAGAAGTGACGTAATATCATTTTTTAGAAATGTGGCCACAGGCATGTTCTGGGTTGGAAAAACCTAATCTAAATCCAGGTTTAGAACAAGATAAGCAAAACTGACAGCATTTGCGGCATAATGATGATTACTTCCTTTTCTTTAAAAAGAGAAATATCTACAGTAAGGCACTTACAATGGAAGTGAATGGGGAAATTCTTTAGAGGATTTAAAAGCAAAAATATGAAGCATGTAATTTTATAAAAGCACTTTTTCAATTATTCTCTTAAAAATTGTTATTTGAGCTGAGTTGAGTCATTTTAGGGTTTAAAGACATTGTTGTCAAGGCATCAAAGTTGTAAAGCTTGATATAAATGTACAGAAAAGGTTAGTAAGCAAGTTTTCCACGCTAAAATCATGTACACATGCATTCTGTTTATGTCTTGTGGATATACTGTTGAAACTGAGTATTTTAACATTCATGGACTGACCTCATTTGCTTTTCTTAAAGGAGGGAAAAGTCTAAATTTATTTGTGTTGTAATGAACATTATGCCTAAATGAGCTGAAAAAGTACTGAACCCACAATATTCCTTTAACCAACCTACTACCACTTGCTTCGATTGAAGATTTTTGATTTCCTGACAAATGTTCAACACAAAGATACAGTACACGGACAACCCGAACATTCAAGCGCCAAATGAAGGGGTTGACAGGTGTGTTCTGCCCGTGATAATTATTCCAATCAAACCCAACACCTGTTTGCTGCGTGTCTCTCCCACATGTAGGCTGTTAGCCCCTTGACATATGTCACCTCTCAATCTCACGAGGGCTAATTCAGCGGTTAGCACAAAGAAATAAACACAGATGCTTCTGGCAAACTCAAAGATGACCTGCAACGGCTTGGACTGCGAATGTAACATTTTCATATCAGTACTTGTAAGCTGGTTTATTGCAAACGTCTATTTGATTCTACTTTTTGAGGTAAGACAACAATGGATTGAAATCTTTGTGTTAGCAAATAAACAAGAGTATGTGTGTGGTATCAGGGTCTTAGCTCTCTTTCCTAACGTTGCCTGTGTTTACCATCAAGATATGTCTCTGATGTGACCAGAGGGTTTGTCTTTTTCCTCTTTCTGAGTCAGGCTACAGCGAGATCGCTTGATAAGCTTTCGGCCTCTCTTGGTCACGTTAACACAACCCCCATTACCCATTATCAGCTCCCAAGGGCCAAACTTGAAAAACAACAGAGGGCAACTTAAAATCTTCTTGAAAAAAACCTTCTATGTCTATAATTCTCAAGCAGGACAGAAAAAAAATCTCTTATCTGATTGACTTCGCTGTAGCAGTTCCTTTGACTGGCTTGGTAAAAAGAGGAGTTTTTTTAATGCATTAAAATCTTGAAATTGGCAGGGGAAAAAAGTTAAATGATGCAGAACGGTTCTGTTTCACCCCACATTGCAGGTGATTACGACCTCTCGAAATTCAATTCTACGGCGATTGTGCCTCCCAAATGAGCAAGTCCCTGCTGAAATAAACATAAAGGAACTGGAATGAGTGCTGCAACGCAACAAGTATTACGCAAACATACTGTTTTCACATGTTTGGGTGAATTAACAATTCAAGATCCCATTAATGTATCTGTGCCAGAGAGAGAGAAGTTCATAAATTACACGAGAGAGTAAATAGGAAGAACAATGTTTTTGAACCTTGAACATTGTATAGCCCATGGCAATTTAGGCTGAGGAATTCAGCTTTGAGGTTTGTCAAAAATGTTGGACTCCGAGGGTTGAACTGCCAAGAGTTTCTGAGATTCTCTTTATCATCCACGTAAGCATATGTATTTCAAACACATGCATCAAACAAAGGCAAAACCTTCAAAGAACACCAAGTTGTTGATGAAAAACGCTGATCCTAGAGCAAAGGAAATGCCTGAGTCTGGAGAACTGTTGATAAGACTTTCTATAAAAGCCTGTATACTGTGCTAAAGTAACAATGTCCTGACTATATAAGATGCTAAAAATCAATCTACTGGAACTGTTAAAATTTAAATTTATCAACATGGGATTTTTTGTTGTTGTTTTACAATGGACCACACTTGAGTCATGTGAGTCAGCCATTACCAGCAAAAGGATAATATTAATAAATATAGCTGCAAGCAGTAATTATCAGGGCCAAGCACAAAGAACAAGATAAGTCATGCCAACATGGCTGGGAGCATCAGACCAACTGCAACAATGAGCAAGTAAAGACATATTAAGATGATTTTAGTCAAAATGCCTGAAAAATCAAATACAAATCACTAGTAATGTGATTTAATGGTTTAGCACTTTTGACCAATAGATGTTGGTCGATGTTACGAAACTGATGTGGTGTGGACAGAGTAAGGTGACAAAGACACATGCAATGTTTGGTGTCAATGTTACAGCATCAGAGTCATTTTGGCATCATGCCTCAACTTTATTTCTGCAGCATTTGAAAACGTTTTGTCTATCGACACGAATCCATAACTTTTTGTCGGCACAGTCTGAAGATGATACGATTCGATTTTGGTGAAAATGGTCTAGGAGGAGTTCGAAAAAGTATTTTGAAAGAAAATCAAAATGGCAGATAGGAAGTTCGGCCGACTATAGAGGAAGTTTCATTACAATAGGCAAAGCTTATCAACATTTTTCAAGTACCTTCAGGCCACGGTGCCAAAGATACATACCGAGTTTCACAACGATACGCCAATGTGTTTGTAAAATATAGCATTTTTTGCCAAAATTCAAAACGGCAGATGCACAAAATATGGGAATATTTTCCCATATTTGATATGGAAAAAATTGGGTATCGTTCTACTCAGCATGATGTACCGAATCTAAAGAGTCGGTGATATTTGGCCAAAGCATTCAGAAGTTATAAGCAAAAATGATCTTCTGACTCTTAGGTGGCACTGGCACTGCACTGTGGAAGTAGCCTCAGGTCATGGTTGGCATAACACACACCAAGTTTGGTCAGAATATGCTAAAGCGTTGCAGAGATATAGCCTCACGTTAATTTTGGCGTGCTCTTCGTCAAATTCATTCACACATTATTCAAGAACAGTTTGACAAATCAACTTGAATTCCATATATTTTTGTTGGCATGGTCTGAAGATGATTTGGTTCAATTTTCGTGAAAATCAGAGTAACGTCCTAGGAGGAGATTGAAAAATTCAAAATGGCGAAAAATTTTTCAATGATGGAAAATGACGTCATAGGGTGCAATCGTATCGTTTTGAGCCAAGGAATCAGAGGAAAAAAATTTTTCCGCAATTTTGTTTCTAGCCCTTACGGTTCAAAAGTTATTAGCATAAACGTGAGTGCAACTTTGGACAGTTGGTGGCGCTAGAGGAATTGAGTTAGAGACTCCAAAATTGCTACTGTGACAGTTCAGACTGTCCTCTATCTGTGTGCCTGCAAATGGTTCTATGGGCTGCCATAGATTTAAGAGTGGAAGAAGAAGAAGAAGAAGAAGAAAAAGAAACAAGAAGAAAAATAAGAATGCCCGCGGATACAATAGGTGCCTATGCACCTTTGGTCATTGGCCCCTAATTATTAAAAAACACATATTGTGTCATGGTCAAACAATATATAATGTCTGGCCACAAGGATGAATGGTAATACAAACTCGATTCCAAAAAAGTTGGGACACTGTACAAATTGTGAATAAAAAAGGAATGCAATAATTTACAAATCTCATAAACTTATATTTTATTCACAATAGAATATAGATAACATATCAAATGTTGAAAGTGAGACATTTTGAAATGTCATGCCAAATATTAGCTCATTTTGGATTTCATGAGAGCTACACATTCCAAAAAAGTTGGGACAGGTAGCAATAAGAGGCCGGAAAAGTTAAATGTACATATAAGGAACAGCTGGAGGGCCAATTTGCAACTTATTAGGCCAATTGGCAACATGATTGGGTATAAAAGTGGCAGTGTCTCTCAGAAGTCAAGATGGGCAGAGGATCACCAATTCCCCCAATGCTGCGGCGAAAAATAGTGGAGCAATATCAGAAAGGAGTTTCTCAGAGAAAAATTGCAAAGAGTTTGAAGTTATCATCATCTACAGTGCATAATATCATCCAAAGATTCAGAGAATCTGGAACAATCTCTGTGCGTAAGGGTCAAGGCCGGAAAACCATACTGGATGCCCGTGATCTTCGGGCCCTTAGACGGCACTGCATCACATACAGGAATGCTACTGTAATGGAAATCACAACATGGGCTCAGGAATACTTCCAGAAAACATTGTCGGTGAACACAATCCACCGTGCCATTCGCCGTTGCCGGCTAAAACTCTATAGGTCAAAAAAGAAGCCATATCTAAACATGATCCAGAAGCGCAGGCGTTTTCTCTGGGCCAAGGCTCATTTAAAATGGACTGTGGCAAAGTGGAAAACTGTTCTGTGGTCAGACGAATCAAAATTTGAAGTTCTTTTTGGAAAACTGGGATGCCATGTCATCCGGACTAAAGAGGACAAGGACAACCCAAGTTGTTATCAGCGCTCAGTTCAGAAGCCTGCATCTCTGATGGTATGGGGTTGCATGAGTGCGTGTGGCATGGGCAGCTTACACATCTGGAAAGGCACCATCAATGCTGAAAGGTATATCCAAGTTCTAGAACAACATATGCTCCCATCCAGACGTCGTCTCTTTCAGGGAAGACCTTGCATTTTCCAACATGACAATACCAGACCACATACTGCATCAATTACAACATCATGGCTGCGTAGAAGAAGGATCCGGGTACTGAAATGGCCAGCCTGCAGTCCAGATCTTTCACCCATAGAAAACATTTGGCGCATCATAAAGAGGAAGATGCGACAAAGAAGACCTAAGACAGTTGAACAACTAGAAGCCTGTATTAGACAAGAATGGAACAACATTCCTATTCCTAAACTTGAGCAACTTGTCTCCTCAGTCCCCAGACGTTTGCAGACCGTTATAAAAAGAAGAGGGGATGCCACACAGTGGTAAACATGGCCTTGTCCCAACTTTTTTGAGATGTGTTGATGCCATGACATTTAAAATCAACTTATTTTTCCCTTAAAATGATACATTTTCTCAGTTTAAACATTTGATATGTCATCTATGTTGTATTCTGAATAAAATATTGAAATTTGAAACTTCCACATCATTGCATTCTGTTTTTATTCACAATTTGTACAGTGTCCCAACTTTTTTGGAATCGGGTTTGTAGTAAAAACAAAGAAAGAGCAAAGTAAAATTTGCATGACTGAAATTTAATTGTCTTACCAGCACAGTAAGCTTGACAAAAAGAAGAAAATCTAAATATGCATGAGTAAAGTAGCTACAAATTCTCCAAAATCATACTTAAAAAAGAGTGACAAGTATTTTACACCTCTCATTATATTATACAGGCTTCATTGAAAGTGTACCCAGTTACTATCAAAAAAAAGCCTGAAGGCACCAAACGGATTCTTTTGAATTCAGCTGTGTTTCTCAGCATACGTAATCAAATGCATACAGTACACATCAGCCTGCAGGTGTTAAAGCGGAAGATCCCAAAAGAAAGCAAAAACAATAGCTCGTCTATCTTCAGCTGTCCTCGGGTAAGGCTTTAGTCCACCTAGCAGAGGTAAACCACATAAAGCTGAGAAGGTCTGATCTGCCCCTTCAACTAAATATTGGATACAAAGCACAAGGCTTTAGGGATTACAGAAAAATCTCTATCAGGCCTCTGAGCTGTGGTCAGGAGGAAGGGTGTGGCTACCACGGCCTGCAACCGAAGAGGATAAACTCCCTAAAATCTCAGTATCACAACCCTCCATCATTTTGCATCCATGATGTCATAGGTGATTATACACTGGCCACGCCGTGCTCCAGTAACACCAGGGACGGCGGGAGGCCCAGATGACACAGATCTCGCCAATCTTTGTACTGCACATTCAAATATTCAACGGAAACCTTGCCTGGACCTCAGTCCGTGGCTTAGCCCGAGGCAACCAACTGCACAGTGGCCTTCTCATTGTCATGCGTCAATGAGTGTGAGAGCCCATGGGGTCACATGGCTTGGAGGTTCATCCACTATTGTTTTTTGAGCTTCTGAGATTTGAAAACCTTACTTTTCCCCTACGTCTTCCACTCCTCCCCCACTCTGCCATCTTGTTACCTTCCAGCATTGAGGGCTGGAATGTTTTTGAGCCTCGTCAACAATGACAACAACAACAAAACCGGGACTTGCCCACCTGTGTACCCGCCCCTTCTGAAACAATGCTGCGTCCGAATCACCAATCTAGGCCTGCCAGTCATTCTAACCCAACCCATGGCCCCCTGCAGACTCTGGAATGCCTGAAGAGACGCCTGATTTTTGTGTTTTTTGCCACTCCTTAAGTTCTCAGGGAGATTAGCTATAAAACTGGAGGGGTGCTAGTCTCCTATCAAACACTCCAGCTGTTTCTTACGTAAATATGAGGGGTGAGCCTAATTTAAACACTCATTAGTGACATCCATTTTAAATAAATATCACTGATGTTAGCAAAAAGCTATGTTGTTATATCATAATAACCTAATATTTTTTTTTGTGATTTCTTCATAAAAAAACACAACAAAATTCCAAATACATTATATATATACTTCCGGTGATACATTCACCTCATCAAGGCTGCATTTATTTGATCCAAAACTCAGTAAAAGCAGTAATATTGGGAAATATTATTGCAATTTAAAATAATTGTGTTCTATTTTAATATATTTTAAAATGTAGTGATGGCAAAGCTGCCATTACTCCAATCTTCAGTTTCACACGATGTTTCAAAAATATGTATATATTATTTGTTCTCAATTGTCTACACACTGAATACATAGTGTTACATTAAAGATATAGTTTACCCCAAAATGAAAATGTTGTTACACACCTATATACTTATATACAAAGTATATATATATATATATATATATATACTTATAGACAAAAATATTTTTTAAAGAATTTGTGTCACATGTCTGTCTTGTCTTGTTTAGCATATATTGTGTTTTTGTTATTTTCTGTGCATGTGCTTGTGTTTTGTCATGTTTGGTGTGAGCACATGGCTCGTCACGTGTTCCTTGTGTCATGTGCTCTCCTGTCTTCTGTCTTGACCCCACCCCTCTTGTTATCTGATTATTGGTTTATTTGCCCCACCTGTTCTTCCCCATTACCTGCCTTGTTTGTCCCCTATTTAATCCTCTTGTGCCTTCAGTCCTGTGCTGGTTAGCTGTCACGTCTCCTGTTTTCATGCTCCTTGTTCCCGACCCTGGTAGTTTGTCTTTGTTATGTTTGATTTTCCCCCTCGTGGGTATTTTGTTTGTGTTTATTTTATTTTGTATTTAAATAAAACCCATTTTCTTGCACTTGAGTCTTTGCTCCCTCTTCATTTGTACCACACCCTGATAATTTGTGCATATTTTTTTTTTCATGGAACAACAGGTAATAGTGGCTTCCAAGTTTCAAAAAGGACAAAAAAAAACTGCACAATAAAATCAGTCCATATGACCAGCGCACTATATTTCAAGTATTCTCATAAGTTTGCTTTGTGAGAGAAACAGACTGTAATTGAAATAATTATTATAATCACATGTGTGTGTATATACACTCGAGAACCAATGATGTTTGATGTTCTTGATGCCCAGCCTGTTAATTATATAATAACTTTGCTGGAAAATAACATTTTCCAAACAAGAATTGCTCCATTACTAACCTTAGCGATTGGGAATGATGGCTTTAATGTTTTAAATTTTGCTAGTCAAAGAGGTTCAAAATGATTTTTTATTTTGAAATATGGTGTACATACTTTACTAGCATCCTGGCAAACTATTTTTGATTATACACAAAGTTCACAGGACACAAGTGAGAATGAGCTGAGTGGATTGGTGGGAAAGCATCTTGAATCCGTGTCTGTACTGTAGGTACATGTGCACAGCACATTTCAAGCATCGCCCTCCAGTAAAATCAAACTGTGTTACAGAGGAAATAACAAAACAACAGCAACAACAAAAGAAAACAACAAAAATGACAGAGGACCACATAAATAAACAGGAAATTAGATCCCAGTCAGCAGTTTAAAAAAAAAGAAGAACGGTTTCTGAATGAATGAGATAACCTCACCAAATTTCACAGTAATAGGGCTGTGCAGTGATAGGGGTCTTTGGATAGGGACCACATGGTAATGGGGCACACTGGGTGTCTGGGTTTTATCACTCTGACTGACAGCTGGGTGGGGGCACAGCCTCTGGCAGTTTAATAGCAGACCTCTTAGCCCACCCACCTGACCCTGCCCAAACCCACCATCTTGAAACACCTATATTATGCTCTCAGGAAGAGGGTTAATGAGGGAAAAAGGTTCCGGAATCAGGAGCTATTTTTGGATTTAGGATTTCAGGCAGTCAGTAAGTGAGCACAAGAGATAAGCGAGTTATTGTTTTTAAATCTGAAGTTTGTGTATTGCTGTTTAAAATGTAATTAAATTCATTTAAACATATTAATATTAAAATAAATTAACCGAATATTATTAAAACTAATGTGTAATATCAATATAATTAATATTCATTATTTTATTACCATCACAAAGAGACTGTTTACACCTGGTCACTTCCTGCGTTTTTACTGATCGGATAGCTATCTGATTTGTTAAAATATTCCATTTACTATTCCGATTACTAAACTTTGTAATTACTGCTGTCAAATCTAGCATCTAACTTTAAAAGTCTGCAAATATATTAGTGCTGTCAATGTTAACGCATGCGATTAATGTTTTTCGGTTAAACGCGTTAAAAATATTTAACTCAATTAATGCAGCATCCGTTTATCCCATCATCCGTTGGCTAGCGTTATATTATATGATCACACACACTCTTATTCATGCAAATTAACTCAGCTTTAACCATTCAAGCACGACAAGACAAAAGAGAATGTGCTGTCTGTGAATGTCCTGACACACACACGCCAGTATCGTGCGCACAGACAATATATTTAAAATATACTGTCTTTATGTTGTTTCTACATTAATTTGGAGATTAACTGTGAAATTATGTTATAAAATATATTAAAAGCTTTTGTTTTTAATTGCGTTTTTAATTGCGATTAATCTGAAAAAAAAACTGTGATTAATTAGTTAATATTTTTAATCAATTGACACCACATATATATATACAGTATATTCGTGCTGTCAAATAGATTAATCGTGATTAATCGCATCCAAAATCGGTGTTTACATAATATACAGTTGTGGTCAGAATTATTGGCACCCCTGGTAAATATGATCAAAGATGGCTGTAAAGATAAATCTGCATAGTTTATCCTTTTGATCGTTCATTCAAATAATTCACAAAAATCTAACCTTTCATTGAAGTAAAAGAATTGAAAGTGGGGGGAAAATCACATTATGAAATAAATGCTTTTCTCTAAAACACGTTGGCCACAATTATTGGCACCCCTAGAATTTTTATGAGTAAAATATCTCTGAAGTATATTCCCATTAATATTTACATTTTTTTTAGCACACCAGGGTGACTAGGAACATGAAATTGTCCAGCTATGATGTCTTGTTCCACAGGAGTATAAATATGAGGAAACACAAAGGCCAAATTGGGCCACCAGATGTGTTTGGTGCAAACAGGGATTAAAAATACCCCATGCCCACGATTAAATATACCACTGGATCTTTAATGTTGTGGGTCTATTTTTTTTCTGGAGGTCCTGGACATCTTGTTCAGATTCATGGTATAATGGATTCTAGCAAATACCAACAGATAAAAAATCAAAACCTGACGGCCTCTGCTAGAAATCTTATAATGGGCCGTGGTTGGATCTTCCATCAGGACAACGATCCAAAACAAACTATGTCACTGAGTACAAAATGAAGCTTCAGCCATGGCCGTCCCAGTCCCCTGACCTGAACCCTATAGAAAATGAGTGGGGTGAACTGAAGAGAAGAAGCACCAACATTGATCTGGGAATCTGAAGGATCTGGAGAGATTCTGTATGGAGGAATGGTCTCTGATCTTTTGTCAGGTGTTCTCCAAACTCATCAGGCATTATAGGAGAAGAACGGTTACAAAACGTATTTAAAAAAAGGGTGCCAATAATTGTGGCCAACGTGTTTTGGAGAAAAGCATTTATTTCATAATGTGATTTACCCCCTTCAATTCTTTTACTTCAATGAAAGGGTAGATTTTTGTGAATTTTTTAAAAGATAAAAGATAAAAAGGCTAAACGATGCAGATTTATTTTTAAAGCCATCTTTGATCATATTTACCAGGGGTGCCAATAATTCTGACCACAACTGTATATATATATATATATATATATGTGTGTGTGTGTAAGTTTCATTTGCAACAGTTTGCGTGTTGGCTTGCTGAATCGATACTCAGCTACTCATCTGCGGCGATGCGTGTTGTAGTAACGCTGTCATATCTGGCTATAACAATTTTGCAATTTTTTAACATTTTTGGGAGGAGTTAAATTTACATATGTGGTTTCAACAACCATGCATTTACGCTTGTCCAGTTTCATTTAGTATGCGTCTCAGACCACCTCCTGAAGTGGTTTGAGTGATCAGATTTAAATCCATCTCGAATGCGTTTCGGAGGGCATTTACACCTGGTCTTTTCACGATCGGATAGCTATCCGATCAGAGAAAATGCATGAAGTGACCAGGTGTAAACAGGCTCAAACTGATGGCAGATTTGAGGTTAAAGTGTAGTAGTATATTATCAATATATTCTTATTCCTATTCATGATATATTCATTTACTCACCATGCTTTTATGCCTTTGTGCAACACTAAAGGTTCTCATTAGCCAGTGAATAGCAGTAATTATTTAATTAAGCAATGAAACATATTACCATATTGCGCCATATAGAGGTGTCCAACAGTATAAGACTACATTGGTGATTTTAAATACTGGTATTTAAAAGTTCACAGGAACGAGTTGGAAAGTGAACAGAAACAGAGGAGAGCAAGAATACCTGGCCAACTGGAGGAAAGCCAGAAGTTCTGAAAGAAATCTTACACTTGCAAACTATCCCTTTAACATTAAATAAAACCTGGAAATAAACAGAAAATGTGCAAAAGAAAAATGAATGAATGAATGAATTAATATTTAGGCCTGGTTTCACAGACAGGGCTTAGATTAAGCCAGGATTAGGCCTCAGTTAAATTAGGACATTTAAGTAGCTTTTATAAACGTGCCTTAGAAAAAAAAAAAAACATTACTGTGTGCACCTTGAGACAAAACCATGGCACTGACATATTTTAAGATATGCTAGTGCAAGTTGCTTTCAGTGAAGACAGCTCGAACATGTATTTTAGTCTGGGACTAGGTTTAAGCATTGTCTGTGAAACCAGGCATTAAAGTTCTGCACTTTTTCTAGGTCACTCACTAATCAAATGTAAGCAAATTTGTGACACTGACCGTATTGACATTCTCAAATCATGCTGGATAACATGGATCATCTGGTTTTCTCATGTCAACTCGAGTGATGCTGTAAGCAAAACATTACAAAATACTAAAAAAATCATGTTAACTGATATATTTTTTATGCCAATAATATATGTAAGGAAAATCATTTAGAAAAAAGCAAAAAGTAAGAGGCCAAACACACTTGCATATTTGAGTGAGAAATGTAGCTCTTGCAGGTGCACTTTTTGTATATCTCAAAGTCTGTGAAATAAACCAGGAGTATTTTTTTTGCACGTGCAAAGGCAACCATTACAAAACGGAGACCAGTGTAACTTGGCAATGATAAATTTCACGTCTGGAACGGCTGCTTTCCAGATGAAAACAACTAATGAGGAAGTAAGGTGGAAAATCAGTCAAATCAGGTGGGTTCAAGGCGGGTGGGCTGAGGTGTCCACCCATCACCGGCTTGATACAAACCAGAGCACCTCGGATCTTGTAGTTTAAGTCATATTCTCTCTCATGCAAACACTCAAAATAAATGTTCATTCATAGATGCATTGAAATGGACATGGCACACAACGTTATATTTTCATATACAAAATAAGGAACGAGTTGAAAAGTGAACAGAAACAGAGGAAAGCAAGAATATCTGGCCAACTGGAGGAAAGCCAGAAGCTCTGAAAGAAAGTTTGGCTGTTAAAGTCAAGGGCACATTACACTACAAACCTGCGATTACTAAGTCCCGAACGACACTGCGTAAAATAAAGAGGCTATTAAGCAGTTAAAGTAAAAGATAACATCAACTGTGCAAGTTCAAAAATCACTAAACCAAATGTATACTTTCATCTGCATGTCTCCAGGTCAGAAGATCTCCAATTCTGTGATAAAACATCTGTTTAAAGCTGATTTTTTGTGTGTGTGTGGAAAATCTCTCAAATTATAATCAAATTAGCCATAAATATTTAATAAACAACCACAAAAGGGGCAGAAGATGTGTAGAACTTGCATGACAGCTGTTTGAGTTTTTGTGCAAATCTATGGAGTTCTGCGAATTCCACGTGGACCTGCCGAAAACCTCATAAGATTAAACAGAGCTCACCTTGTGTTCGATCAACCACAACCGTTAATGATGATGCTGTTTGCAACTGTGAACACAAACAGGTCTGTATCAAACCAATTACTTAGTCTGTCCAAAACCAGGCTCTAATCAAACCAATTACTTTACTTGTCCAAAACAGACATCCATAATCCTTTGATACTTTCCAGCGCTAAAGCTACGATAACTGGTTTATTTGTATTTTCCGCTTCACGTTCCGCTTCATAGCCACCATAGAAATAACAAGGGTTTCAAATTTACATAGATGAGCGAGATGCATGAATTTGGGATGAAAAGCAAATGCGTCTATAGGACGTGTGTCTACGTTTTGCACATGTATTTTTAAAATACATCACAGACACTCATATGTCTATGATGTATTTTAAAAATACATGTGCAAAACTTTTTAGAAATGTACTCTTTGTGTGTGTATGTGTGTGTCTCTCTCTCTCTCTCTATATATATATATATATGCAAGTTTAGTTCAGGTAGAAAAAATTCATGTGAATGTTTATGAATTAATCATTCATTATATTTGTAAAACAAAAAAAAGTCTTTTTCACACAAATAAAATGAATGATTAAATATTCACATGAAATTGTTCTACCTGAACTAATCTTGCTTTGTTATTTGTCGTGTATACATATATATATATATGACAAATTACATAGGTCAAATTATATATATTTTTTGCTTTTTATATTAATAACCAATGATCAAAGTTTTGTTAAAATATTTTCTTTCTAACAAATAAAACCTTTTCAAGAATGTCATTTTGTTGTTCATTATGTCATTAAGATAATTGTACTTTACGCCCCCCAAACATCAAAATAAAATGCTAATCATGAAAGAGCTGCATTTAAGTTTTAATGTTTTTTAATACATAAACGGGACAAAAATTCTACATAAATCGATGCATATCAGATACAACAGACAGCAAGTTTTAGAGATGTTTATCTACAGGTTTTCTTTTTACAACTTGACAATATTCAAAATATTCCCCAGTGAAAGTGAATGGGATGCAATGGAGGTGATCGAAAGACATATCTCGATGGGAACATATGGCAGCAATTGAGGAGAGAAAGCGCTGTCTGACCAGCTGCAATTAGCACACTGCCTCATGTCGGCCTTTCTTTTAATAGCTTGGATTGCCCTGTTTAGACTAAAAATAAATGGGCCAATTTAGGGCTGTGGGGACTGTCATTTCAGGAGCATGAACTCTGACCTTGGCCAAAACTGAATGTCCAGATGGAACGTAGTGTGCATGGCACAAAACCACGAAGAAATGGCTTCCACACCTGCATGCATCACTGCAAAAGATCTGTACACTCTTAAAGTCACCATTAAGACCAAGTATTGATTTCAAGTATTGACATGAAATCAGTATTTATTATAAATAATTTATTTGTGCATGTCACTATTTTTGTTTTTTTAAATCATGTGTACTGATAATCTTTAATCAAAGTAACTTCCCCTCCCTCTTGCAGCGTTATCTCTTTTCTTCTCTGATGATGTGTTAATTGGCGCAAGGGCGGGACAACCTGTCACTCACATGAGATCCACCAATAGCAAACCACAGCCATCCAATCCGATCCAATCAATTCCCCAATTCGCCCAACATCTTTTCCTGTTTGAGAAGCCGTTTCACTCAAATATACACAGATCAGGCATAACATTATGACCACCTTCCTAATATTGTGTTGGTCCCCTTTTGCTGCCAAAACAGCCCTGACCCGTCAAGGAATGGACTCCACTGAAGGTGTGCTGTGGTATCTGGCATCAAGATGTTAGCAGCAGATCCTTTAAGTCCTGTAAGTTGCGAGGTGGGGCCTCCATGGATCGGACTTGTTTGTTCAGCACATCCCACAGATGCTCAATTGGATTGAGAGCTGGGGAATTTGGAGGCCAAGTCAACACCTCAAACTCGTTGTGCTCCTCAAACCATTCCTGAACCATTTTTGCTTTGTGGCAGAGCTCATTATCCTGCTGAAAGAGGCCAGAGCCACCAGGGAATACCGTTTCCATGAAAGGGTGTACATGGTCTGCAACAATGCTTAGGTAGGTGGTACATGTCAAAGTAACATCCACATGGATGGCAGGACCCAAGGTTTCCCAGCAGAACATTGCCCAAAGCATCACACTGCCTCCGCTGGCTTGCCTTCTTCCCATAGTGCATCCTGGTGCCATGTGTTCCCCAGGTAAGCGACGCACATGCACCCGGCCATCCACGTGATGTAAAAGAAAACGTGATTCATCAGACCAGGCCACCTTCTTCCATTGCTCCGTGGTCCAGTTCTGATGCTCAATTGCCCACTGTTGGCGCTTTCGGCGATGGACAGGGGGTCAGCATGGGCACCCTGATTGTTCTGCGGCTATGCAGCCCCATATGCAACAAACTGCGATGCACTGTGTATTCTGACACCTTTCTATCAGAACCAGCATTAACTTCTTAAGCAATTTGAGCTACAGTAGCTCATCTGTTTGATCGGACCACATGGGCCAGCCTTCGCTCCCCACGTGCATCAATGAGCCTTGGCCGCCCATGACCCTGTCGCCGGTTCACCACTGCTCCTTCCTTGGACCACTTTTGATAGATACTGACCACTGCAGACCGGGAACACCCCACAAGAGGTCTAGCCATCACAATTTGGCCCTTGTCAAACTCACTCAAATTCTTATGCTTGCCCATTTTTCCTGCTTCTAACACATCAACTTTGAGGACAAAATGTTCACTTGCTGCCTAATATATCCCACCCACTAACAGGTGCCATGACGAAGAGATAATCAGTGTTATTCACTTCACCTGTCAGTGGTCATAATGTTATGCCTGATCGGTGTACATCACAATAGGGAAGAAAAGCCTATCACAGCTTCCGTTTCATGCTAACTTTTCAAGGTTTCAAAAAGGAACAGAAGAACTATTTTGGATTACCCAAAGAACCTTTCAGTGAACATTCTTAAAAGAACCATTTTTACCTTAGTGCAAAGGTTTTTTTTTTTTTTTTTTTAAATCTAATGAACCTTTTCCCTATAAAGAATCTTTTGTGGAATGAAAGGTTAACTTTCCATGGATAATGCATAATAAAGAACCTTTATTTTTAAGAGTGTACCAACTATACATAACATTGTTTAAACAAAAATACAATGACTCTTTGTAGATCTGTTTATTTTTCCATAGCAATTACACTGGATTTCTCAAACTAGCATTGGCGGTTCCAGATCACTATCTAGAGTTTGATGGGGTGTGAAAAGGAAACCCTCTGCATTTGGGACTCCGATAGCCAATCCCTAAATCACCTTCCATGTCCACCCTGAAACTTTCTTCTGCTAAATTACCCTCTTGTTTAAATGGAATTTGCAGCCAGATTCAGGCTGAATTTGTTCCAGAGCACTGGGCTTGACCGGTAGTCCGGCACAGATGTTCAAATAAGCCCAAGAACAACAAGGAGAACCCTTCACACCTGGAAAGTCTCAACACAAAACTTGGCACCCCAGAACCTGTAGACTTGTCCTGGCTCAACCTTTCACCCCTGGTGATGTCAACGCATCCTTCAGCCAATCGGAGTGCTTCGGCCCGCCATTGACTTTGCCGGCCCAGACACAAAGACAAATGAATCTATCAGATTAAATGTTTTTTAATGGCATATGGAGAAAGTCAGAGGACCTTGCTAGAAGCCATATGTGGATTTGCTCTGATAATCATTTAAAATGAGCTCTAATTTGTAATCCGCGAATGGAACCGCTCTGTCTCATGGGGGCCCGTGTGCAATCTGTGTTGTTTGTTTCTCCAGATGCACTGTATGTAATGACAGCAGAGCTTTCTAGTGTTAGAGAAAGGCCAACTCTTCGTATTCTTGCCTACGGCCAAGTCATTTATTCCATCTGAAGCGGAGGAATACATTTGAAAACGTCAAGGAAAGGCAAACTGGAACTAAGACACAATAAGTCATGGTACTATTCCTTCCAGAATGAAATGGAGACCACCTGAGAATTACTGTGTCCAAATCATGTCACACTTGATTAAATAGGACTGATAATGGAGAGCGCATGAAAAGCCCATGAAATATTGTGTCTCCTGTGACACAATGTCCATAACTAATTGCTCTGCTTTGCAAAAGTTACAGCCAAGTTTATCTGAATCATACTGGAGAATATCAAAGTTGTCAGTGCCTCTGAAGCTGTTAATGCAATTAGACAACCCAGAACACAGATTCTTACAAATAATTAAGAGTGTTTGTTAAGGCAACCCTGACTATTATTAATCCTCATACTTGAGGAAACCTTTGATCTTAAGTATTAAACTTTGGCGCATAATTTGTTTTGAGCTTGGGCATGAATCATACGGCTTGTTGAGGTGAGTGATCATCAGAGTTATGATTTTCACATTGCAGATGATACCATGGAGAAAACAATCCTATAGGGACCCAAACATCTAGAGACAGAGTATCATAGAGACATGTGCTCTTCTGACTGGTGTCAAAAACCCAGAGCACCCTAGAAACCCAATAGCAATCCCCTAAAAGCACTAATAATAAAAAAGGCAAATAACGGCAAGAGACAAAAAACTACAATAGTAAGAGCACCAAAATCCTGCAGTCCAAGATGCTCCCAATGATCATCGGTGCAGCACAAAAGAGGCTTTTCAAAAGCTGCGCAAAGGTCAAGTGATGCTCCTACAAAGAACTGTGGGTCATTTAGATCAGACAGACACTGTCCTCCTGTGGCGGTTTCTTCATTAAACACACACAGGTGAGAGGACAGTTTGGATTTTGGCCCAGTCAAACCAGCCTTTACCTGTGATCACCCAAGCATGTAGAGTGGAGAGAGGAGAGGTTCAGGACCCTAGCCGAGGGGCAACCTCGTCACTCACCTGGGCCGTTGTCTTTGGACAGGACACTCAACTATCTGAAACAGCAAAGCACCCCCAACACACAGCTTATTAAGGGCAGGTTTGTTCTTCCTGACAGAGCTCAATTGTAGATAATTGTCTCTTTCAGATCACTGAGGGCTTGTGTGATCCTCCATCCATTGAAGTCGAAGGAATGACGGATTCTTTTCACATGTGGATGGAGGGAGTTCCACTTCACAGAAACCAATAAGGAGTCAAAGACCCTTTTTTCTCAAGGTTTAATTAAACTGTTACATTCAACAGATAGCCAATACATGAATTAAAAGGATATTTTTACTATTTACATCATTGTCAGTCTTAATATATTTATCTGTATGGTGAATATATTTTAATTTTAATACATTTTTAAAAGTATTCTATTAACAGTTTCACTGTTTTCTTTAACTATTCTTTATGGAGGAATAAATAATACCAATAACAATATACAATCATATATTTTTATTAGTACTATATACTGTATACATACAGATATTTAAATAAATCTATTATATTAGTGTAATATAGTTAATAAAAAAATTGCATGCATCCTTATATGAACAATAAATAAACAAATTAACAAACAAATAAATAAAATTAATATAAAGACAAAACAACAAGCAGCATTCCCAATGCACAGGAGGTACAATTCATTTAACACTCACACTACCAACGCCACTGCACCTTCAAATGATTCCAGTTTAACTTTCAACTTGTGATAACGTTTAGCTCCAAACTGTTTGACGTCATCCGAATAGAGAGGTTCCCCTCATTGCGTTTCCTTTAGCAGCTCACACACACGCACAAATGCACACACATACATGCACGCACCTGCAGCTGGTCTGATTAATAAACTCCCAATGGCAGTCCGTTAACAGGCCAGCTGTAGAACAGCAACAGAACCATGTGTGAAATTAGCAGGCTACAGGTCCTGTTTTGTGCCTAACATGGGCTCACACACTAACACATATCCCTGTAAACTGAGATGAAGCCTGGTTTATTTGGACTAGAGGGGAGTCATTCCTACAAAAGAGTACATTATCATGTCCCCATCATATACTGTTAATAAAATATTAAAGTTGGAAATGGGTTGAATTTTGAACTACTTTGGTTTAAATGGCAAATGACAAATTATTAAGATTAAGAGTTTTAATTTTCCTCCATATATATATATATATATATAGTTTAAAATGTTAATAGGCGTTCCTACTTCCTTAAGTTGTCAAGGAAATTGCCTTTCCTTAAAATAATTCCTTTAATGAATAAAGTTCAGTTCCTCTAATGACATCATTCTCCAGGAAATGATTCACCTTTTTAAGGGAAAACAACAGCTAAAATATGTTTTGTGCTATTAGTTGCTTTTCCCCTTTTTTCTTCCATTTTGTTTCATGCAATTTCAGAAATTGGTTTTGATATCAAAAAGTTTGACACTCTGATGTAAGATAATGTGATATGAAATAGTGTCTGTGAGTATTAAAAAAAATATATATTTCTAATTAAAAACTTTTAGTAAATTGTTGAATTGTTAAATAGCTCTTCGGTTTAATTCTGTTATGTTCCACTCTGTTACTTTTTTTTTTTAAATTATATAATAGTCAAATAGAAATCCCTGACGTACATAAAGCATATTCATAAAAAACAAGGATTGGAACCATGAAAATTGACACATATTGTCTTTTTTAGCATCTAGATCTTCCTAGCAGATCTGTGTGACAGACCCCAAGTTACTGTATGTGTATTGAGAGCGATGACCCACGCTAAAGGAGTGTCCCTCAGATAAGACTCTGTGTCCTCAGTATTTTTACCTTTTTCCACTCTATTCAAACCCATTCACAAAAACACACTCACATCCTCAGCCTCATGAAACACTCAATGCACCAACAAAGACGCTCTACACATCCTGGATGGTCATGTGGTGACAATGTGTGCGCTGTGGTGGAAGTCTCCGAGAGGAGGAAGCGAGCTGTTGCCCCAAGCGACTCGTCCTAGGGAGGAATGTTTATCGTGTCCAGTGTCTTTGATCTCGCCCACTTAATCACTTCCTGCACACTGTACGTGAACTGCCGCTCTGCCACATAGGGGAAGCAGGGGGAGGCCATTAGATGTGGTTACTCCTCCACTACCTTCCACAAGTCATTAGATAGAGTCAGCGATAAGGTGCACAAATCCCATGGTTTCAGGGTGTTGTGGCTGATTCCTTGAACATCTCTGAGGACCGAGTAAGACAGCTTTTAATTGCTGTCTGGCTTCGATTGGCGTCTCCAGTGCTGGGAACTTCGCAGTATGGGGCGGACAGATGCTGGGCAGCCCCATGTTAGGTTTTACGCAAGGGCTGGGTAGTGACACAAATTTAAAGATTCGTTTTGATATTGATTCACAAGCTTGCGATTCGATTTAGTTCCAATCTTGATTCAATTTGATTCGATTCATTTGGATATCAGGTTCAGTACATGTCAATTTTTCTCAAGGAAAAAATGTCTCTCAATTAATGCTGTAGAGAAACCTGTCAGTTAGTATATTATAATACTAAAGGTTAAAATTATTTTTAACCTTTAACATAAAATTATAACTGATTTATTTGTATGAAAACATTGCACATAAGGCAGTTTTGAAAATAAGTTTTCAATGACAATTATGTTTCTACTCCAATTTTGTTTTTAAGTGGTGACTGTCATAAAAACTTTTTATGAATCCGTCAAGCCATAACCGTAAGAGCGCCAAAACGGTATTTATTGCCTAAATTTCACGATAAAATTGACAGAATTTGAAAGCTGAGACTTTGTTTCATATCAAAAGTAACACAGCACAACATTTATTACGGTTTATTGGATGAGACGGTACAAAAAATGTTTAGTGCAGTTTTGTTCATTCAACTGAAAACAGCAAAGACTAAAAGGTTGATTCCTAAGATTTAAGAATCGATATCGGATCATCAAAATTTGAATTGATTAAAATTGAGAAATCGATATTTTCAACCAAGCCCTACTTTATGCTCTCTACGGCTTTGGGCTTCGTTCCTTGTGCACACATGGAGACCAAAGTTCACAAAACACTATAAAAAACCTTGGAAAAGACTTTGCGCATGCCGCGACAGGTTCTGAAGGTAACCTCCCCCTACTATATCTGGTTCTAACCATGATTTGTTTTCTGGGGCATTCCTGTCAATCATAAAAGCGACACACTGTTGCTGGGAACCGTGACTCAGTGCAGGCCAGCAGACTCCATTATAACCCCTTACAGGCTCGCTCGGGTATCGGTGGAGAACTTCGCTGCAATAAGTACAACTCAAGCCCTCAGGTTAACCGGCTCCTCCCTATGCAAACCCAATTGCATGTAGGAGATTCTCACAAGCCTTAGAATAGGGATAAACCTGGCTCCACACCTGGGAGAGGCACAAGCAGGGACAACCTGTTGGCTCGCCCGTGAAGGATTGGCTATTCGGGGGATTTATATTTTACACTTCCTTGTCCTCAACTCTTACGTCACTCCACAAAGTGCTGTTGCTCTTTTGACTTTCAGCCAGGATTCAGTCTGTCAGTGGCGTGATGATGGCTGGGCAGTTGGCACGGCGTGTCGGCGCTCATGTACTTCGCTAGAGCCAACGGGTGTAGCTGATGAGTGTTACAGAAAACCTTTTGTTTCTCAGTGAGTGACGAGATCTACATAAGGAGGATTTACAGAATGTTCCTGAATCCATTTGTTACCGAGGGTCATGAACTGTTGATTCCCATTACAGCTTTCTGGGTGTTCTAGGATGAACAAACATGGCAATTATCCAATATTTGCAGCCTGTACTTTAAATAAAAATGTGGTCAGAACGGAATGTTGCAGAATTCAAATGCATGACATTCGCAAAATTCTATGTATCGGACACCCTTTGCGTGTTTCTTTATTAAATATTTCAGCTAATTTGATGTCACTTTCAGCTACCAATCAGAGTGTGCCTCCATTTAACACAATTTCAAATATTCTAACCCACTACGTAGGATTACACTGATTTTCCGTTGCAATCAGTGCTAAAAATATGAAAAAGTGCATGGAGGGTGGGCTTTTTTTATTACAATTTTTATGCTCCGTATACACAGATATGTTCTCCTAAACATAGGATTCACAAGGCCGCACTGCAGATTGTACCAAATATAATATTTATATATTTATAGGATTTATAGTAGGGTCAATGACATATAAGAGTGTTCACAATAAAGAAAAGGGGAAAAAAATCTTTCCAAAATAGAAATACATGTCAAAAAAAATCTTACTCGTGTTGGTTTCAGAGAGCTTTTATACATTTTTGAAAAAAAAGGCTTTAAATTCATGACATTTGGTGTAGCCATCAATTAAAAAAATGGTAAAATATTTTCCTGACATCTTGAATACATGTGATTGTACACATCCTAATAATTTATATATATATATATATATATATATTCCCCAATAATTAAAAAAATACATTCATAAATATAGTCAGTGATGAAGGTCTGCAGGGGTCCTCTGTATGATGTCACATCCTGTTTTATGTTTTTTTTTTTCTGAATGTTGGTTGGATTACATTATGTAGTTGTCACATTATACTTTGCTGACATTTTTTTTTTTAAATACGTTTTTCTCTAATAAACAAAAAATGATTATGCAAGCTACTTAGGTTTTGTTTTGAAAAATCATGAAGCACTTTATCATTATGATTTCTGGACAGTTTTAGCACACTAACGTGTTATTGTATGCTTTATCAAAAATAAAATTAAAAATATGCTCATCATAGAAGAAGTGTATTCAACTTACTTTATGTACTGTATTACATACAGTACATGTTTAATATATAGGCCAAGATGGAAAAAAATGAGTGTCATGTCATTGACTCAGTAAACAATACAAATATTAAATAGTGGTAACTATGTGAGATGTGCAGGCTCAGAACAGCAGCACGGCACAAACACTGTTATTATGGTACAACGTGTCATAGCAGTCATGGTGAAAGGTCCGGCATCTTTCATATTTCTCATTCAGCAATGCCCTCCAGCCTGTTTCTTTGCTGTCAAACTGTGCAGCTGGCACACATTCACAGCCCGGCTTTCTTCCAAAGAACGTTTAGGATCTGTAGTCTCAAGAACCCGACCAGCCCAGTTTCTATTGACTCACAAATATGGGAGTAGTAAACATTCCTGCTCAGTTACATTCTGTTTGCAAAATATCATTTTATAGTGCTATCTATAAAATAAGTGCCACAATAAGAGTGGAGAGAATATATGTTCCTATGACAGTGTAATTGTTTCAACTGACAGGCCACTTGTTGGACAGTAACAAATGCCTTAACACTCCCATATTCTTTTTATGGTGGCACCACCCACATGTTTACAAACATAAGCCTAATTCTGGAGTGCAGGAGACATCGGTTTATGAGAAGACAGTTAGGAGGATCTATTTTGATACCAAAATATGCTCCATTAAATAAGGCGGCACACACCAGACCCCTCACACATTCACTCTCATAAATGCTAATAAGAGAACTGCAGTCTACAAAATAACTGCATAATAAACTATCATTATCATTTCAAGTCAACATGAAACATTCACAACCCATTTTACTTCTGAAATGACACCTATTCATGATATTTAATCAGGATATTCAACCAGGTAAAAAAAATGCAGATATGACATTATCCATATCTATGACAATTATTATATAAATATTATATATATATATATATATATATATATATATATTATTTGTTAATTTTTATATTGCACAGTTGATATATATAATCAAAACTTAAATATTTGCAATCTAGAAATAACAAAATAATATATATATATAGAATATAGAAATATTTGTACAATATAAAAATTTACAAATATTAAATATATACTTGTAATATATATATATATATATATATATATATATATATATATATATATACACACACACACATTTTTATATTGCATATATTACATTGATATATAAAACTTAAAAATGAGCTATACAGCCATTAACAAATAATAAATATATATACTTGTAATGTATAATATATACACCAAAATAATCATACACTTTATTTATTTTGAGTTCTTCCAAGTCATCTGAAATGAAAAGTCAATTTAGAGGTGGAATAACACGAATCATTCACAATAAATGCAGATATATATGTTATGGAAAGAAATAGGGTCAATTTTGATTCCATGTTGACTTGCCATTTAAAAAATCTTATTGGAAGCAAGGTTATCAGGAGCCACAATGTTAACACAAACTATTAGCGTGAATAATGTTCATATAATTAAGTCACTGAGGACCCAATTATCGATCAGAAGTTCATAATACCCTTCAACAAATATTAATACAAAGGCAGTACCCACAAAATACCAAGAGGAGCTGTTCTGGCACTGCGTGTACATGTCGGCTTGCGTGACTGGGGTGTGTGTGTGTAAAGGCTCCAGTCCTGCCTGAGGGTGCCGGCACACAGGGAGCAGCTCTTTACTTTTAATCCTTGAGAGTCTTAAAAAAAAAAAAAGTCATATAAAACAACAAACACTTCAGCTTTGACATGGGATGCCAACGATGCCCTGAACAACCACAAGCGGAGGTGACTTAGTGCAGAGTCTGCAAGCAAAGAACCAATACACACAAACAAGGGTACCATTATTTAGGAGAAAGAACGCTGTGCCAAGCACTGAGGTTTTTGGAAATGTTTAGGTGCAACGGTCTAAATACAGGGAAAATATTAAACTAAAGGTTCATCATAAACTGTTATCATTATTCAAGTTAGAAAGACAACTGAGGTCTGGTATGACAGTAGCAATGCAGCTGTTAAGTCAGAAGTGAGTCAGAACAGACAGGAGTTTTGGGAACACCTCAAATATGTTGACATTTCATATGTTGCTGAGTCACACTGGTCGAACGCATCCTCCCAGCACACATGGCCTCCACAATACACAAAGTATCATTTTGGGCATTTCCTCATGTACCTTCCTCAGTGGTGCCACCGTTGACTCTGTACTTTGTTGACTTGACAAAAATGCAAAATGTAAATCAGTCTTGTATAGTAAAACGTAAGTTAGAACCAGGGTTAACTAAAACTAAAACACTAGAATTAAATCTATAAAAAAAGTTCTTACAAGAAATAAAATAAACATTAACTGAAATACTTTTTACTTCAGCTATAGCTGCCAATGCAACATTTCTCATTTTCATTTTGTTTAAATGGATAGTTCACCCAAAAATTAAAATTCTGTCATTAATTACTCACCCTCATGTCGTTCCAAACCTGTAAGACCTTCGTTCATCCTCTGAACACAAATGAAGATATTTTTGATGAAATCTGAGACCTTTCTGTCCCTCCATTGACAGCTACGCAACTACCACTTTGACGCTTCAAAAAGTTCATAAAGAGATCGTAAAACTAATCCATATGAATTGAGTGGTTTAGTCCAAAGTTTCTGAAGAGACTCGATCGCTTTTTAAGAGGAACAGATTGAATTTAGGTTTTTATTTACATATAAACATTGATCAGCGAACATAAACAGAAGCTCATCCGAACCTGCTTGTCGTGTGAGAACAAACCTCATTGGTTCTTGCTGAAGCTCAAACGTGTTGCGTAAAACGAGAATGAACCTCATTGGTTCTTGCTGAAGCTCAAACGTCTTGCGTAAAACGAGAATGAACCTCATTGGTTCTTGCGGAAGCTCAAACGGGCTGCGTAACACGAGAATGAACCTCATTGGTTCTTGCTGAAGCTCAAACGTGCTGCGTAACACGAGAATGAACCTCATTGGTTCTTGCGGAAGCTCAAACGGGCTGCGTAACACGAGAATGAACCTCATTGGTTCTTGCTGAAGCTCAAACGTGCTGCGTAACACGAGAATGAACCTCATTGGTTCTTGCGGAAGCTCAAACGTGCTGCGTAACATGAGAATGAACCTCATTGGTTCTTGCTGAAGCTCAAACGTGCTGCGTAACACGAGAATGAACCTCATTGGTTCTTGCGGAAGCTCAAACGTGCTGCGTAACACGAGAATGAACCTCATTGGTTCTTGCGGAAGCTCAAACGTGCTGCGTAACACGAGAATGAACCTCATTGGTTCTTGCGGAAGCTCAAACGTGCTGCGTAACACGAGAATGAACCTCATTGGTTCTTGCGGAAGCTCAAACGTGCTGCGTAACACGAGAATGAACCTCATTGGTTCTTGCGGAAGCTCAAACGTGCTGCGTAACACGAGAATGAACCTCATTGGTTCTTGCGGAAGCTCAAACGGGCTGCGTAACACGAGAATGAACCTCATTGGTTCTTGCTGAAGCTCAAACGTGCTGCGTAACATGAGAATGAACCTCATTGGTTCTTGCAGAAGCTCAAACGTGCTGCGTAACATGAGAATGAACCTCATTGGTTCTTGCTGAAGCTCAAACGTGCTGCGTAAAACGAGAATGAACCTCATTGGTTCTTGCTGAAGCTCAAACGTGCTGCGTAACACGAGAATGAACCTCATTGGTTCTCTGTGCCATTATCGTTATAATTGTGGTATGGACTCTGCTATTCTTTTATATATTTAGAATGATTTTTAGAACTATATCTTTAACTTTACAGTTATTGCCCTTGTTGTGAATGGGCCTTTAATAGTGTTTGTGTCATTGTGTTAATCACAGAATTATATATTAAATGTGATCATGTCTCATTCTGTCTTTAACTGTCACAAATATTCAAAGACAAGTAGTGATTTTGTTCCTAATATATTGGTTTTGGTGCCTTAACTCAAGGAATATTCCACATGTACTTAGATAAACTGCCACTAAAGTTCCACTGAAGTCGATATAAGACACGCAAGACACTGCAGAGGTTTTCTTTGGAAGACAGTTTGTTTGCCTTTGATTGGTCTTATTTGCCTCATTTAGGTTACGTCTTCCAATTTGATCTGTGTTATGCTGTTCCTTTTAACACTACTGGCCACTGGTTATTGGCTACCCTTACGAAAAAGAAGTTTATTCAAGTGTTCTATTAGTATACTTCTTTTAAACTAAAAATAAGAAAGTATACTTTCAGTCTACTTATTATATACTTCTCAGAAATATACTTTATGTACTTAAACATACTTCAAATTGCACTTAAGTATACTTGACTTATATTGACAGAAAAGTCTAAGAATATTTGGCCTATACTTGTACTCAATCTTTTGGTCAAGATATACTTAAAAGTATAATTAAGCAGTATTAAGTATACTTGGCTTGTAATTGTGTTTAATCTTTTTATTGAGTAGCAGTAGCCTATTAAATATACTTTTTTTTTTACATACAGTCTTATTAAACTTACATTGTTTGAAAATATTGATAAGAATATTGATATAAAACAGATATGTTCCTAATTCTGCGTATCTACATTTTTGTGTAGGCTAGTCCACTGGTAGTGTACATAGGAATTTATTTTACTCTTTCCCCACCATTGACTGAATTTTCCAGGTATCCATGTTTTCACTGTTATACGTTAGGGGGTGCTATGACACATCTTTTAGTACAGAATCTCCTGATCAAAATACAGGAGAAGAAGCAGAAATAAGTGATAGAAGATCATCAAACATTAAACAGCAACGTTACCAAATGAAATGTCGAACCCATGAAGAGTAAACGACTGTGAAGCTTTGGAGGTGTTAATGGACTTGATCTACTCCATCTGTGTTTTGATCATCGTTCTGAATCCGATCCAGACATAGTCTTTGACAAAAATGTGATTTTCTCGACTTTTTGTTTAAAATGTTGCCTTTCTTTATGAAACTTACCCACATTCAAGTGTTGATAAAAAAGGATGCATTAAAACATAATAAAATGTTTTTAAAATTAGTTACAGTTCAGTTAAAGGTATATTTCAAATATAAAGAATTTATATCTACATTTGAACATAGTAGTATACTGAAAGTGCAAAAATAATAAATAGTGAACTATAAGTATAATGTTGTTCACTTAAAAAAAACGTACAAGTATACTTGCAGTATAAACTACTAAACTAGTAGTTTACTGAGAGTACACTTCAAAGTATTAAAATAGTAAACTACTAGTATACTTATAAGTTCACTTGTAGTACAGATGCAGTACAAATGAGAAACCTAGTTGTGCACTTAAAGTTTACTACTGTTACACTTATAGTACACTTAAACGTATACTTTTATATACTAAAAGTGGGCCAATTTAGTCCCAAGCAGTATTGCAATAGTACACTTACAAGTTTACTACTAGTACACATTGATATTAGTATACTTACTACATAAAGTATACTTACAAATATACATGAACATTACTTAAGTATACGTCATAAAATGACCTTGAAGTATACTTCTTTTTCGTAAGGGTAAAGACAATTTTTCCTTGCATTTGGCACTTAGTGAGGTTTAATTTTGGAGCTTTTCTGCATCCTTATTAGATTATATTAAAGGTGACCTATTATGGTAATTCAGAAACAGTGCGCACTGATATAGAGAATATCTCCCTTTGGAGTGACTTCGTGGTTTGTAACTTTGCAGACCTTTTTCATGCTAGAACAGCAACATTACATAAAGAAAGTTGAAAAAAGCATAATAGGACCCAGTGTGTGATTTTAGTCTGATTTAGGCATGTCATTTTATCAGTATGACAAATTATGAATCTTGTGGAAAAAGCAGTTCCTCATCTCATCAGAGACACTTCCAGGACTCTGAGTAGGTATACAGCTGGTGCCGGTGCAGCCGTTCCTGCGAACGGTCGGTGTGCGAGAGCGCGCGCTTCTGAAAGCAGAAGGGTGGGAAGGGTGAGGAACCTGCTGTGTCCCGTCCCAGGTGAAAGGCTTTATGTGGGGAGCAATACAGAGGGTCAGGAGGCCCGGGCTCAATACCTGCTGTGCCTCTGAGACCCCCCTCACCTGGTCGACTCGTGTCTGAACAGGCACAACCATTGTGATCAACGGCTCTGTCTCTCACCAATCTGCCAATCTGACATGGCTGAATCTGCCGCCGCCGCCGCTGCTCTCCACAGGCCAACTGCCTGACACCCACAACACGAGGGATAAAGACTCCCATCTGCTGGCCTTGACTTGGTGCCAGATGGGCTGAAGACCCACTGCAAAGCTGAGGAACCAGGAAGAGGCCGGGAGGAAGGAGCTTTTTTCTTTACAATGGGTGCAAACGCAAGGGAACTCGTCCAAGAACAGTCGAAATCCTCCAAAATTGCGTAACGTGAAATCTGGCATAGCTCTCGACTTGAAAACAATGGACCGCCTTTAAAAGATCCCAATTACATTTCTGACAAGCCAGAAATCACCATACCTCTAAACTTTCTAATGAATAAACACAGAACTCTAAAACCGTTTGAAGGATATTGTGATCCAAAAATAAGGGTTTACAAGACTTCATATTAAGCGACCCCCATCTAGGGTTCAGTTGTGACATTCCAGTAAAGCCATTGTGTGCTTGTCCTCTGTGCACGTGACAAGAAGTGGTTGTTTGGAAAAGCGAATAGAATAAAAAGAAAAGAAAGCTTTTGTTTACTGGACCTGGCCTCAGGTGCAGGTGACCTTTGACTCCTTCAGCTCGCAGGTGGAACAAAAGACCCTTGAGGTGGAAACATATTTCCCTCAAGCTAAACACCTACTAGTGCAGAGAGAACTAGACAAGGACTCCATGAAATACCAATAGGAGAAGGAAACATTGCTATAATTAGAAATAAAAAAACAGACCAATGATTGGTAATATAAATATCAAAAGAAACATATAAATATACATTTAAATATTTAGGTATTTATAATTTATAGCGGCCCTTCAACATGTACCAACAAGTGACCAACTGCAAAAGTGCTGTATAAATATTACAACATACTACATATTTAATGAACAATTTCAGGCCTTTTTTTCATTTAATATAGGCTTTGTTCCTGGTATTATATTGCATTATTTTAATTTATTTTATTTTATTTTATATTCATCATGTGTCCCGCCCTGTGAGCGACTACGCAGTCTAGATTTTGGACTATAAAGTATTATAATTTAGTTACATTTTTGAGTGGAAAAATAGCCTTCTAAATATTAAAACGTACTGTACTAAATATTTAATGAACCATTTTCATTCAAATGGACCATATTCATTCAGGCCATTTTGTTTTCATTTAATAGGCTCTGTTCCTGGTATTTATATTATATTTATATTTATAATTTGATATATGGTGCTTACATTTAAAATAGTTAATAATATAATTATTTATAAATAATATACAGTATATGCGGCTGTGTAGACGGCATGAGTCAGTTTCCCATCAGGAAGTATTACTATTTCAGCAGCTTTCCCAGAGGCGATGATGACCCACCATCAACACCAGTGAATCCCTGTTTGGCAGATCGATGATTGATTATTTATCTCTTTGGAGATTACATTTTCTCGAGACGTCTCATCCTTCAACCCAGTCCCAGAAGCTAAAGACAGGATACGGTTCAGTGACAAGTAAGTCTGGTTGAAAGAACAGGAACAATACTTCCTCTTATTGCCAGGTGACAATAGGACTAGTGACAATGAGTGCAGGGATATTTAAGAAAAAGTTATAAAAATACAGTAGGTATAGTTAATCCAAAAAGAAAAAAAGAAAAGAAAAATATGTCCACAAACTCAATGCAAATATCCCCCACTGTACTAACTGTACAAAGAAGAGTTTGGGTTTCTCCAGTAGTTATGTTCTGCATATAGCTTTGTTTGGGTAGGTGGGTGTCTGTCAGACTGATACTGGCTCAACACTGCCACCAAGCGGTGTATCCTCAAAAAGCCATGGGTAAATAGGACTTCTCTGCTTCTTGTCACTCTCTGGAGTGGGTGAGCTGTGGTTAGGCTGGTGAGATGACCTCACTGGAAGGGAAACACATAGAATGGGATGGGATTTTCCATTGCGCTGTGGTGTGAGAATGCTTAGACCCTCTTGTTACACCGCATGCTAATAAAAAGAAGCGTTCGGTTGAATTACAGGCAGAATCCTTTGCAGCCAAAAGGGAAATCCTTGTAATCCTTTAAGATTTCATGTTCAACATGTCTGTTTGTGTCAAAGTTGTCGGACAGAGGGAAACCTGTCTTTGTAGAACTGAAAAAAAGTTGCATTGCAATCAAAATGTTATATTTCCAATATAAGTTACAACTCAAGGTATTTGGGGATGGTGGACGGGAGCACAACATGAACTTGTCAAGCACATGTTAAATTCTGCCCTTTTTATTCATTCATCTTAAGTTTTTCATGACCATATCATGACCATTAGAATGATTTAAATAGTAAACACTGCAATTAAAATATACATTTTCCAAAACAAGTCTGGCTAAAAAATATAAGTTTACATCTCACTAATTAAGGATACAAGATATTTGGGGATGGTGGACAGGAGGAAAAATCTACTCCCATGTTACCCGTAGGTTATGATTCCAGTAAACAGTGGGAGTGTTGAAGAGTTGTAAAGAATTTGTGTACTTGTATTTGTGTACTCTGTGTACTTGTCTTATGGGTGTGTGGGAATGTAAGTACTTGGTAATGCCCAGAGATCGCATACTATGAAGAATTATGACTCAAGTCAAATAAATAAATATATATATGATAAACAAATGCAAAAAATGCAAAAAAAAACACTTAAAAATGAAGTACCATCAAATAACCTACAAATAAGTAAATGAATTTTACTTACAGGAACAATGCTGTTATGTTAAGCCACCAACATAAAACATTTTTATATGTTCTTTCTATATATATATATATATATATATATATATAAAGCAAAGGATGCTCATTAAATGTGTAATTGATACATTAAGTGTTTAAGCTTTTTTTGTGTGTGGAAATTAAGTTTTGTAGCAGAACCATGTCAAGTGAAGTTGTGTTATGCGTCAACCCTGTTACAACCCTTTTTTACCCCTGTGTGATGGAAAAAAATATCAGATGGGAAGAAATAATACAACAAAAGGTTTGCATTCTCTCCCCCGAGAAACTTTGGGTTCGCTCACAAAACTTCAAACTAATGCAAAGTTTCTCGGGGAACACAAAAGTATTGTGAACGAGCGTGATGTTTCTTGGGGGAATGCAAAAGTTTTACGAGTTTAAAATTTTTTCTCCCATCTCATATTTTTTCGACCACCATGTCCCTTTAGGGGCTCCGCACTTTTTCCCTTTTTTAAGTAATAATCTTTTAAATTAATAAAAAAAACTCAATGACATAATCATGTTCAAGAAGTGCAATTCTGTCATTTTTCTCGTCTTAAAATATGACAAATTTATAGAAATATCAGTATGAAATTCCCTGTCTAGGATGCATCTTTAAGTTTTACAAGCGTAAGCAAAAAAAAAACTATAAAACTGTCCATCCTGTTACCTGCGTTCTGAAACCATAAATATATCCCAACATACATTACAAGCTTAAGATGGAACAACGCAAGAGGCAACCATGTCGCCTCGTAAACCGGTTAAATTAGTGGTATTTCTACGAGGTTTATCATATTCATACACAAAACTAATTGTACAGCCAACATTCACAATTATAACTCAATTATCACCAACACCAATTAACTTCCACAATGATACTTTAACTGAAACGCCCCAAATTTAGAAAGTCAGGGCTCAAAGAAAGGCTTGATTACATCGTTTAGGTTAGCTCATCTCGTAAATACGATCATTCTGATATTACCTGTATTTAGCATTATTCTCGTTGAACGCTGGGGGTGTAATTATGGTGTGGTTAATGGGGGCTTATGATGCCCTAAGTATGCTGAATAATTCAAACGCAACGTCATCACATTAATAATCTCTACTACTCTAAATTTGACAAGTACACATTAGCATTAGCATATGCAGACAAAATTCATCCCAATCTGTTTTGTTTAGATCTGGTGAATCTTACCATACAATAAAAAAGCAAACACTGAAGCACACAAACTTTCAAAAGCAAACACTCAGATGCAAAGTTGTGCATGTTGAAGTCGACACACAAAGTGCCGGGATTAGTGGTGTTGGCTTTCTTTCCATCGTGTGAGAGAGTGTTACCACGGGAAACCTGATCTTGTTCAATAATTCACAGTAACACTGGACCACTACAGCATTCTCCATTAGCCCAGCTCAAGACCTCTGGCCTTACACCTCTCATTTGCAGAGTCTTTCTTGGCAGTGGCACACTGGATATGTCAACACTAGATAAGCAACAATATTTCAAGTCCATTAGACAAGCACTGCAAAAATTAAACAAATAAATTTACTTCAGCTGGACTTTGTAAGATAATCACACTTGTATTCACAGAAAATATCATGGATTAAGCTGAATTTTGATTTATCTTAAATTTGAATTTGAACCCCAATGGAGAATTGTTTTACTGATCTGACTTTTTACTGAAAACAAGTTTTTACAGTCAAAGGACTTTGCTGACTGATGAAGATTCCCCAACTATTCTGTTATCTTACAGCACACTTTTGCATTATTCTAGGATGCATAATATACCAGTGGCTATATCAGTATCAGCCTTTTTTTATTTTTTATTATTAGGGTCAGTTACTTTTGATCAATATTGGAACCAGATATATTATTATATGTGACCCTGGACCACAAAACCAGTCATAAGGGTCAATTTTTTGAAATTGAGATTTATACATCACCCGAAAGCTGAATAAATAAGCTTTCCATTGATGTATGGTTTGTTATGATAGGACAATATTTGGGCGAGATACAACAATCAAAATTCAAAAATCTGGAATCTGAGGGTGCAAAAAAATCGAAATATTGAGAAAATCAACTTTAAAGTTGTCCAAATGAAGTCCTTAGCAATGTATATTCCTAATAATAATATATTTTTTTATATATATTCACGGTAGGAAATTTACAAAATATCTTCATGGAACATGATCTTTACTTAATATCCTAATGAGTTTTGGCATAAAAGAAAAATCAATAATTTTGACCCATACAATGTATTGTTGGCTATTGCCACAAATATACCCGTGCGACATATGACTGGTTTTGTGGTCCAGGGTCACATATAGACATTTTTCTAAAGAGTTCGATAAATACCTAACTAATTTGTTCCCTATCATGAATCCTTTTGTAGAAATGCCTTTCCCCCCCCCAAATGTTTCCAATTACGCCCATTTAAAAAAAACAAAAACAAAAGTTATTCTGTGATCATTTTTAGAAAGAAAAGCATATACTTTTGATTTTTGTTAACAATGTCTTGAAGTTGAGTTATGTGTCAACCCTGTTACAATCACTTTTTACGGAGCCCCTAAAGAGACATGGTGTGTGATCAGATGGGAAGAAATAATATGTCAATGCGTTTGCGTTCTCACACAAACTTTTTGCATCCCCCCGAGAAACTATGGGTTCGCAAAGTTTCTCGAGAGAATGCAAAAGTATTGTGAGCGAATGCAATGTTTCTCAGGGGAACACAAATGAGTGAAAGCAAAAATCTCTTTTTTAAATAATAATCTTTTAAATTAAGATTGTAATTTAGATTAATGACATAATCAAGTGAACTCTAAAAACATGTTAAATTCTGTCATTTTTATTATTTGTTTTCCTAGGTTTTTCAGTAAGAGACAATCTTAAAATATCAACCATTACAACTATTTTTTATAGTAAACAAATGACAATTTAAAAGTGGATATTCATAGAAATATCAGTACGAAATTCCCTTTCTGGGAAGCATCTTTAAGTTTTACAAGCTTAAGCAAAAAAAACTATAAAACTGTCCATCCTATTACCTGCGTTCTGAAACCAATCATATGCCAAAATATATTACAAAAGATGAAAATGCAAGAGACAAGAAATTCAATCTGGAAAAAGACTTCTGTTTCACAGAATGACCCAAATCACTCCAAGACAGACACAAAGCTGTCATAGGATAAAAGCAAGTCTAGTAAAATGGGAAGACGGGACAGTGCTCAAGTGGAGACATATTAAAGGATGAGGTGAGACAAGAGTTGTGAAGTGCTGGAAAGGCATCAGCCCTGGTCAGAAGCTCTCATGTGCACTTTGTCTCCATTTACTTAATTAAGATGTGAGGCAGCGGCCCGTTCTTGGAGGGCATAAATCCTCCGGTTGTCCTGGAAGAGCTATAAACCACTCATCAATTATAGAGACCAGCAGCATGAGCGTGACTAATACCCACATCACATGCTTATTCACACCAGAGCTGCAGCCAATGAGCACCTAGGGTGCCTTGACAAGACAAGTGCGTCACCTCTTTGACCGTGATGCTCTTTACAACCACCGGGTTGACCTTATGTGCTCTGTCACAGCTGATCATGGTGGTTAAAAAGGTCGCCATATCTAATATTAATGACATACATAAAAAAAATCTTTTTGTCAGCTTGTCTGACAACTCTGTAGAAAGTTAGACGTGTGGAAACAGAAGCCATGCTATCTAAGGTATAAATTTTTAAGTAGCTCCTAAATTCACATGCCTGAATGGAGGAAATCCAAACTGTAGTTGCTATGAATGAAGCTGCTGCATCGAGCTGTAAGGACACCCTGATAGTTCCAAGTGAAGTAATGATATGTTTGATGCCACAACACCCTGCTCCTGTTGTTAAGCTGGTGAGCCATGTGGAACAGCCAACTGTTTGCGTGAGAGAAACTTTATGGCTTGGTGCCCATGTGTGGAACGCTGGAAACCTAAGACACCAGGACGACACTGATGCTGTTGTTCTTGACACCCAACTCAAGTGGCACTTTCAACGCAGTTTCATTTTTATGCACAATTTTCACCATGTGTTTTGACTTGGCACTTAAATGTGCTCTGACAGGATGAATTTAATCTCAAGACTCAGTCTTAGTTGAGAAGCGGATCTCCATAACAAAAAAACATGGAAAACCAATCAATATGACAATCATTCAGTACCACTATAACATAATACAATTACTTTTTTGTAAGGGCTATTGCTCTGGTGGAAAAAAGTGATATATTAAGAGACAATGTTAGGTTGGTAAATGTAATTAGGATAAAGTCAACATGAAACACCATTCAACCTATTATACTTCCATAATGTCATGTAACTGCAAATTTGAAACAGGATATTCAACAAGAAAAAGTGGAGGTTGGGACGTTTTGGGACATTTTATCCATTGGGAATTGGATCATAAAAAGTGGGCTGAAAGTGAAAAGACATGAAAGATCATGAAAAGTAGGCTGCGTTGTAAACCTAAGCAGATCGTAGAGACTATTAGTACAATATTGACTCCGATGAGAAAGCAAAAGCAAACTGTGCAACATCTTTCACGTCAGATTGTACAACACATCACAGCTTAGACGTTAGTCATGACTGACATCTTTGACTAAGTGTTTTACTTTGCCAGTCCGTGTCACGCATCTCTACAATGATAGCTACTCACCTGACATTTGTATTTCTTCTGTCGTAGCTCCCGGTGTTACCAGTTTCTGCACTCCTATTGGTTCTCCAGAAGACAAGCCTCACTGAAGTATTCAGACTGCAGGACTGCAAATTTAATGGAGAAAGCCAATTTAAATGTTGTCTTTAAGCAAGTCCAACAGACTCTTGGCAATTATTAAGAATTTTAAGATTTGGTGAATTTGTTGCGAACTTCTAAAATTTCATTTAAACATTTGAAACCGTGAGGGTTAGGTCTGAGGTGGATCTTCATAAGGGGTTTATCTACAAATCTTACATTTTCATACAAGTTCGACTGCACGAATTGATACAAAATGGCCAACTAGTGCAATACTTATGAATTCTCATTAGATCGGGTTGGAAAGTCACACTAAGCGAAGACTGTCAACGGCAAAATACATTTTTATGATTATGACTTTATCAGTCAAACATGTTTATTCTTTAGAACAACTCATTTTAAAATATCAAAGTCACATAAGTGCACACAGGTCTCGTCTTAAGAGCCATTTAGCATCAAGTGCCTGAAGCGAACTATATCTATGTATACAACACTATCACCCAACAGCATGCCACTGTTTTGAATGGGAGAAACCCCCACAATGACAACGTCTGCAATTATGCTCAATGGAGATACTTCTACTGATTCAGCTCTGGAAGAACCTGCTGTATCACAGTGCTAACACAGAAACTGGCACCCGGGGCCCTGCAACTAGCTTATCTTAATTATCATATCAGCTGTCCTTCAGTTAGGGTTTACTTTAATGGATGCATCCATTGCATTCATGCACATGCGCCAAAACACAGACTAATGTAAATTATTGACAACTCGTGGCAAGGCAATTACAACCTAATTACAACTTTTGTGATTCAAATGACAAAACTGGTAAATGGGGCCTGTAACCTGAAACTAATTATTTTCCCCCCCTTCCAGACACTTTTGCCTACCTACTGTCCTGGCTCTCATTTCCCTTTTCTCATTTGTTAGATTGGTTAAAAGACCTTCCAGACATAACAGAACAGGTAAGCAGAGGCACAGGAATGTGCAAACAGCCTCTTCCTTCTATCTCAGTCTGTCTTGTCCAACCTTTTCACGTTCTTTGTCATGACAGACAGCTGCAATCATTCCCATTGTGTGTCGTGCAACATCAGACTCAAAACGCCAGAGATCCGCCTCTGAGCTTCACCTTTCACAGAGCGAGGATTCTTTGATGCCAGTCGGGATGCGGAAATGGTACAGAATATTCCCTTTTAATCGTACATGTGGCTGTAAGGCTTTAAGCTGCGGTGGGTTTGCACCAGCATTTTACTAGAGTATTTTATGTGCTTAGCTTTGGTATGAATTATGGCAAATTTTATGGCTATAAACTACATAACAAATTCTGAGCTCTTGCCTGATCTAATTTAGGCCTCTAATAATTTTCATATGTCTTCAGAATGTCTGCCAGCACAGTGCTCTGTTTGTAAATCTGACCTCTTAAACTGTAGTACATGCAGTCATTTGTTAATATGGCTTTTAATATGGCATAAATTCTGGTCCAGTTTGCAGACTGGCCAAAAGAGCCGCCCACTGAGACATGTTCGTCCAAAGTGTTTGTTTAATTTTTCTGTGCACAGTAATAAATGGGTGTGGATTCGAATTCAAATAATTACACTGCAGTGTCAGTTTAAGACTGTCCAGAAAACAACGGATTAACAGGAACAAAGTGGATTTTCCTATAAATCAACATATGAAAATGTTAACTATGATTCACAGTGATCTATTTAACAAACAAATTACATAATGCTAATTGGGCATTCCTGTAGCTCAAAAAGTAGAGTATGGCACTAGCAACAGCATATGATTTCGATTCCCAGGGAATGCATGTGTACTTTGAAACTATAGACCCTGAATGCAATATAAGTCGGTTTGATAAATTCATCTGCCAAATGCATAAATGTAATTGGAATTTGCCCTGGTTGCTGGTATACTATTTTTTAGCCGTTATACACAGTCCACTTGTCAACAAACGTTTGCATTAATAATCCTTGAATAAATCTTAATCATTATTTCAAAATACACGTTCAAACTGTTTTCAAAGTATTTTTCAGTTATCATGAATTTTAATCAATTTTGGGGTGGTTATTCCATTTGACATAATGGTCAAAATATCTGATTATAAATATCTAATAATAAAAAAAAACTACTGATATAACTTTCCATTTTATGGTTTTCTTGAAATGGCTTCCTGCATATCGGTTATACCACACTGACTTTCATTTGTTGGACAAACATTTTTCAAGTATTATTAATACATCTGCTGTAGGGTAGGGGTGTATGAAGAGGGGGATTTTTTGTAAATTATGTTTTATTTATGTCAATAAATTTACAGTCCAAATAAATAAATAAGATATTAACAATTTTATTGTAGCCCCATTTTATTGTAACATAATTTTACTTTTACTTTTATGTGTTGTCGAATGACTTAACAGATTGAAAAATATTTGTACAGAATGTAAAATAGATCTGCACACAAAAAAACACACATTTCGTCATTGACCCAATAGCAACACAGTAAGTTTTCTAAGCCTTCATCTCATATTCTATTATGAAGGTGACAATCATGGTGAGTGCTTGGTGCCAGTCGCATTATCCACTCTTTGTGACGTGCAGAATACTGTATAGTCACACAGACATCATAGAGCTTTAAGAACTGGCTCTCTTAACTACCACCCACAAACTCATGAGAAAAACAAGACTTCTTGAACGAGCCACAGTCAGCGGCGGCCCACACAAACATGATGCAGAAGAGGAAAAAAACCATAGAAGAATGTGAAGGTGTTGGTGGTTGACGCCACTCTAAGCCAGTGTGGCTCAGGTGAGCATAGTGCTCTCGCAGGCCTGTTGTCTGGGCTTGGCTCGTCACACTCATGAGAAACTCCCATCGTGCCTTCAGGGCCTTCTCTGCACGGCAACAGGTATGCGTGTTGACACATGCTGAATCCCTCTCTTTTCTTCTGTTTTTTCTGCTCAAAGTTCTCGTGAGCATCGCGTAACGCCCTGTCTAAACCGCAGACATCAGAAAAACCACCTGAGCGAAGCTGTGACTTGTTTGATTGCACAGGCTCACACCCTGGTCTCTCCTACTTCACCCCCTTCCCATTCCCAACCAGCCCCATCCCAAAAACACACACGTAAACACACACATGCACAGCTCTAATGGCATCAGCGATGCCACCTGTCCATCACGGTGCACTCCCCGGAGGCCTGATCCGGCCTGGGCCGCTGCCATGCACTGGGAGAGAAGACATGCTGATAGATGGAGGAGGAGGTGGATTCCAGCGGCAGGTGAAGGAGGTGCCACCTTTGATCTGTTTCAAGTGTAGAGCGAGCAGGAAGAGAGAAAAAAAACTAGTGACAACGCACATCTCAAAGGTCAGACACTTTGTCATCATGTCAAGTGGTTGAGAAGCGATCCGTTGCCCTCTAAATATGGTGGCCTTATGAGAAGCATTTGGCTGTTATTGCATGATATACAGCAGGGTTTCCCAAACGGGGGGGGGTTGCACAGTATATTAATTATACTGAATATAAAATTAAAATAAATAAATGGGGCTTGCATGATAATCGCGATATACCTTAGTGTGATTATCCAATTGAAGGGTGTACTCTAATGTGATACATGTTTTAAAGTGAACCACGAAGTGCATTTCATTATTATAATTAGGGCTGCAAAAACTAATTGATAAAATCAATTATCAACAATGAAAATAATCGACAACGAATTTGATTACCAATTAGTTGCGTCTGCGCGCTGTGCCCGGGAAACCATCAGCCAGTCACGTCGCTTTACAGTAGTGAATACTGAATAACCCATTTATATGGACAAATCACAGACGACACAGAATGAGCTGCTGCGGGAAAGATACACGATGTAACACGAGAATGCTTTATATTTAAGCACTTCAAACAAAAGCATAAGCGTTTACCGCGTCTTGCCCTGTCGTGCTTTGACAGACGCGTGATGTTGAATGCCTCTGACACGTTTCCTCAGCGCATAACTTACATTTTATGGTTATATTATTTCCTTTTTGCATATTCTGACAACAAGCGTCTTGTTAAACTTCACTGACTTCATTGAAAGAGTCAAACAGACAGAGCGCAGTCGAAATAGGAGCGCAATTTTGCTAAAAAAATTTTTGTTAGAAATGAAGTGTAGTTTTAAAATTCTATGTAACAAGTAATCATATGTTCAGACGAGTGAATGTGTGTTCTTCATGCCTCGTACAAGTTAACATTTTGTGCTTTTGTTTTTTATCATTTATAATTTAGTCGTTTTAATTTCTACTTTAAAATAGTAAGCAATCAGTTGTTTTAGGTTAAGAATGTAATGTTTGTATTTTAACACTTTTTTTTGCTAATAATGTACAGCATAGCCTATACATTCACTATATTTGTTTTCATAGGCTTTATATTACACATTGTTTGGAGGACAGCAGGATGTGGAATAACAGTTTAAAATAATGGATTCAAATTAATTTAATTACAAAAAAGTCATTCGATTAATCGAAGAAAAAAAATCAACAGAATAATCGATTATCAAAAGAATCGTTAGTTGCAGCCCTAATTATAATAATCAAATATTATTTTTTTAATTTTACAGTACAATTGTAATTTGTACAACAATTGTTGTAATTTACAACAGAAATATATTTGTCTTTGTTTTTATAATTTGAGTTAAAATATAGTAATAATTGTTTATTTAAATATAATTTCAATTCAGAGTGATCAGATGCATTTTAAACAATTGGCAGATAGCTTAATTAGCCGGCACAACATGACCAGCTAACATCAATTTACTCATAGTATCATAAGTACTAGTCGGGTAAAATCACTCTATCATTCTGATTGGATTATACGAGCAGACTGATTGCTATAAAACGAGAGAAGAAGTTCTTCCAATCATTGTGTTCTTGTGTTAGTGTAACGTAGGCCAGTAAGAGCTGTGTGTGTAAACCTCACTCCCCTGGCCGCAAGAGGCTTGTTAGCGACTGACACTAGGCTGTGGTCTTTAGCCTCCTTAGCGTGCCGACCTCCCACACCAGAGACCCTGGTTCGAATCCCGCTTGGAGCGGGTCAAGTAGGACTAGATACATTTGGTGTAACGGAGGCTAGTAAGGCTGTGCGTGTAAACCTCACTCCCCTGACCTCAAGCTGTGGTCTTTATCATCCTTGTTAGCGCGCCCGCCTCATATGCTGGAGACCCCAGTTTGAATCCCGCTCAGAACGGGTTGAACATTACATTTGGTGCCGTTGACCCGGATGGGAGTGAGGTTTAGGGGGGTTTAGGAGTGTAACTTAGGCCAGTAAGGCTGTGCATGTTATCCTCACTCCCCTGGTGCACTAGCGACTGACGTTGTTGTTAGCGTGCCCACCTCCCACGCCAGAGACCCCGCTCAGAGTGGGATTAGTAGGACCGGTTACATTAGCAATGGTTACCTCCATAGAAAGACGTGCAGCCATCATCGCTGTGCATCAAAAGGGCCTCACATGCAAGGAAAGAATTTCTGCAAAGAACATTGTACCTGAAAGAACCATTTACTGAATCATCAAGAACTTCAAGGAGAGAGGTTCAACTGTGGTGAAGAAGGCTTCAGGACGTCCCAAAGTGTCCAGTAAGTGCCAGGACTGTCTCCTCCTGAGGTGTCAGTTATGGAATCGTGTCACCACCAGTGCAGAGCTTCATCAATAATGACAGCAGGAGGGTGTGAGTGCATGCAGAGTGAGGCCAAGACTTTTGGCCTGGTGTCAGTAAGGGCAGCAAAGAAGCCACTCTCTGAGGAAAACATCAAGGAGAGACTGAAATTCTGCCGGAAATACAAGGATTGGATTGGGCAGCAATCTGTTATTTTCTCTAATATATGCACTTTTTGGGACATCTGGAAAATTAATTGCCCGGTGAAGAAAAGGTGAACGCTACCATGAGTCCTGTGTCGTGCCAACAGTAAAGAATCCTGAGACCATAAATGTGTGGATTGCTTTTCATTCAAGGGTCTGGGCTCTCTCACAATTCTACACAAAAACACTCCAGGAGCAATTTGGTGATGATCCATGCATTGTTTTCAGCATGATGGCGCACTATGTCACAAGGCAAGAGTGATAATGAAGTGGTTTGGAGATCATTACGTTCAAATTTTTTGATCTGTGGCCGGACAACTTAACCAGATCTTAATCCCATAGAGAATCTGTGGTCAATCCTCAAAAGGCAAGTGGACAAGCAGAAGTCCACAAATTGTGATCAACTCCGAGCACTAATAAAGCAAGAATGGATCGCCATCAGTCAGGATTTGGCCCAGAAGCTGATATCCAGCATGCCAGAAAGAATTGTAAAGGTAATAAAGAAGGATCAATACTGTAAATATTGACTCTTTGCATATACTGAATGTAGCCTTTAAAACATATGAAATGCTTATCATTGTTTTCCAGTATACTACAGTGGGGAGAACAAGTATTTGATACACTGCCGATTTTGCAGGTTTTCCTACTTACAAAGCATGTAGAAGTCTGTAATTTTGATCATAGGTACTCTTCAACTGTGAGTGACGGAATCTAAAACAAAAATCCAAAAAATCACATTGTATGATTTTTAAATAATTAATTTGCATTTTATTGCATAACATAAGTATTTGACCACCTACCAACCAGTAAGAATTCCGGCTCTCACAGACCTGTTAGTTTTTCTTTAAGAAGCCCTCCTGTTCTCCACTCATTACCTGTATTAACTGCACCTGTTTGAACTTGTTACCTATCTTAAAGACACCTGTCCACACACTCAATCAAACAGACTCCAACCTCTCCACAATGGCCAAGACCAGAGAGCTGTGTAAGGACATCAGGGATAAAATTGTAGACCTGCACAAGGCTGGGATGGGCTACAGGACAATAGGCAAGCAGCTTGGTGAGAAGGCAACAACTGTTGGCGCAATTATTAGAAAATGGAAGAAGTTCAAGATGACGGTCAATCTCCCTCGGTCACCATGGGGCACCATGCAAGATCTCACCTCGTTGGGCATCAATGATCATAAGGAAGGTGAGGGATCAGCCCAGAACTACACGGCAAGACCTGGTCAATGACCTGAAGAGAGCTGGGACCACAGTCTCAAAGAAAACCATTAGTAACACACTACGCCGTCATAGATTTAAATCCTGCAGTGCACGCAAGGTCCCCCTGCTCAAGCCAGCGCATGTCCAGGCCCGTCTGAAGTTTGCCAATGACCATCTGGATGATCCAGAGGAGGAATGGGAGAAGGTCATGTGGTCTGATGAGACAAAAATAGAGCTTTTTGGTCTAAACTCCACTCGCCGTGTTTGGAGGAAGAAGAAGGATGAGTACAACCCCAAGAACACCATCCTAACCGTGAAGCATGGAGGTGGAAACATCATTCTTTGGGGATGCTTTTCTGCAAAGGGGACAGGACGACTGCACCGTATTGAGGGGAGGATGGATGGGGCCATGTATCACGAGATCTTGGCCAACAACCTCCTTCCCTCAGTAAGAGCATTGAAGATGGGTCGTGGCTGGGTCTTCCAGCATGACAACGACCCGAAACACACAGCCAGGGCAACTAAGGAGTGGCTCCGTAAGAAGCATCTCAAGGTCCTGGAGTGGCCTAGCCAGTCTCTAGACCTGAACCCAATAGAAAATCTTTGGAGGGAGCTGAAAGTCCGTATTGCCCAGCGACAGTCCCGAAACCTGAAGGATCTGGAGAAGGTCTGTATGGAGGAGTGGGCCAAAATCCCTGCTGCAGTGTGTGCAAACCTGGTCAAGAACTACAGGAAACGTATGATCTCTGTAATTGCAAACAAAGGTTTCTGTACCAAATATTAAGTTCTGCTTTTCTGATGTATCAAATACTTATGTCATGCAATAAAATGCAAATTAATTACTTAATCATACAATGTGATTTTCTGGATTTTTGACTTCTACATGCTTTGTAAGTGGGCAAACCTGCAAAATCGGCAGTGTATCAAATACTTGTTCTCCTCACTGTATATTAGAACTTCTATATTAGTTATTATTAGTTTTCTTTCTGTTCTAAAACTATGATACAGTGCCTTCAAACAATGTGTGACACCTATCTTGACTGGCAGATATTAAAATCATTTGTTATGCTGCTATGGCAACCATATCTGAGAAGAAAGATGAGCAAACAAAGTTGTAAGTGTCATGTGATTAAATATTAGCATTGCAAAAGAGCCAAAAAGCAAATAGTCCCAGTTACTAAGCCAACACTTCACCGTTAATAGGTTATAGACTGCTGAGACATAAACACATGTTACACAATGTACGTCTCACAAACAGAAAGTGATATCAAAAGCAACCTGACTCTCCATTAAGCCTTTGTCAGACTCCCAATATAGTTGTTCTGTATATCGGTTTCAGATAATGTAGGAATAAGGAAGAACATTACCATTACATGGGAATATAGTTAGACTGCTGAAGCTTTGAGTGTTACAGGATACATGCTTTATTACCTGAAGCTCAAGGAAATTAAAGTCATGATCATTTTACCACAAGGCAATAGAGCTCAGTGGTGTTCATTTGTAGGCTAGAACAATTCGCTTCCTCTGTAGTTTTGAAAGGGGTTGTAGAATATCGGGTTTCAATTTTTTTTGAAGTAAAATAAGATCTTTTGTTAACATTACTTAAAGAAACAAATTACACACAGTCATATCTCAAGTACATAGTATAGATACATACACACAGAATAAAAAATAAAAAGTAATTGTAAGGTAAGGTAAGGTAAGTTTTAAATAAGAAAATTCACATTGTACGTATATGAAGTCACACTGCAAGTTATAAAGTCGCAATTACGACAAAAAGTGTGAGACTACAAAGTCACATTGCGAGATATTGAAGTCGCAGTGGAATCAAAAGTGACAATTCTTATTCTTTTATGGATTATTGCAGTGTTTATTATAAACGATTCTTTAAATTCCTGATGGACAAAATTAAGTCCCGTCCAACATTTTTAGAAGCTGTTTCAAAGGGATATCCCTCACAATATAGAAAAAAATATTACCACAATTTCCGTTCCATGCCTACTTTGTCATTGCAAGATAAATAAGTTCCATACAAATGTTTGTTTAGAAACCACTGTTTGCTTCAAAAACATTTAAGTTTCCTACAAGTTGCTACATGTTACAAAAACGACTCATTAAGCACATAAACTCACATCCTTGTGGTAGTTGAAACCAACTACCACAGGTAGTTTTTTTAGCAACTTACATTTTTGAAGCACAGAAAATGAAATGGTAAACTCAAGAATTTCTCTTCAAGTTATGTTCGACACTGACCTTTTTTTTCTCCATAAATCGAAAACTACCATAAAAACCCATTAGAAATTTCCTAGGGAACCCTTGGCTCAAAAAAGCTAATTCTCTTCTGGGTTTTATGACTACAAACTGAACAGCTCTATATAAAACACAATATGGTCCTTTAAGGACATTTAAAACTTTTACTGGTGAAATTTGGGTCTTCTCTAATCCCAGCTGCAGCTGTGAGCGCAGACGCTACAGGCAGCATTGAAAGATGTCTGCCTCAAAGGCACCAGTCGGTCCAGTGCAGGCAGCATTGTATCACACACTGTACTCATAAACAAGGCTGTCTTGTATTTCCTGTTGCTTTGCACGCCATCTTCTTGGCTGCCCTAGACGGGCTTGGCTGCAGTGACATAGTTGAGGTGGAGCACTGGTGAAGCTGGGACACTGGGCACATGGCCAGCGGAGAGAAGGTGGTTCAGACACCACCCTGGCTTCAGGCACCGCAAAACCGCAGCCCCCTGAAAAAAACATCAGGCATACTGGATACATCAGCCCTCCTCAACGCCCCCAAAACCATCATACAAAACCAAGGCAGGATGCCAAAGTCCAAGACGTACACCCGTCCTCACAGTGCAAACCTGAGGGGTGGCCTCAGCCACAAGTTAATTTCATAACGTAATAATAGAAACATAAATAATTTTCTTCTAAATAAAAGAATAATAAAAAATACTAAATAAATATCTAATAAAATATATTTCTACTATTAGTCAAACATCATTTAAAAAATAGATAAAAAGGAAAAAAAGTGTATCCTGCAATCTTCTTTGTACATTTACACGGGCGGTCAAAAGTTTGTAATAACGTTTTTGAAAGAAGTCTCTTCTGCTCACCAAGGCTGAATTTATTTGATGAAAAATACAGTAATATTTGTGAAATATTATTACATTTTATAATAACTGTTTTTTTTTATTATTTATTTATTTTAATGTGTCATTTATTCCTGTGATGCAAAGCTGGATTTTCAGCATCATTACTTCAGTCTTCAGTGTCACATGATTTGATTTAGAGCTCAATTATTATCAATTATTATTGGTGCTCAATTATTAATACTGTTATTATCAATGTTGAAAAACTGATACATTTTTTTCAGGATTCTTTGATGAATAGAAAGCTCAAAAGAACAGCATTTATTTGAAATAGAAATCTTTAACATGTGTCTTTAGTGTCACTTGAATCAATTTAATGCATCCTTGAATAAAATTATTAATTTCTATTCTTTAAAAAAAAAAAAAAGATCTTACCCCAAACTTTCCAATGGTAATGTATCACAGTTTCTAGAAAAATATGAATCAGCACAACTGTTTTCAACATTCTTGAGCACCAAATCAGCATATTAGAATGATTTTTGAAGGGTCGCGTGATGCTGAAAATTCAGCTTTGACAACACAGGATTAATTTATAATTTAAAACATATTCAAATAGAAAACAGTCATTTTAAATTGTAATAATATTTCATATTACTGTTTGTAATGTATTTTTCATCAAATAAATGCAGCCTTGGTAAGCATAAGAGACTTCTTTCAAAAAATCTTAATTATTCCAAACTTTTGACTGCCAGTGTATATACTGTTTCTATTAAAGGGGGGGTCTAATGCTATTTCATGCATTCTGACTTATTTACACTGTTAAAGAGTTGGATTCTCATGCTAAACATGGCCAAAGATTCAAAAAACGAGTTGGACGTATGACGGAGTATTTCTGTGCCAAATGCACTCCTTCAGGATTCGAATTCAGAAAGTTTCAGAAAGTTTTTTTCGAGTATGGCCCTGTATGACGTCATAAAGGGCGGAATTGCTTGTATGGGCACTTCTCCCAGATGAGCGCGTGCGCACATCAACCAGAACGAGAGCAAGAGCGCGCCCATCAACGAGCTTCGTTCAGGTTACAGGAGCCGTCGGCAGCGCTGTCATTTTGTTTTAGACCACGAAATGTCACTAAAGAAGTGTGTTTTTGGTTGTGAGGGAAAGATAACCTTGTTCAGCTTCCCAAATAACCCAGCGTTAAGGAAACAGTGGATGCAGTTTGTTTTTCCGGAGCAGCAACGGAGTTCTCCAAGTGTGTTTGTTTGTTCCTGGTCAAGAGTCGAAACCGCAGGCGGTGAGTGAAACTGCATTAAATGTCTGTGTTTTGTAGGGAATCGGAGCATAAGTGCATATAATGTGAACAACACGAACGTATAGTGAATCGAAAGTTATCTAGGGATAATGCCATGATGTATTGTATGTGTGTGTGACTCTTTAGCTCTACCTGCACAAGCTCGGCTGTTTTCAGAAAGAATCAGTGTATGTCTTTTATAAATATGATAAAACTAAAGATTCCTCGGAGATATGAAGGATGCAATACTACTCTATAGGTACTCAAGATTAACATTAGACTGGCAGAAACTGTGTGTTATGTAGGCCTACCCTTTAAGGAGTTATCATTTTATTCTACAAAAATCAAATTAACATGATGCAATAATTTAATTTATCTGCCAGTCATTTTCACATGCTATAACTACAGGTGTACCCAGTTTTACAAGTATATTTTGTTGGTGGAAACATGAAAAGCAGATAAAGCAGATTCCTGTAAAACAAGTCTACAATCTGTAGTGTATGAGGTTTAAATAGTCGTAAACAGGGCCTAGTAAAGAATTATTTGCTATAAATAAACAGCATAGCAAATCATACAAAATAGACCTTTCATAACAAACCTGTTATGATTTTCTTTCTTCTGTAGGATACAAAAGAATAAAACAGTAAAGGATTGTGCTCCTTTCTATGCAACTACAATGAATGTGGCCTGGTTTCAAACTTCAAACACGGGAACAAAAGCATCACAGTACTCAAGTCTATACAACATAGTCTTCTGAAGCAATATGACAGCTTTGTGTAAAGAACAGCAAGAACATCTTCACAATGTTACAATGAAGTGTTGAATGAAGTGTTCACAAAGCATGTCTGTTCATCAAACATGTCTGATTAATTAGTTCATGATTTGAGGTGATTTGGTTCTTGAGTTCAACTCAATCATTCGGTTAACATCACACTGGAGATGACAGCTCATCAGTGAAAAGCAACTTACATTTCAGGATGTTCTTCACACAAAGCTATCGTACGACGTGGAACATAGTACATGGCTCATATGGACTACATTTATGATATTATGTCCTTTTCAAAGTTCAAAAGTTCCAGTCTGTACTTATTTGTAATTACTTTGAACGGAGTAACCAGTTTATCCTTCAAAATTTGCAATTTTGTGTCTCAACGAATTAAAGGGGTCATGACATGAGAAATCAAATTTGGCTTGATCTTTTGGCATGTAAGATGTCTTTATACCATTAAAACATCCTGCAAGTTTCAGAGCTTAAAGCGTCCTCCTCGTTATAAACAAAGCATTTATTTAATCAAGCTCCAAAAACGGCTCGTTTTGATATTGCAGGATCTGTGACGTCACACAGGCAAATATATTTGCATATGACTGCCTCCAGAGCAAGACATTGACGAATAGTTATACAAACCCGATTCCAAAAAAGTTGGGACACTGCACAAATTGTGAATAAAAACAGAATGCAATGATGTGGAAGTTTCAAATTTCAATATTTTATTCAGAATACAACATAGATGACATATCAAATGTTTAAACTGAGAAAATGTATCATTTTAAGGGAAAAATAAGTTGATTTTAAATTTCATGGCATCAACACATCTCAAAAAAGTTGGGACAAGGCCATGTTTACCACTGTGTGGCATCCCCTCTTCTTTTTATAACAGTCTGCAAACTTCTGGGGACTGAGGAGATAAGTTGCTCAAGTTTAGGAATAGGAATGTTGTCCCATTCTTGTCTAATACAGGCTTCTAGTTGCTCAACTGTCTTAGGTCTTCTTTGTCGCATCTTCCTCTTTATGATGCGCCAAATGTTTTCTATGGGTGAAAGATCTGGACTGCAGGCTGGCCATTTCAGTACCCGGATCCTTCTTCTACGCAGCCATGATGTTGTAATTGATGCAGTATGTGGTCTGGCATTGTCATGTTGGAAAATGCAAGGTCTTTCCTGAAAGAGACAACGTCTGGATGGGAGCATATGTTGTTCTAGAACTTGGATATGCCTTTCAGCATTGATGGTGCCTTTCCAGATGTGTAAGCTGCCCATGCCACACGCACTCATGCAACCCCATACCATCAGAGATGCAGGCTTCTGAACTGAGCGCTGATAACAACTTGGGTTGTCCTTGTCCTCTTTAGTCCGGATGACATGGCGTCCCAGTTTTCCAAAATAAACTTCAAATTTTGATTCGTCTGACCACAGAACAGTTTTCCACTTTGCCACAGTCCATTTTAAATGAGCCTTGGCCCAGAGAAAACGCCTGCGCTTCTGGATCATGTTTAGATATGGCTTCTTTTTTGACCTATAGAGTTTTAGCCGGCAACGGCGAATGGCACGGTGGATTGTGTTCACCGACAATGTTTTCTGGAAGTATTCCTGAGCCCATGTTGTGATTTCCATTACAGTAGCATTCCTGTATGTGATGCAGTGCCGTCTAAGGGCCCGAAGATCACTGGCATCCAGTATGGTTTTCCGGCCTTGACCCTTACGCACAGAGATTGTTCCAGATTCTCTGAATCTTTGGATGATATTATGCACTGTAGATGATGATAACTTCAAACTCTTTGCAATTTTTCTCTGAGAAACTCCTTTCTGATATTGCTCCACTATTTTTCGCCGCAGCATTGGGGGAATTGGTGATCCTCTGCCCATCTTGACTTCTGAGAGACACTGCCACTCTGAGAGGCTCTTTTTATACCCAATCATGTTGCCAATTGACCTAATAAGTTGCAAATTGGTCCTCCAGCTGTTCCTTATATGTACATTTAATTTTTCCAGCCTCTTATTGCTACCTGTCCCAACTTTTTTGGAATGTGTAGCTCTCATGAAATCCAAAATGAGCCAATATTTGGCATGACATTTCAAAATGTCTCACTTTCAACATTTGATATGTTATCTATATTCTATTGTGAATAAAATATAAGTTTATGAGATTTGTAAATTACAGTGTCCCAACTTTTTTGGAATCGGGTTTGTACATCATCGCACCGTAGGCCCCGCCCACTGGCATTCAGTCACTTAACGGCTGACATTTGCCTACACCGGATGCAAGCATCACGTTACGTCAAAAGCAAATATAAACCCATTATAAACACTGACGCTGTCTACACTGGATACAGTATACAGATGCGCATTCAGTTTCTGACCTGCTCGATGCACTTGAGTCTGTCGACAACAGGACAAATGTGAAAGAACGGTTGCTTTGACATGTCCTGTTTAAACAGCTTGTTTGTCAGAAACAAGTGGATGGTTTATGTCAATGGCATCCCAGGGGCCCATTCTTCATACATGGATTACTCAGTTATCTGGATTTTACTGTTGACGATTTGACATGATCCAGGATTGGAAGGTTCGAAGCTCATCCTAGAGTTGCTGTCATAGCAACAGATCCGTAAGCTCAAACCTGCTCGAGAGCCGCTTATTTCATGTAAACAGGATTAGATTGAATCTTTTTAAGCAGAAACATACGTAAAGTCTGTTCCAGCCACTGCTACCTTCTTACAAGAGTACCCTTTTGAACTAGGGAAAATAATAATCTAAAATGAATCATAATAATTAAAAAAATAATATGAAAGTAATAATTTATAATGTTTTGTAGTCTATCATAATATAGACACGGCCAGTTTTACTCATTGAGAGATTTATTTGTGAGGGAATATTTATCTAATAATATTATTGGAGTCTTACACACATGATGTACAGTTCACACTGCACGATTTTAGCCCTGATTTTGACTCACTGACAGGTTTGGTAAAATCGCGACAAATGCCCGAAATCATAGGCAAATCGGTGCTCGTTCACGCAAGTGACAATCACGCAGTGTGAATTATCAAAGGCACGATCCGAGAGAATCGCCGACGAGTCGTCGACACCTGTGAGATATTTGGCATGCTAAATATCTGGACCTATCGGAAATTCAAAATCCTGTTGTGTGAAATGTGTTTTGACTGAAAATTTAGTCTGCGATGACCTACAGCCAAAGAGAGAGCAAGATACAGGGCAGCGGGGAGGAGTTATAGACCAGAATATCAGTATTTTTAATAGATATATTTACAATTATATCAAACAGAAACAAAGCACAAACATTTGCTTGACCAGCCGCAACAGCAGCACATTTCAAATTATTTATTTACCTCCAACTCTCTTTGCAGAACACAATCCTTGCTCCCCAACCATTTCCTCCCACATATCTTTTTTCTTTTACTCCTTTTCGCTGCAAATCAGTGCACGGACAATTTGGATCACAAACTTTCTGCAGGCTATCATTTTTAATAACAATCTCACGTGTGTTTGGTTGTGAAACGTACCTTAAGAAACTTTAATTAATGCTGTCACGTAACAAATCTGCTAAGTAAGACTTCACAATGCTTTGTCTGTAAATGACAGTTTACTCTTGCTCACGTTCAATATTGAGTGGGTGTTGATACTGTTTATTATGCAATGATGTTAGCCACTAATAACAGTGGCCGTTTACTGACAAGCCTTAAAGGAGCCGCCCCTTAAAAATGGATAATTTCAGACAGAGGGTCAGAATGAGAGTTGAAAATAATATATATATATATATATATATATATATTATATACACAGTGGGGAGAACAAGTATTTGATACACTGCCGATTTTGCAGGTTTGCCCACTTACAAAGCATGTAGAAGTCTGTAATTTGTATCATAGGTACACTTCAACTGTGAGAGACGGAATCTAAAACAAAAATCCAGAAAATCACATTGTATGATTTTTAAGTAATTAATTAGCATTTTATTGCATGACATAAGTATTTGATACATCAGAAAAGCAGAACTTAATATTTGGTACAGAAACCTTTGTTTGCAATTACAGAGATCATACATTTCCTGTAGTTCTTGACCAGGTTTGCACACACTGCAGCAGGGATTTTGGCCCACTCCTCCATACAGACCTTCTCCAGATCCTTCAGGTTCGGGGCTGTCGCTGGGCAATACGGACTTTCAGCTCCCTCCAAAGATTTTCTATTGGGTTCAGGTCTGGAGACTGGCTAGGCCACTCCAGGACCTTGAGATGCTTCTTACGGAGCCACTCCTTAGTTGCCCTGGCTGTGTGTTTCGGGTCGTTGTCATGCTGGAAGACCCAGCCACGACCCATCTTCAATGCTCTTACTGAGGGAAGGAGGTTGTTGGCAAAGATCTCGCGATACATGGCCCCATCCATCCTCCCCTCAATACGGTGCAGTCGTCCTGTCCCCTTTGCAGAAAAGCATCCCCAAAGAATGATGTTTCCACCTCCATGCTTCACGGTTGGGATGGTGTTCTTGGGGTTGTACTCATCTTTCTTCTTCCTCCAAACACGGCGAGTGGAGTTTAGATCAAAAAGCTCTATTTTTGTCTCATCAGACCACATGACCTTCTCCCATTCCTCCTCTGGATCATCCAGATGGTCATTGGCAAACTTCAGACGGGCCTGGACATGTGCTGGCTTGAGCAGGGGGACCTTGCGTGCGCTGCAGGATTTTAATCCATGACGGCGTATTGTGTTACTAATGGTTTTCTTTGAGACTGTGGTCCCAGCTCTCTTCAGGTCATTGACCAGGTCCTGCCGTGTAGTTCTGGGCTGATCCCTCACCTTCCTCATGATCATTGATGCCCCACGAGGTGAGATCTTGCATGGTGCTCCAGACCGAGGGAGATTGACCGTCAACAGGTGCAGTTAATACAGGTAATGAGTGGAGAACAGGAGGGCTTCTTAAAGAAAAACTAACAGGTCTGAGAGAGCCGGAATTCTTACTGGTTGGTAGGTGATCAAATACTTATGTCATGCAATAAAATGCAAATTAATGTCAACAATGTGATTTTCTGGATTTTTGTTTTAGATTCCGTCTCTCACAGTTGAAGAGTACCTATATATATATATATATATATATATATATATATAGGTAACATATATTGGTAACATATATAGGTAATATACAGGTATATATTATACTGGTAACACTTTACAATAAGGTTTCATTAGTCAATTACTTTAGTTAACATGAAATAAAAATGATCAACATTTCTACAGCATTTATTAATACATTATTAAAATCAATTGTATTTCTTAACATTAGTTAATGCACTGTGAACTAACATGAACAAACAATGAACGACTAACATTTACAAAGATTAATACAAACCCGATTCCAAAAAAGTTGGGACACTGTACAAATTGTGAATAAAAACAGAATGCAATGATGTGGAAGTTTCAAATTTCAATATTTTATTCAGAATACAACATAGATGACATATCAAATGTTTAAACTGAGAAAATGTATCATTTTAAGGGAAAAATAAGTTGATTTTAAATTTCATGGCATCAACACATCTCAAAAAAGTTGGGACAAGGCCATGTTTACCACTGTGTGGCATCCCCTCTTCTTTTTATAACAGTCTGCAAACGTCTGGGGACTGAGGAGATAAGTTGCTCAAGTTTAGGAATAGGAATGTTGTCCCATTCTTGTCTAATACAGGCTTCTAGTTGCTCAACTGTCTTAGGTCTTCTTTGTCGCATCTTCCTCTTTATGATGCGCCAAATGTTTTCTATGGGTGAAAGATCTGGACTGCAGGCTGGCCATTTCAGTACCCGGATCCTTCTTCTACGCAGTCATGATGTTGTAATTGATGCAGTATGTGGTCTGGCATTGTCATGTTGGAAAATGCAAGGTCTTCCCTGAAAGAGACGACGTCTGGATGGGAGCATATGTTGTTCTAGAACTTGGATATACCTTTCAGCATTGATGGTGCCTTTCCAGATGTGTAAGCTGCCCATGCCACACGCACTCATGCAACCCCATACCATCAGAGACGCAGGCTTCTGAACTGAGCGCTGATAACAACTTGGGTTGTCCTTGTCCTCTTTAGTCCGGATGACATGGCGTCCCAGTTTTCCAAAAAGAACTTCAAATTTTGATTCGTCTGACCACAGAACAGTTTTCCACTTTGCCACAGTCCATTTTAAATGAGCCTTGGCCCAGAGAAAACGCCTGCGCTTCTGCATCATGTTTAGATATGGCTTCTTTTTTGACCTATAGAGTTTTAGCCGGCAACGGCGAATGGCACGGTGGATTGTGTTCACCGACAATGTTTTCTGGAAGTATTCCTGAGCCCATGTTGTGATTTCCATTACAGTTATATTCCTGTATGTGATGCAGTGCCGTCTAAGGGCCCGAAGATCACTGGCATCCAGTATGGTTTTCCGGCCTTGACCCTTACGCACAGAGATTGTTCCAGATTCTCTGAATCTTTGGATGATATTATGCACTGTAGATGATGATAACTTCAAACTCTTTGCAATTTTTCTCTGAGAAACTCCTTTCTGATATTGCTCCACTATTTTTCGCCGCAGCATTGGGGGAATTGGTGATCCTCTGCCCATCTTGACTTCTGAGAGACACTGCCACTCTGAGAGGCTCTTTTTATACCCAATCATGTTGCCAATTGACCTAATAAGTTGCAAATTGGTCCTCCAGCTGTTCCTTATTCTTTTCCGGCCTCTTATTGCTACCTGTCCCAACTTTTTTGGAATGTGTAGCTCTCATGAAATCCAAAATGAGCCAATATTTGGCATGACATTTCAAAATGTCTCACTTTCAACATTTGATATGTTATCTATATTCTATTGTGAATAAAATATAAGTTTATGAGATTTGTAAATTATTGCATTCCTTTTTTATTCACAATTTGAACAGTGTCCCAACTTTTTTGGAATCGGGTTTGTAAATACTGTAACAAATGTATTGCTCATTGTTAGTTCATGTTAGTTAATAATATTAGCCGCTTTTCCACTGTCGGGCCGAATGGTTCTCATTGCGTAACCGTTCTATTCCGCGCCGATCCAGGCCAGCTGGTACGGTTCTGGTTTCATTTTCCACTGTGGGGCTGAAAACGGGCGCTCTTTGGAATGTAATACAAAAGTGTCAGTCGTTGCCTTGGTAACACAACGGTTTACTGATGATATGAGATGTAAATATCGACCGAATTATGGAGGATGATCAGATATTTCTTTTAATTTTATTACTAATTTGTGTTTACGTCGCTCAAATAGAGCGCTTAGCCAGCTACAGAGAAACTAGTAGCCAGGCAACAGACAAGTGACCAATCCTGATTGGCAACATCACTTCACAGATTCTACCAGCACGATTAGCTAACCATGCCGAGAATTCCGGGCCGAGAACGGTTTGTAATCGTGCCGTGCCGTACCAGGCTCAAGTGGAAACACAACTGGAACCGTTCCTTACCATTCTAAGAACCGTTCGGCCCGACGGTGGAAAAGCGGCTATTGTTAATTAACTAATGTTAACAAATGAAACCTTATTGTAAAGTGTTACCATTTAAAAAAGTCGTACTCAGGATGAGCATTTTTGGGAATCCCTTTAAAAAACAGCTGTTTTGTCAATAAATACATGCATTTTCAATAATAAAAAAAGAAATCTCAATATAGAAAGTGTGGGAGACTTGTAAAGAGGATTTCCCTTAATGTCCCCGCAGCATTCTCTCCTGTCCCGCTGTCCCCCTCCCTTCATCTTGCTATACCTCCCTCCATCCCTCTGTCCCTCCCTCTTCAGAGTCTGGGATGAACAGTCTGTAATTGTGGAGAGGCCACAGCACACAGCCAGGGATATAAATACCCATTTCTCCTGTTCCTGTCAAAATAAAGGACCTTATGAAAAAAAAAAACAAGGACTCTTTTTTTTGTGGCATCCGCCTGCCAGTGTAAGAGTTTATTTTGGGTGCTTATGAGTACTGTGTACCTACAACATCCTCAAACTGCTTTCCTTAAAAAGATGCACTTGACGTCCTCATACGAAGAAATTAAAGTTTAATCGGGAGTCTTTTAGAATTTTATTTAAGGGTTAATTTGTCTGGGAGTCAGACCCTTGAAAACATGCCCAGGTGAAATTTCACATTTCAGAAAAATAAAGCATGTTTTTAAGATTTGAAACATTGTTTTCATGACAATTAAGCACATTTTACTACAAATTACCATAATGCATATGGATGTTTACTATAGTAATTCCAATTATTGTAATTTCTTTATACTACAGTATTTACGTATCAGCATATATTAAAGACATTAGAGAAAATATTGCCATGATGTATAAATACTTTACAAATTTAAATAATATGTGTGCATTTAATTTAATAATTTGTGCGTTTTTAGCATTAATGTAATAAAACTGACGTGGGGAAAAAAAAAAATTCACAATGCAAAATTTTTTTTAAAAAATGTCTATCAATCTCTGTAAGCAAAATATACTTCTTTATTGAATAAAATAGTATAATTTAAATTTGAGGGGCACTACAGTGTCGCTGAATAAGGCACAATGTATATTGTTTTGAAATTGATCCTTTTTTACAAACATATCCAAAATGCAACCTGATAGCGAAATTTTTTGGCAAGCAATAGCTCCCAGCATCTTTTAATTAATTTTCTTTTGACCATAATGACTGTAGGCAGTAGGAGAAAGCACCCAGTGTGCTAATGTGCAATGCAGTTCTTCCAGTGTTGTTTTCAAGAATGCAACAGATTTGTTCCTCATAGGCGGTAAGGAATATATTTTACCAACGGCCTTGTGACTTTTCCAATGCAACCTTTTTTTATATTAGTGGCAACATACAATATGCAGAGAGAGAGAAAGGTACGTGACTACACATAGTCTCATTTAAGTGGGTTTCAGGGGTACTTTTGCCTGGTTAAACTTATAAAACTTATCACCTGATAATGATATTCTGTATAATATTTGTTAAAATGAACACATTTCTGGATCCTTACTGATGGAGTCTTCAGGGTGGGTAAGAAAAAAAAGTTAGAAAATACTGCTCTAGTGTATTGTATTCTCTCTGCATTGTGTACTAGGCTACAAATAAAAACAATATTTATATGTACATAATACCACATAGATCTTCATAGTAATCAGATCTCCTGATGATGAACCATAAAATATAATATATTACTGAAAGGACTGAAGTGTTGCTGCTATTGCCACAACAAATGATATGGATCACTGACTCATGCTGGTGTAACCCGCATAAATATGTGCTTGAACTAAGGACAGTGTATTTTGAGCTGTGCGCTGTGCACAATTTACTGCCGGTTGCTTTATTTATTCATTTCTCCCTCACTGACAACAAGTACGAAACACGCTGTTGGAAAGTTTGCAAGATATTATCTGCCTAGTTTTATCAGTTTTCTCCTACTCTCCCACCATGAGCTGTGAAGTTTATCTTTTCCTACACCATGATGCCACAACCCTAGTAAAGAATATGGATTCAAGATGATGAGCCTGTCTAGAAGATCTCTAGAGGAGAAAGTTTGGAAGAAGAATGGGTGGGATCTTAACCTTAAAGTTTATCCTACGTTTGAGAGGAACTACTACAGCAGTAAACTCAAGCTATGTTTACACTAGTGCGTTTTTGTTTTAAAACGCATAACTTTTGCTACGATTGTCCACACTACTCCGGAGTTTTCGACCCTCGAAAACTGAGACTTTTGGTAACGCTGCAGGTCCCGGTTTAGTTTGAAAACTCCAGGGTTGCGTTTCAGTGTAGATGGACCAAAACGGAGAGGTGTGGTTGCCCACATTCGCTCCCTGATTGGGTCTTCTGGATCATTGCGTATCCTTCCCTGATTCATGATGCCCCTATCATGTATCATATGTAAACAATAACATGTAGATGGAACTGCAAGCTTTGCTGACTTTGGGCCCTATTTTAACGATCTGAGCTTATAGTCTGAAGCGCATGGCGCAGGTGCACTTAGGGCGTGTCCGAATCCACTTTTGCTAGTTTAACGACGGAAAAAAACGGTCGGCGCACCAGGCGCGTGATTCAAAAGGGTTGTACCTAGTCTCTTAATGAGTCATGGGTGTGTTTTGGGCGTAACATGCAATAAACCAATCAGAGTCTCATCTCATCTCCCATTCCCTTTAAAAGCCAGTTGTGCTTGCACCATGGCGGATTCGCTATTTACATGGCGGAATTTGCGAGCGGAAAGACTGAACGCTTCTCCAGAGAGGAATCATCTTATTTTTAATATTTAAAAATGTTTGTGTGCTGCTGCGCGTCCCTGTGTGTGTAATAAGCAGAGTGTACATGCGTTGTGCACCCGCCTATAGCCGCATATTACTAACGTGCCGTTTAAATAACACAGGTTTTTGTTGGTCAATGGCGCAGTCGTTTTCAGTTGCCTCAAAATAGCAACGCGCCAACAATGCGCCTGAACACACCTCGTTTTCAGACCAGCACGCCCATGGGTGAACAGATGGGCGTGAGTGCATTTGCTTTTTAAACAAACGTGGCGCTGGACGTGAAAATGATAACTGCGTCGGGCTGAAATTAGCAAAAAACACTTGCGTTGCGCCTGGCGTCGCACTGCGCTGGGTGTATGATAGGGCCCTTAGAGATTCCTTTTTAGCAGCCATTGTGCAGTTAAAACTGTATTTTATAATAGTGCCTAGACGCACAAGAGGCAAGCTATTATTAGAGCAATCTGCAAAAACCGGCTGTTTACACTTGTAGGCGCATACCCAGTGTGCATGAATGGTCATGTGACATCCGTTTTCGGTTGTGTAGTGTGGACGGAGATCTTTTCTGAAAAGCAGTGGGAACGCCAGTATAGACGAGGATCGTTTTCATTTTAAAACACAGTGTTATAATAAAATGAAAACACACTAGAGTGGACATAGCCTCAAATAACCTAAGAATACCTCAGTAGTACTGAGTTTTTTGTGCTGTATTCTTTTCCACACACTCACATGTTTAAAGAATAAGATGAAAAATGTGTCTGTGGTCTGGTATTATGGGACGGACATGTTGATAAGAATTCTCTGAGCTGTGCGTGCATAGACAACTGTTGACGGGCTGCCTCGTTTGATCTTGGTTTTGACGTGCAGAATGAAACCACGCTTCATGGCCCACACACCTGCTGCACTGTACATTTTATAGCATACACACACACACACACTTAAACTTCAGCATGGTTTTTGATAATTTGCAATAATAACATGAAATATTCCCATTAATGCCCATTTCCACATCAGACTTGCACAAACAGGTTATAAATATATCACTAGACACATACGAGTAATCAAAATAGACCACATTTACATTAAGGCACATCCTAGGGTGTATCCGAAATCGGATACTCTCTAGTAGTACTTATTGGCAGTGTTGGTAAAAGTTACTGTAATGTAGTAATGCATTACAATATTGTATTAGTCCCTAAAAAGTAACTAATTGAGTTACTTTTTATGGAAATTAATGCGTTGCGGTTCTTTTGCATTGAGCTTGTTCGTTTGTTTTTTAATAACAAAAAAGTAGTTCTATTTTTGGCAAATTTAAAGGCCCTTTTTATACCAAAAGTGAAATGAATGAGCCTCAGGCTGAAGGAAATGCAAATTCACACCTGTACAGTAGCGCGCACAGCTCAAACAAACCTTTCAGCTATGCTGCCATTCTGGATTGCAGAAGAATAGGATGCAGGAGAAGAAAGTTCAACACTCTTACTTCAGCAATAAAAACAAAAAATGAAACGCAAATATGATGTTTATCTACAGTCATTTTTGCTTATTAGTATGGTTTATCACTGAAGGTCAGCACCAAAGACATTAGTTAATAAAGTGAGATTAAATACATAGTATATTTGTGTAATATAACATTTTTAATTATTGAAGGGTGTGTAATATTCTGACTTTGCATTTCACTTTTTTTATTCATTTTGAGGAATACTGAATCTGTTTTTGTGCAAGTGAGATGAGTAAATGCAAGCTCACATTTATTCTGTTTATACAGCGAACACAACTTTGCACTTACTCCTGATTTCTCTCAACATGGGAACAGGAGAGCTGTCAGTCAACAAATGGGAAAACAAAGTAACTTGTGTTACTTATTTGAAAAAGTAACTTATTTGTAAATTTAAAAGTAATGCGTTACTTTACTAGTTACTTGGAAAAGAGTAATCTGATTGCGTAACTGCCGATAATGCATTACCCCAAAACTTTATTGTCCTCATGGGATAGTAAAGTGTCCATTGGATGCGCACTTCAGAAGTTCAGAACATCACCGGAAGTAGTAGGTTATACAGGTACTTTTTTGCCTGCTGTTTTATGAATATTGTGAATTATGACATACTATACTACACTGTTCACATTTCACATGCTTTTTTTGTCTACTATATAGTAGTATAGGGAAGTGTGCATATATGGATGCAGCCCTAGGGTGTCTCAATCAGTTCCCTAGCTCCCGAGCTCATGAATCAGTATATCGTGTACATGAATTCGGGCACTGGTAAGGACGGTAAAAGACGCTGGCTCACTACACATTGGGACACTGATGACTCTATTTCCCGTGACGTGACAAAGTCCTCATTGTACAACATCACTACTGGTATTTATGAACAACAGCAGAGCTGATATCGGTCTGACATTACTTGTAATGTTATTTAAATTACATTATGATAAATACTTTGCTTGTTACATATACGTGCAACATTTCAGCTGTAAATAAATTATAAATGTTAGCTAGATTGTGTTCATTTACCTGTCTAATGATGTATGTTTATCCTGAAATATAATAAAACAACGCTTTCTATTTTTAAAAACATATATCGCGTGTCGTTATCGGTCGTTATATGTAGTGAGTTGGCTCACGTGATTAAAGTTTCGCGCTTCAGAACTTCCGTTAAGGGAACATAGTGAGCATCAATGCACCCTGGGTTTTGCAGTGCATTGTGGGACTTTTTAGGGAGCGAATGTTTCAGTGCACTGGAAGGATTCTGCGATTGAGACAGCCCTTAAAATGGCAGACTCCCTGATCAGTGCCCTGACTACTGAACTAGAGAGCTGATTAGTCCCCTAGTCTTCTAGTGCACAAGCATGTGTGTTATTGCAAAAGAAAAAAAAGCACACAAATAAAGATTATTTTCAAAAATTTGAATAAAAACAACTGACTCTGAAACAACTTTCCTTTTCAGCTGATGTAACAAAGGCCTTTTATTTTTAAACCCCTCCTCTATACCATAATTTTCACCATCCAAAAAACTCTAGGTCCCGTCTTACATTTTATCGTGTTGAATATCCTCAGAAATGACACATTACTGAATGTTTTGCGAATGCAATTTCACGTTGACTTCAAAAGAATCCATTTATATGGTCCTGTTCTGCCAGTGTTCCAGAAAAGGCTCAATAAAATTCAAGCAAGTCTAGATCTAATTCCCAAGAAACATGTGACACGGAGTCTTCAGAACCAGACATGCAAAAAACAATGTACACATGCATAAAAACATCCACACCTGCATGCCAAAACACACATAAATGTTCATAAAAAAGCACACACACACGCATCAGAATTCCCTGTCTGGTACGGCTGGGAAGGGCTGGGATGAGAGAAGAGGAAGGAGGAGGGTTATGTGTGGAATGCTCCAAACCCGGGCTGGTGTTGCGACTCGTCCCAGACTCTGTGCCGTCACCGCTGGGGTCTGTGGCCAGACCTCCCTGTGCCAGACCCACTGGCTCCAGAGACCGCCCAGGCCAGTTTAGCTGCAGCACAGGGCCCATAATTACCCAGCTCTACCCCCTACTCTCTCTCTCTCTCTCTCTCTCTCTCTCCACAATCCCTACAGCAGGGGCTCATTAATATTGCTTCCAAACCTAGTGAGCTGCCTACATAGGCAGCATTTTAAGGCATCATACAAGTGCTCCCTACTCCTAAGATTTGGGCCTTTTTAGTCAAATTTTTATGGCAATTTTGCAAGTAACTTTCATAGAGAAGCTAATCCCATTATGTACTGCAACAAGCTCAGTGGGAGAAAAAAAAAAGTCACAAGAAATGCAATCTAATATAAATATTGAGAATTACCTTAATGCTGGGAAAAAGTTTTTACATTTTTAAAAACTATATATTTTTTTACACAATATTGGTGTGGTGTATTTTTATGCTTATTATAATGTGTCCTAATGAGACACAATAGTATAGCTATGGTAATAGTATATACATGAACTTTGTTTGTATGTTATTAATGCAACATGACACAATCAAAGCCAATCAAATATTCAATGTTTAATGCAAATGTATAAGTAGTGGAATTTTGGACCAATGACAATTTAAAGTGGGTAGGGTGAGAATATTGCCACCGACATAGAAACTGTAGGTCAAATTAGGACAAAATTAGATTTTTGTTTGTTGCATTGCCTCTGGTTAGGACATAATGGTAGAGAATTGCAGCAGTAGCTCAGGAACATTTTAACATCAACCTCTATAGAGTGGTGTAATGATGACTTCATTTTGTAGGCCAGCTCAGAAGTTAGCATCACTCTTGACACAAACCCAATAGGATTTTTCCATTGGCTTTTGGATTATTGCAGCAAATAAGCTCTGTGGCCAACAAGTTTATGATTCTTACATGTTTGGTTCATCAAAATAATCTTCACAAATAAACAACTTTTATTGAAAGCCTAAATACAATAGCTAAACATATAGGCTATAAACGAACTACACCATACACTAAACCATAGTATTTTTTTCCCCACTATGGTAGTCAATGGCTACCGAGATCTGCTTGGTTACAAACATTCTTCCAAAAATCTTCCTTTGTGTTCAGCAGAAGAAAGAAATTCATACAGGTTAGGAACAACTTGAAGGTGAGTAAATAATGATAGAATTTTCATTTTTGGGCGAACTATCCCTTTAAGTGAGGTACAATAGTTTGAAAGAGAGTGATTATAAACACAATTGAGGCTGTAAAAGTGGACTAGTGAGTAGATGAGTTTATCTGTTCAGTGTGATGATTAATGTCCCCGTCAACCTTTGTAGTCCCAATTAGCCACTGCCTTTTTAAAGACAAGTAAAAGCTTTAAAAAAAATTTTTTTTTTAAATCACAGGGGAGTATTACTGATGCATTTTATGTCGTAGAATAAAACATGAAAATATCTTGCGCTTTTGTTAACAACAGACGTTATTTCAGGCATTTAACCAAAAACCCATTCAAAAACCCATTGACTTCAGGACAGTGGAACCGGAAGTGCTAAAATTGTTACTGGGTTTTAGCCTACAAAAATGCACCATCTCTGCAACATTCTTTTGAATTCATTTGTTAGTCAAGTCTCAAATGCAGAGCATTGTTTGTGTGCCATTATTTGAGTTTTTGCTTATGTAGAGCATTCTAAATCAGTCGAAGGCAGCTTGCTAGGTTGAGCCAAAGACTCATTATTCATCAGTCCTCATTATTAATGTCATTCACTGCTGTTTTATAGATGTGCTACTGGGAATCACATAGCACAGTGTGTGGTGGGATGGAGAAAAGACTCGTTAAATTAACTGCTTATAAGTTTCCAAGTTTGCCAAACCATCGCTCTACATTGTAGAAACAGGGTGGAATGTGTTCGGCAGCACAAATGATCTCATAAAAAAGCTATAGTTCTCAACTGATGGTGGGTAACAGCAAAAAAAGTGTCTCGGGTTTGTTCTGAAAAAAAAAAAACTATGATAAATGCTAATAGTAAAATGCAGCAAACCATAAAATCAAATTTGTAATAAAGGCTAGATAAAACACTTCTCAATATCTTTTCCCAACATCTACTGTATTTTAGTGCAAATTCATTAGGAGAAGCAGGGGAATTGTGGTGAGCCAGATTCAAACTAATGTCGCCTGCGTGAGAACCAAGGCTCAGGCTACACATTAATTCGGATACATTTGAAAACGGCATTTTCGTTTCAAAACACTCGCCGTCCACACTGAAACGTCAGAAAAAGCTAAATTCACCTCACTGCGCATGCGTAAAACCTCATAAAAGCTCACTGAGATGACGGAACAGACATCATAAATTTCTCATGCTATTCTTCTAGCAGGGTCATTTTATTTAGCAAGATATCTCACCATTCACTGATGCGTCCAGGTCGCACACACTCACCATTATATGTTTGGTCTAAAATGCATCTTTGCCGCAGGACAGCAATTGCGAGTAAACTCATCTTTGCAGAACTGTGATATGAAGAGTGTACAAAGTAACATATCTTTAGCAACAGTGTGAAAGTGAATAGCACATAACAGGCACAATACCGGCATACAATATGCGCCACATGACTAAACATGCGTCATCGTTTTCAAATACCTCCGTTTTCACAGTCCACACTACAATGCGAAAACAGCGTTTTCAGATTTATCCACTTGGGAAAGCGTTTTCAAAAAGCTCAGTTTTTGCAGGACAAAAACGCTGTCTAAAGGTGATGATACACGGGGCAACTTTTTTGAGGAATGTTGCCGAGCAATGTTGCTTGGGCAATTTCCCATTGAGAATGCGCAACAAATTTCTATCTGGATACTTTAGATTGGTCGGGGGCCCTGTGTCTAACCTGGTTGCCCGTTGACAGCAACATTGCCCAGCAATATTGCTCAAAAAGTTGCCCTGTGTATCATCACCTTCAGTGTGGATGGAAGGCCAAAACTGAGAGAAAAATACAAAACAAAGACAAGGCCTCAGTGTTTCTGAACATGTTTGCTAAGGTGGGCCTCACCTAGACCTCTCCTTTAGACTAATGGTGAAATTTACGCTTCTTACAGCTGCTTTTGAGAGACTGAAGAGCTTGATTCCAGCTGTCATGGAGATCAAAGCAAAATCTGAATAAAAATCTGAGAAAATCTCCAAAAAGAAGCCGCTTTTGCATAACATTGCTGTAAAAGAGACAGAACGTAAACCCTCTAAAGTCCATGATTAAAGCTTAAAGAGACACACAGAGACAGCATAATGATGCTAAGTGATCAAGGAATGTTCCAGGTTCAATATAACTTAAGCTCTAGCAACAACATTTGGGGCATAATGACGTTATGAAAATAAATTCTATTTGTCCTTCAGCCATTTTTTTTTTCTTTAACAAAAAGACAAAAGTGGCAGCTTCAGTAAGGCACTTAGAATGGAAGCAAACCGCCCCTTGCATGGCTTAAATGTAGAAATATGCATTGAGTTTTTGTTACTGTATCAGTGATTTTGCTTTAAAAATACAGGAACAAGCTGAAATTATTTTCTGGTGGTAACAGCTATTATGCCAAAATTCAAAATGCATTTACACCTCCCTTGAGAGTAGTTAGCAGGCTGCATGACTGTGCAGCATTGCATAAAATTATAGTACAATGATGATAAAACGACCCTACGTGCTAACAGTTGCTAACATAATGCTAACTGCTCATTTGTGGCCTCTAAGCTTTCCATGGAAATGGCTGCACTGGTGAATAGTGTTGACAGTTTTACAACACGAGATGAAGTTTAGATAACGTACGCAAGCGTGCAGAAAGGGTTACAGCAGGAGACACCGAACCCCCACTGCGGTCTCCACAGCCTAAAGAAGACTGACATTGTTTATCTGGGGTCAGAGGGTTGGGCCAGAGGCTTCATAAATCTAATGAAGCCTTCTCGAGGAATACCTCATCCTCCATGAGAGAAATGAGAAAATTATACACTTTACTGACCGCCTGTCCTTTTCTCCCCCTCTCTCTCTCTCTGTTTTACCACTGCTGCTATAATTTCCTCTAAAGCAAAGCTACCTAAAATAACTTTAACCTAAAATTCTCCATCCGGAGACTTACAGGACTTCCTGGAGGTCCTCCTGGGTGGCTTGCCTGCTTCATTCGCACAGGACTTTGAGCTGCGAGGTGGCTCCTGATTGATTAGACAGATGCTTAGAAACCAAAAGCCTCTGGTTTCCATGACTTCCATGATCATTGCCATTGATTTGTTACAGATTATGGCTGGTAGACTGAAAAAAAAAAAAAACTTAATCAATAAAAACAAACAAAAAAAAAAAAACAAATATCTAGACAAAACACTTGTTTCACATGTCAACAATTCACTCAATTGGGTCTATTTTTGTCTTCTAATTAATTTTAGGAGCAAAATCGAAGACAAAGTTGATACATTGCATAAACGAGACTTTCGTGAATGTCTGAAAGTTCTGTGTTTCAGTTCTATGCAATAACATTTTCATCCTGGACATAAAGTTCATGCAAATAAAAACAAGTGCAGTCCATTCAATGTCATACTGTTGGATGTTGATCGCTCAACCGACAAAGAATTGAAAACGTCTTTTTGTGGAAGGCCATATTTTTTATTTTTTCAAATTGTAGATCTGTCCCTCAGTCTTGTTTTCATTCATATGAAATCAAATGTGGCAAATCTGCCTACTATTAACAGTTTAACAACCCAGTGAAATTCTGTTAAAAAACTACTTTTGTTAGTAATGTCTAAACTTTTATATGGCAGTTAGGGCTGGGTATTGACAAAGATTTCATGTTTTGATTCAATTATGATTTACAAGCTCTTGATCCGAATCTATTCAATATTGATTCATTTGGATATACTGTATCTGGTACAGTGCGTCAAATGCGTATAAATGCATTATACGACTGACAGACTGCAACAGTTGGAGTTAAAAATCTTCATTTGTGTTCTACTGAAGAAACAAAGTCACCTATATCTCGGATGCCCTGGGGGTAAGCAGATAAACATCAAATTTTCATTTTTGGGTGAACTATCCCTTTAAATGCGTTTCTTGAGGTAAATGTAATTTTACATGCACTATATTGTTTACAAGCTGTTTTATTGGCGCCTTTATTGGTGACACGAAACATTTCAATAAGTTGTACTGTATCTTTCAACATACCTTCTAATGTTCATTCATGTTTATTTTGTGCTATAACTAGTAGTAAAGACGTCATGGCCCACGGAACATTGGCTGACCGTCTGATGCATATGGCAAACTTTTCTGGAAACACTTCAGGAGTTTCAAAGTCGTCATCTGATTGGTTGAATTCTACAGGATGTCAGCGAGACGTGTGTGTTGTGTTCTTTAACGGTCCGCCTGGAAACAAATGCCATGACGCCAAACTCTCCCGTGGAAGAAGAATGCCGTCGTATTTACAACTGTGACAATGAGCGCTTACAAGGATTAACTAAACGCTGGATTTTCAAAAGTATGTGAAGTTCGTGGCTCCATTGTTGCAGTAAACTTACACAACGTTCTAGAATGAATAAATTATAGATGCACTCCTGTCTGTTATTGCAGGGACACCGATTTTACATTTTCACGCCCCTAAACATGATGTGTAACAAAACAAACTGTGATTGGTTGTGTTACATGTCAGTCAAACGTCCTCTTGGGTGATCCTTGGCCAATGATAGCTGGGAAAGAGTCTAGACCTTCTGTCGTCAGTCTGAAGATCTAGCTACGCGAGACTAGTAGTAAAGAGGAACAGATTACTGGTTCACGTTCGCTCCGCTATCTGTCATGCTACATTAAAGAATGCAAAAACTACATTTATTGTTTGAAGTTTGTGATAAAACTGACAGAATTTGAAAGCTAAGACATTGTTTCATATCAAAAGTAACTAAGCACAAAGCTTATAGCGATTATTGGATGGGAGGTGCGTTACAACTAATGTTTAGTGAAGTTTGTTTGATGCAGCAACTAAAATACCATAGACCAAAATACTGACCTTGGGATTTAAGAACCAATATTGGTTTATCAAAATTAAGATAGATTAAAATCGAGTAATTGATATTGTCAATCCAGCCCTTATACTAATAGCTCTGTAGTTGCTGTTCAAATGTCACTTCAGTCCATTTATGTCAAAAAGCATACTCAGCCTTTTCAGTCTCTAAAGTAACTACAGCTTCACAGTCAGACTCAGATTATAAAAAGGTAGTTCTTAGAAGTAACCACAAAACCACAGAATACGATTGATGTCTGTTGAAACAGAGATGCCCATGATCTCATTTGAACCAAACGTTCTGCCTTTCTGAATCGTGAGCTCGTGCTCTGTAACACAAGCCTCATATTTCTCTTCGTGATCATCCCTTCTGTATATCCATCAACAGTAGTGACTAGCGACTGCTTATACAGTCGTGGAAAAGAAAACACAAACCTACAAATTTCGGTTAAGGTATGCAGACTAAAACGTGGCATCAAAAAAAGACTGATTTATGATTTATGGTTACTTACTGAGACTCACTTTGTGGTTTTGTTGTTACAGTATGTGCACGTTGTAACTGAGTGAAACGACAAAGGACAGAGTCTCAGTGTATTCAGTATGAAGAGCATGACAACCTTTAGTACACTTAGCAAAATGTAATACAGTCACTGCGAGGGTAAAAATGGGGATATATGCTTAAAATATTGTACACTAACTCATCTTTTTAAAGGATACGTAACACACACAGTTTCTGCCAATCTAATGTTAATCTTGAGTACCTATAGAGTAGTATTGCATCCTTCATATCTCCGAGGAGTCTTTAGTTTTATCATATTTATAAAAGACATACGCTGTACCGATTCTTTCTGAAAACATCCGAACTCGTGCAGGCGTGCAGTGGGTGGAACTAAAGAGTCACGAGCACACACACACACACACAATACATCATGTCATTATCCCTGGATAACTTTTGATTCACTATACGTTCGTGTTGTTCACATTATATGCACTTACGCGCCGATTGCCAACAAAACACAGACATTTGATGCAGTTTCACTCACCGCCTGCGGTTTCGACTCTTCACCGGGAACAAATAAACACACTTCCAGACCTCAGTGGATGCAGTTTGTTTTTCTGGAGCAGCAACGTTTTCCTTAACACTGGGTTATTTGGGAAGCTGAACAAGGTTATCTTTCCCTCACAACCAAAAACAGCTCCCGTAACCTGAACGAAGCTCATTGATGGGCGCGCTCTTGCTCTCGCTCTGGTTGATGTGTGCACGCACTCATCCGGGAGAAGTGCCCATACAAGGAATTCCACTCTTTATGATGTCATACAGGGCCATACTCGGAAAAAACGTTCCTAAACTTGTTCGAATCCTGAAGGAGTGTATTCAGCACAGAAATACTCCGTCATACGTCCAACTCGTTTTTTTAAATGTTGGCCATGTTTAGCATGAGAATCCAACTCTTTAACAGTGCAAATAAGTCAGAATGCATGAAATAGCATTAGACCCCCCCTTTAAGAACTCTATGAAAACGTGGTCATGTGCTATTTTGCAATTGGAATGTCCTTACATCAGAGAAAAGCTTTGTGGTGTTTTCCAGCATTTTTGCCTTTTGACCAGGAACTTTCAGTTTCTTTTAACTCATATTAAACGTCACACAAGCAAGAGCGCTGTTGTTCTGAAGCGCAGCCACACTGCACGATTGAGAATGACGTTTGCTTTTATGCAAAGTTCAGTAAAGAAATTAATATTAAGTTATAACTTACATTTTAGATATAATATTCCTACTTACTTTCCTCCCATGAAAATAGTTCCTAATGAAGCCTAAGAGCAACACTGGCGTTTCCTTCCTGAATGAACCAGCGTTTTGTGCAAACTGATTGGGTGAAACTCCATTCATTTTCTCCATGGTAAATTGATTTTTAACAAAGTTTGATTGTCGTTCACAGTGCTTCATGGGATTGTATTTCTTTCCCTCACAGTCTTGTACCTTTGTCTTTTTGTCGATTTTCAAATACTTTGAATAAAGTTTGTAATGTTATGATCCATCTCGTAGCTGGCTGTCTTTGTTCATGGCTTACAACGCTTTAGCAAAGACTTTTTTTAAAATCCCTATGGGGAAAAATTAATTCTTCTGGAACCAACGCTGCTGAAAAAGTGGCTGGGCACTAATGCACTCTATAAATCGCCTGGGTAAATTCTGTAAATTCTGTTTTTAACGAAGTAAAATCAAAAAAATGTTCTTAATATAAAATGCCATGATATTAGTACAAATTGAGGGACTCGACACACACACACATTCACATTCAGACTCTCTCTCTGTCATATGGAATCTCATGGGTGGCACTGGATAGGCAGAGCGCTCTGGAAATAGCTCAGGAGCAACCCCTCTGTTTCTCCAACCCAGATTTCCTTTTCTGAGGTCAGCGCAAGGGCTGGAAGTGCTGTGCTGCAAACCTCCAGTCGCCATGGCCGACCGCAGCGGCTTCTCTCACAGCACTTCAAGGGCCCGGCGGCAGTGACCAGATGGCCCACCTCACTGGAGCATCTCGTAGACTCTACACTCATTCACCGAGACTGTTAGACACACTCAATATAGCTAGGAACAAAGAGCAAGGCTATATGTGTGACGTGTAATCGTGAGAGGAAATGGAAGCTTTTTTTCTGCCACAGTAAAACAAAAAATAAAAAAGGTAATTGCAACTTTTTCTCTTTTAATCACTTTATATTTCACAATTCAGACTTTGTTTCTCGCAATTCTGAGAAGTTTTTTTTGTTATTCCATGGCGGGAACAAAAATAACAGAATTGCGGGATGTAAACTCAGAATTCAGAGAAAAAAAACACAAAACTATGTGTGAAAGACAAAAGAAAGAATGCTGATTAAGACTTTTAAGGAATAAATCGATTTTTTTTTTTCACCCTAAAAAGAAGATTCACTCACCGTCATGTCATTCCAGACACATATGATTTTTTCCCCCTGTGGGATACAAAAGAAGATATTTCGAAAAATATTCATGCTGCTTTTTTCCATACAATGGAAGTGGATGGGGACTATTTAAAACTCTTTTAAAACTCTATTGTCCACTTTCAACCACTTCTGTTCTGATTTCTTCGAGAGGAGGGTCTATGGATGGGTAAATGTATGGGCTTTTTCAGATCTTTCGATGGATGAGCTCGCAGATTTCGTTTCTGCTCAGGAATGGTGAGAGAACATTGTGCTTGGTATGTTTTTTGACTTCTAACCAAACTTGGGTTTTCAGCCGACAAAAGCAATCCGTTCTAATGCGTTTTCGACTATCTCTGGAAGTGGTCGATAGTAGACAAGCTCAAAATGTTTTGGACTCCGTCTACACCTGTATTTAGCGTCATTCACTTGTGATCAGATTGACAAAATCGTTTAATACCAGGTGTAAACTAGAGGGTGACACGGGAGTGGATTTTCAAACCTCTCCCGTCCCACTCCCACACAAAAAAAATCCCGTCCCATCCCAATCCCACGAAAAAACTGGGGGAAAATCCCGTCCCGTCCCAATCCCAGAAGAATGACTCCCGTCCCCTCCCACTCCCGTGTTGTGTTTTTTTTGGCCGGAATCTGTCAGTTACAGTAAAAAAATTTAGTACAGATCACAGCATGCCCACTTAGTTGAATAAAAATCCAAAATGTAGTTTTTGTTATTTTATTGAACTGAAAGCCAGCTTAAACAATGCACACACATTCAATTCCATGTAAATCATCTATGCAAACACACAAAAACACAGGCACGCACGCACACACACACACACGCACGCGCAGTAAATGTCTTGCAGCTGGCGTATGGCGTTTTCACGCCGTCTTTTTGGTTACTTCAGACTGCCCAAAAATGTCGGTGAGCCCTACTGAGGTATATTTTTCCGACAGTAGTCATTGCAGCGTGGCTTTCATGTCTGACTCCATTTTGATTATGATTTTCGCGGCTACAAAGTGCATGGGGAAGCCTCCTTCTCTTATATTATTGGTGATTGGCATTGGCATACCAACTTGGTGCATTACCGCCACCAACTGTTATAGGGTATGGAGCACGTCATTCACTTAACCAGCCACACCAAAGCAAACAGGAGAGCATAAAGAGACTGGGCAACTAGAATTGAGTTCAAAATTAAAACATATAGTTAATTTTGTATAAACGGTATATTTGTGTATATAGTTGGTATCATAGTGTTATTACGATTCCCGGTCCCGCCCACTCCCGCTGAAATTTGTTCCTCTCCCATCCCAATCACGTGACTAATAGTGATTTTGTTTCCCATCCTGTGGATTCCCGAAAAAATGTCAGCCTCTAGTGTAAACAGGGCCTAAGTTTTTCTGACGTCATTTGTGTCACTGAATATTTACTGAATATCCTGCATTGAAAGTCTCTTTGACAGCCGTGGTCAACATTCACTTTCATAGAAAACAGCAGTCATTCAGTTATAAATAACTGTTTTTCTGTTCCATGGAAGGAAGGAAGTCATATTGCTATCAAAAAGAATGAGTAAATGATGAGAATTTTCCTTATGAACACAGTTAAGCAATGTAAAAAGAGGACACACACAAAAACAGGCAATCTGCCTGAATGTTACAATTTTTAAATGTTAGTATAAACTCTAGGTTTCCATTTTTACAGCCATTTTTACTCCGGCCAATGTTTTTTGAGCTTTCAGAGGGCTTTGCGTTTCCTTTTCCTGTGGTTTTCGCAGACAAGAACAGCCAAACCCAAATGTAGATTCTCAGCTTGGCACACTGATGACTTGAGCGTGCCGGACAGACAAAGGCACAGAAGACAAATCAAGCCCGTTTATTTGTATGCATTTTTATTTCTCGGTGGTTTTGCATTTTGCGGCCCAGACACACAGACCCCGGGGAGGATATTCCTACAAGACAGCTGATTTTGTCAGCTGACTGACATTGTGGTGAAGGTAAAGAGCACTAATGTCAATCCCAAGTTTCTAAAGAGTCATGCACACTGTGACTTGTGTCACAGAGAATGTAGTATTTTCCTTCATAAAGCAATCTCGACTTCAATACAGTGAATTATTTTAATAATCTTTTTCCTTTTCTCATGTCTTTTATTTTATAGACAAATAGATGTACAAACCCGATTCCAAAAAAGTTGGGACACTGTACAAATTGTGAATAAAAAAGGAATGCAATAATTTACAAATCTCATAAACTTATATTTTATTCACAATAGAATATAGATATATCAAATGTTAAAAGTGAGACATTTTGAAATGTCATGCCAAATATTGGCTCATTTTGGATTTCATGAGAGCTACACATTCCAAAAAAGTTGGGACAGGTAGCAATAAGAGGCCGGAAAAGTTAAATGTACATATAAGGAACAGCTGGAGGACCAATTTGCAACTTATTAGGTCAATTGGCAACATGATTGGGTATAAAAAGAGCCTCTCAGAGTGGCAGTGTCTCTCAGAAGTCAAGATGGGCAGAGGATCACCAATTCCCCCAATGCTGCGGAGAAAAATAGTGGAGCAATATCAGAAAGGAGTTTCTCAGAGAAAACTTGCAAAGAGTTTGAAGTTATCATCATCTACAGTGCATAATATCATCCAAAGATTCAGAGAATCTGGAACAATCTCTGTGCGTAAAGGTCAAGGCCGGAAAACCATACTGGATGCCCGTGATCTTCGGGCCCTTAGACGGCACTGCATCACATACAGGAATGCTACTGTAATGGAAATCACAACATGGGCTCAGGAATACTTCCAGAAAACATTGTCGGTGAACACAATCCACCGTGCCATTCGCCGTTGCCGGCTAAAACTCTATAGGTCAAAAAAGAAGCCATATCTAAACATGATCCAGAAGCGCAGGCGTTTTCTCTGGGCCAAGGCTCATTTAAAATGGACTGTGGCAAAGTGGAAAACTGTTCTGTGGTCAGACGAATCAAAATTTGTAGTTCTTTTTGGAAAACTGGGACGCCATGTCATCCGGACTAAAGAGGACAAGGACAACCCAAGTTGTTATCAGCGCTCAGTTCAGAAGCCTGCATCTCTGATGGTATGGGGTTGCATGAGTGCGTGTGGCATGGGCAGCTTACACATCTGGAAAGGCACCATCAATGCTGAAAGGTATATCCAAGTTCTAGAACAACATATGCTCCCATCCAGACGTCGTCTCTTTCAGGGAAGACCTTGCATTTTCCAACATGACAATGCCAGACCACATACTGCATCAATTACAACATCATGGCTGCGTAGAAGAAGGATCCGGGTACTGAAATGGCCAGCCTGCAGTCCAGATCTTTCACCCATAGAAAACATTTGGCGCATCATAAAGAGGAAGATGCGACAAAGAAGACCTAAGACAGTTGAGCAACTAGAAGCCTGTATTAGACAAGAATGGGACAACATTCCTATTCCTAAACTTGAGCAACTTGTCTCCTCAGTCCCCAGACGTTTGCAGACTGTTATAAAAAGAAGAGGGGATGCCACACAGTGCTAAACATGGCCTTGTCCCAACTTTTTTGAGATGTTGATGCCATGAAATTTAAAATCAACTTATTTTTCCCTTAAAATGATACATTTTCTCAGTTTAAACATTTGATATGTCATCTATGTTGTATTCTGAATAAAATATTGAAATTTGAAACTTCCACATCATTGCATTCGGTTTTTATTCACAATTTGTACAGTGTCCCAACTTTTTTGGAATCGGGTTTGTAATTTGTTATTTTTCTAAGCAATCAGACTTTTGATTTTCGCCGGGCAGATGATAAAATAGGCTTAATATCTAGTCAGACTTACAATGCAGGGTCACAATTTTTTGTCCTATTTTGTAGTAAACATTTTTTTATGGAAAACACACAGTTTAATTTCTGTATCAAAAGTTCATTTTGCTTAATTTTGTGGGGGCATAAAGAAATAAAAAGCAAAGCCTTATTAAAATTACCTTATTATAGCTTAGCATAATCGTTTATTATAATTTTTTTGATATATAACTTATATAACCAGAACTGCTTCACTGCCTAATCATATTTGAAAGTCATGTGGTCCCTAATGTTTAGTGCTGTCACAAAACATAATATTCATGAATTAAATATCATGAATAATATTTGTTAAAAAATATTTTACTTTAAAAAATATATATTTTAAAACTTTTGCAAAAGTAATGAATAAAATGTATTCGAGGTGTAAGGAAAATCTGTTATCATTTTTTACTTGATGGTTACACCAAATGAGTCATATATATTGAAACCTCTCTTAAAAATTATATAAAAGTTTTCCAAAACTATCATAAATTCAACTCAAGAGTACATATCTAAGAACTTGGCATATGTTTTTTTTTTTTAAAGATTTTTCCTTTTGTTCTTTTTTTAAATCAAAGGCACTTTTATACATCACTGACCCTGAAGCAATCATATCGGCGGCCCTAAATATCAGTGGACTCTTTTTAGTTGGATCAATCAGTAATCAATCACCTAGCAACCATCCAGAACCCCTTAGCAACTACATAGCAATGCCCTGGAAACCACCCAAAAGCTGTACTATTGAAGCCACCACACTGTCTCTGAAGGCGGATATTTCCCCACCACCCAACTCTGACACACTGTCGCCCGCGTAACGCACTGCAATGACCTCACTGTCAGCTGAACGTATGGAACCAATTTAACATGCTCTCCTTTCCTCTTCCTGTGTGGATGGGTCAAATCTATGCACATCTGGGCCCTCCTCCAGCTTTACAACAACCAGACCCCTGCATATCAAGACGAGCGGAGATGAAACAACAAAAACTGAGAAACCACAACAGCCTGACGCAGGCAGCAAACATGAGGGCTCTGCTAAAAAACTGGACGAAAATACCAGGCATGCATTTACACACGTCAGATTGAACTTTCAGACAATTATGATTCTTTTACAGTAAAGGTCACAGGTCAAAGACCTGTAAATTATTGTAAAAAAATTATAATTATAAATAAACAAGAACAAGAAAGAAAGAAAGAAAGAATAGTAATTATTTATAATTAACAAATAAATAAATACTGATAACAACTTAGAATAAATAAATAAATAAACAAATCAAAGAGACAGAAAAAATTAAGAATGCTAATAATTTATAAGAAATATACAAATAAACAAATATAGATAAAAACTTAGAATAAATAAATAAAGCTACGCAGAAAGAAAGAATAGTAATTATTTATAATACACAAATAAATAAATAAATACAGTTAACAACTTAGAATAAATAGATAGATAAATAAATAGATAAATAAATATAAATAACGACTTCAAATAAATAAAAAAACGAAATGCTAGACTGAAAGAAAGAATGCTAATAATTTAAATAAATAAATAAATAAATAAATACTGATAACAACTTAGAATAAATAAATCAGAGACAGAAAAAATAAAGAATGCTAATAATTTATAACAATTATACAAATAAATAAATATAGATTAAAAACTTAGAATAAATAAATAAAGCTACGCAGAAAGAAAGAATAGTAATTATTTATAATAAACAAATAAATAAATACAGATAACAACTTTTAAATAGTAAATAAATAAAGCAAGTTATAGGAAGAATGAAATAATACTAAGTTTATAATAAATAAACTATTTAAATTAAATAAACAAACAAACAACTAAATACGAATAAATAAATCAATAAATAAAGCTGGACAGAAAGAATGTTAATAATTTAAATGAATAAATAAATAAAGCTGGACAGAAAGAATGTTAATTTAAATAAATAAATAAATAATTAAATAAATGAGTAAATGACGCAGGCAGCAAATATTAAGGCTCTACTAAAAAACATGGGCAGGAACGCCTCGCAACTGGACGAAAATACCAGGCATGCGTTTACACACACGTCAGATTGCACTTTCAGACAATTATGATTCTTTTACAGTAAAGTGTAGAGGTCAAAGAATTAAACAATTATTTCAGTCACTCTTTCTGAATGCAGATCAGCCGGACAAGTAATGCAGGCAAACACATACGCACTTGCGTGCATAAATCGAGGACAGACAGGTTCTGCTGTTTGGCACACCTTATGAAGCTCTTGCCCTGAGGTAGATTCCCTCGCACAAACACACACACACACACAGCTCATTCTTTGGCCTGCTCTCACATGCTGTGGGGAGTGTTGGCTGCCTGGCCTCACTGGTCAGGTCCGTTGCCAAGCCTCAGCCCAGAACTGAGAGGCCTGTGTTTGCCGCACGGAGCCTGGGCGCTCTCCCTCAACCTTGTTTCTAAATACACTGCGGCTTCAGGGAACAGCTCTCTCAGCAGCTGGGCCAGCAGCCATGGAAAATGTAGACGCAATGAGAAAGACCAGGAAGAGGGAAGTGTGGAGGTGTTATTTTGTTTTCTGAGGTTTTTAAACCCCCCTTGTGAGGGGTTATTTTCATGTGCTCATAAGAATTTCTGACAGCTTGTGATTTTCTTAAAGGTTTTAACACATTGTTAAAGCCTAACGGCCCTCATCCCTCGAGGAATCTATAACTGTCGTTTCTGCTTATTTGGTTTCTTCAGTGGCTCTTTGTTTGCTGTTAATGCTAAGGCATTTGTCCAGGTGCTCCATTCATGGGCAAATTAACCTAACCGAGCCAAACCGAAACTGAACGCAGCACGCTGTCACGTTGGGCAACATCTAAAGTATATCATACCCGAGTGCCGTGTTCAGTATAACTGATGTAGTATGTCATAGTTAAGCTGTTGAGTGCTATAATTATCTAATGAAATTACATACTGCTGATCTGGCAGAGTGGTTGATTTAGATTTTGACACCTCACCTGACTCTCAGTCATATAATGACAGCCTTTCGCACTAATGATTTGTGTAACATGTTTATTTACTACGGTCCTTTCACTTCAATGACATAATCGAGCACTACAGCAATACCACAACAATACGCACTCTAGGATTTATTCTGGAGAATGGAAAGACAAAACAAAAGTAGAATTTTGCATTTGTCAGTAACCAAAATGATACTAGGTTGTTGTTAGTGCTATTTGGTTGGTTGGTTGCTTACTAGCCCAAGTCAAAAGAAGTAGTAAATAAATACACAAATAAATAAATCAATACTTATAACAACTTAGAATTAATAAATAAATCTAATAATTTAAAATAAATAAAAACTGATAACAACTTAGGATAAATAAGTAAAGAAAGAAAGAAAGTAATTTATAAATAAATAAACAAGGGTAATGATTGATAATAACCAAACAAAAAAACACTGACAACAACTTGAAAGAAAGAAAACTAAATCATTTTTAATACACAAACAATTTATAATAAACAAAGAAATAAATTATTATAACAACTCAGAATTAATAAATAAACAAATACTGATAACAACTTACAATAAATAAGTAAATAAGAAAAGAAAGAAAGCTAATAATTTATAATAAATAAATAAATAATGTTAATAATTTATATTGAATGAAAAAACTAATAAATACTGACAACAACTTCAAATAAATAATTAAAGAAAGAAAGATAATAATTTATAAAAAAATAAATAAACAATGGTAATGATTGATAATAAACAAACAAAAAATACTGAACAACTTTAAATAAATAAGAAAGAAAGAAAGAAATCTAATAATTTGGAATAAATAAACAATGGTAATAATTTATAATAAATAAATAATATATCTGTATGTATTTTTTTGAATGGTGTCCATTTGGTTTGCTTGTGTAACTCAAGACTTGTTTCAACATGACCAAACTGTCAAAGGTCTCAGCGGTTAATGATTTTACATCCGTATGAACGGTCTGAGCTTCTTGCGTAGGCATACATTTGGAATAATACGTTGGAAGAAAAGTAAACTGTTATGAAGAAGCCATTTAAATATGAGGCTTGTTTATGATGGAGGTTACTGATGAGGTCACTCCAAATCCTGATTAAAGAACCTTCAGACGCGCAGTAATTGCAGGTGCAGACAGAGCAGTCTGGGATTCTGTGGCCAGTTAAAGAATGATTCAGTCAGATAAGAAACTCTGTGCACTTCCTCGTGCTTTCTGCATTCTGAGCCATCACGCAAAATCCTAATGCAACCGGCCCACGGTGAGCCGAGATCACAAGGCTGCCGGCCTCCACTGGGCGGGTTATCAAAATGTTTGGCAGTGATGGCAATCAAAAACTAATCAACACAGCTTGGAGGTCATCCAATAGAGCTCCTTAATCAGTCACTGCCAAATCAAAATGAAAGCAGCACTAAAACCACAGCTAATCAAACAGGTATCTGAAGTCAATCAGAAACCAACTATAACATATTTCCACAGACGTTTTCTCTGGTGTTTTGTCAGAGAATAAACATGTGGATTAGCCAGCCCAATCTCATTTTTGTGAGGTGGTGATTTTGTATGAATTTGTACATTGTGATTTCTATGGAAACATTTGAAAAAAGGAAGCATGAAGGCCCACCCCTAAACTTTACCCGTAAGCAAAAAATTTGCACAAATTAGTGACCAATTCGCCAAAACATAAAATAGTTACGAATTTCCATGAGAGTGTGTAGGAATACATACTATAACAAATCTCAACTGCTTGATTGTTTGTAATGTTGCAAGCTGAAACTATATTATCATTCAGCTCTAATCTGCTAAATGCGACTATAAGACATGAAGATATTAAGATACTATAAACATTAACATCATGATTTTCTGTAAAGCTTCTTTGAAACAATGGGCTCTATTTTAACGGTCTGAGCACATGGTCTGAAGCGCATGGCGCAGGTGCACTTAGGGCGTGTCCGAATCCACTTTTGCTAGTTTAACGACGGAAAAAACAGTCAGCGCGCCAGGCGCGTGATCCAAAAGGGTTGTACCTAGTCTCTTAATGTGTCATGGGTGTGTTTTGGGCGTAACGTGCAATAAACCAATCAGAGTGTCATCTCATCTCCCATTCCCTATAAAAGCCAGTTGCGCTTGCACCATGGCGGATTCGCTATTTACATGGCGGAATTTGCAAGCGGAAAGACTGAACGCTTCTCCAGAGAGGAATCCTCTTATTTTTAATATTTAAAAATGTTTGTGTGCTGCTGCGCATCCCTGTGTGTGTAATAAGCAGAGTGTACACGTGTTGTGCACCCGCCTATAGATGCATATTACTAACGCACCCTTTAAAAAACACAAAAAAATACTGTGCCATTGACTTTAGACCAGGTTTTTGTTGGTCAATGGTGCAGCTGTTCTCAGTTGCCTCAAAATAACAACACGCCAACAATGCGCCTGAACACACCTCGTTTTCAGACCAGCACGCCCATGGGTGAACAGATGGGCACGAGTGCATTTGCTGTTTAAATAACGTGGCGCTGGACGTGAAGATGATAACTGCGTCACAAAAAACACTAGCAAAAAACACTTGCGTTGCGCATGGCATCACATTGCGCTACTCTTATTACTTACTATTTCTGCAGTATGTAGTATGTAAACTAATGCGCTATATACAGTGTATTTATTTACTTTGTGTGTGACAAATGAACCGAAAGCAATATCAATATCAAGCAATACATTTTTTTTTTTTAAGTATTTCTTTTTCAGACTAAAAAAAATGCAAGACATTTTTACACAGAAACAGATTGAAAATGCAAAATAATACATTTTCAAGATAAAAAACTTGTCACTTGCAAAGAGAAAAATGCAACGTGACAAGGTCATGTGACAATAGTGTAGCAAACTACGGTTTAAAATATTTTGCATAATGTGTTGTTCCACCTGTTTAACCAAAGCGACTTAGGAACAGTGCAAACAATTTAGCATTTCAACCAAGTACAAGTGTAAGCTAATGAAGTACAGTGCATCCGGAAAGTATTCACAGCGCTCCACTTTTTCCAAAAATTTCTGTGTTACAGCATTATTCCAAAATTAATTAAATTAATTATTTTCCTCAAAATTCTACAAACAATACCGTATAATGGCAACGTGGGAGAAGTTTGTTTGAAATCTTTGCAAATTTATTAAAAATAAAAAACGAAAAAAATCACATGTACGTAAGTATTCACAGCCTTTGCCATGACACTCAAAAGTGAGCTCAGGTGCATCCTGTTTCCACTGATCATCCTTGAGATGTTTCTACAACTTGATTGGAGTCCACCTGTGGTAAATTCAGTTGATTGGACATGATTTGGAAAGACACACACCTGTCTATATAAGGTCCCACAGTTAACAGTGCATGTCAGAGCACAAACCAAGCCATGAAGTTCAAGGAATTGTCTGTAGACCTCCGAGACAGGATTGTATTGAGGCACAGATCTGGGGAAGGGTACAGAAAAAATTCTGCAGCATTGAAGGTCCCAATGAGCACAGTGGCCTCCATCATCCGTAAATGGAAGAAGATTGGAACCACCAGGACTCTTCCTAGAGCTGGCCGCCCGGCCAAACTGAGCGATTGGGGGAGAAGGGCCTTAGTCAGGGAGGTGACCAAGAACCCGATGGTCACTCTGACAGAGCTCCAGCATTTCTCTGTGGAGAGAGGATAACCTTCCAGAAGAACAACCATTTCTGCAGCACTCCACCAATCAGGCCTGTATGGCAGAGTGGCCAGACGGAAGCCACTCCTCAGTAAAAGGCACATGACAGCCCGCCTGGAGTTTGCCAAAAGGCACCTGAAGGCCTTTCAGACCATGAAAAAAAAAATTCTCTGGTCTGATGAAACAAAGATTGAACTCTTTGGCCTGAATGCAAGTGTCATGTCTGGAGGAAACCAGGCACCGCTCATCACCTGGCCAATACCATCCCTACAGTGAAGCATAGTGGTGGCAGCATCATGCTGTGGGGATGTTATGAGACTAGTCAGGATCGAGGGAAAGATGAATGCAGCAAATGTACAGAGACATCCTTGATGAAAACCTGCTCCAGAGCGCTCTGGACCTCAGACTGGGGCGAAGGTTCATCTTCCAACAGGACAACGACCCTAAGCACACAGCCAAGATAACAAAGCAGTGGCTACAGGACAACTCTGTGAATGTCCTTGAGTGGCCCAGCCAGAGCCCAGATTTGAACCCGACTGAACATCTCTGGAGAGATCTGAAAATGGCTGTGCACCGACGCTCCCCATCCAACCTGATGGAGCTTGAAAGGTCCTGCAAAGAAGAATGGGAGAAACTGCCCAAAAATCGGTGTGCCAACCTTGTAGCATCATACTCAAAAAGACTTGAGGCTGTAATAGGTGCCAAAGGTGCTTCAACAAAGTATTGAGCAAAGGCTGTGAATACTTATGTACATGTGATTTTATTTCATTTTTTATTTTTAATAAATTTGCAAAGATTTCAAACAAACTTCTTTCACGTCGTCATTATGGGGTATTGTTTGTAAAATTTTCAGGAAAAGAATGAATTTAATCCATTTTGGAATAAGGCTGTAACATAACAAAATGTGGAAAAAGTGAAGTGCTGTGAATACTTTCCGGATGCACTGTACACAAACTACAGCAGACGTGAAATGCAGAAGAGTATACACTATGCTAGTACTGCCTTCCAAACATAGCCTGAGCATTTGCTGCTCTGTGTATTAAGGTTTAGCAGCTTATTTGTCTAGGAGTGTGTGGTTCAAACTGCGCATGAACTCCTTAACCTAGATTGCAGCGGTGCATTGAAGACGTGGGTTTGGCGCTGTTTGATCTCTATAGGAGGGATGCAGAGGGCTTCCTCTCTAATCTCTGTCTCTAAATGAAGGTCGGCACTTCAGACAAGAGATCCAAGCAGACATAAACCCAGCAGGAGGTGCGCTGGTGGCACGGCTGCAGACTCTCCTCTGTCTAGTGTCTCAGTATACAGGTGTACCCACACATCCTTCCAACTCACCACAAGCAAACATGCATGTAAGACCCTAAGAAGACCCAGTATTTGTATTACCTTAAAAGGGTTGAATGCTTAAACCTTAAATGCTTTTAATTCATCCTTCGCCCCCCTGGAAATTTGCTGAGGCCCACTGATGGGTCCTAGTTGATTACCACTGGAATACAGTATTTCATTAATGGCACTGATTACTGAATGCATGATATCCACACCACTAGGTGTCAGTATAAAGGGCCGTTCCCACTAAGAACAATAACTATCTGCTTTTTCCATCAAGCCTACTGCGTTTTAGATTATGGGAGACAATTCCGGTTTGGGGAACTTCCACTCAAAAGGACTGAAACAAATCATTTCAAATCATAAGGTTGTGCTACAAACAATCCTTATCCATCAGTTTGAATGCATGAGCTGCAAAATTTTCTTCATGTTCTCATGTCCAGACTTCTAGACAATAATGTAACGCTTGGCATTTTAATGTGACATGGTATATCAAGAATATCAATGGAAAGAGCTCTTTCAGTCGCTGCATTCTTTCTCCTCCTGATTATTTTCTTTTTTCCTTTGTATTTCCCTGTAACAGTATGACCAAAAGACTGCACACTTGTGGTCTGCTCTCCTGATTTAATTTACGATAGATCCCATGAATAATTCACTGGAATACACTAAGAATCTCTTGTTTTTCTCCCCAAATCCTCACGTCTCTTTCCAGGTTTGTTTTCACACGGATGGTTTAAAACGTAATTGTCTTCCCTTTTCACTTCTAATCCCAGTGTTTACTGAAATGTTTCTAAAGCAGTATTTATTGTCTGTCAAAATGACGGAAATCACTTTGAAATATTATCACTCAGTGTTCCAGGTAATAACCATTTTTGATTAAGGCAATGTGTAACATAAATACAGACATATATTACAGTGGTATTTAAAGTCGGCATGAGACAGAAGTTGCGATTGGTCTTTTTTTCCCTACTGTGATGTATATCCGAGTGAAATGGCTTCTGAAATAAAAAAATTGTAGGATGGGGCTTGATTTCGCCATAGCACATGACAGGAAGAGACAGGGAGTTGCTTCGAGGGAGAGGGAAGGTTAACGATTTCATGATTTGATTTTATGGCGACTTTAACGTCCGTAATATTGCTGTGGAAATAATCAAGCTTATTCATGGTCTGCTGTAGTAATTTGTAAATGCTTTTACACTTTTAAGTGTCCTTTTAATGTACGATGGTTGAAGGGTGAATAGAATAATGTCATCTGGTTGTACCCAGTTTTTGAAAATGCTTATTGCGTTCATAGAGCGAACCTTCCGCTGATTATTTACAGTTTAACGGGAGTTACTCCAATAATTCGCGCAAAGCATCATGGGGCATAGGAAACAGGTGGATATGGGGCTCTTTACACAGAATGTGATGATGTATTTCCAGTTATCAACATTGCAAATCTGGTGAAGTTTTTCATATATTTTTTTTTTTTTAAATGTAATACACATTTATAACACTATAAATTGTGTTATGTTATCTCGTTAGTGTAACAGAAGCAAGCTAGTAAGAGCTGTGTGTGTAAACCTCACTTCCCTGGCCTCAAGAGGCACGCTAGCAACAGACACTAGAGACTTGTTGATGCACCCGCCTCCCATGCTGGAAATGCCGGTTCGAATCAGGCTCAGAGCGGGGTGAGTAGAACCAGAAGGGTTACATTTGGTGCCATGAGAGGTTTAGGGTGAGTGTAACGGAGGCAAGCTAGTAAGAGCTGTGTGCGCTAGTGACTGATGTTAGAGACTGCGGTCTTTAGCATCCTTGTTAGCACATCCGCCTCCCATGCTGGAGATGCAGTTTTGAATCCCGCTTGGAGCGGGTCGAGTTGGACCGGTTACATTTGGTGCCGTTACCAGGATGGGAGTGAGGTTTAAGGGTGTGAGTGTAATGGAGGCCAGCTAGTAAGAGCTGTGCGCTAGTGACTGACGTTAGAGACTGCGGTCTTTAGCATCCTTGTTAGCTGTGGCAAGCAGGACGTGGCAGAGGGCCGTGAAAATGGGGCCGGTGGCGTGATGAATAATGAGCGCCACCTGCGCGCCGCACCGGTCTCGAGTTTCTCATGGAGGAGCTTCGGAAGCATAAAAGGAGGAGCGACGACAGTGAAGGACGAGAGAGGACCAGGCCTTGACTTTACGTTATGTTTTGTTTATGTGTGTGTGGTTCGCCAGTTCCCGCCTCCTTCCCACAACAACTAACCTTATTACAATAGTGTTCCCGTCTCACATGCCAGAAACGTGAGTTTGAATCCCACTCAGAGCGGGTCGAATAGGAACATCAGTAAATGACAAAAATTTACTTTTTTTTTTCTTTTGTTATTGGAGCAAATAGAAATACAAAAATTATATTTGCTGTCGTCTCCTGTTCACCCGTTCATAGAAGTTTACTTAACTATGACAACTTCCACTTCTGAGAACCCCAGAAATGCGAAAAGGGACCAACACACGATAATGTTCTATTCATTATAAGAGCGCGCTCTGGTTATGCCACAAACACAACATTTACTGAAGTCCTCCAAGGCCACTTTTACTAGATTTGTTAACTAGCCGTTTCAGTCTCTACTTAGAGTGCTAGCTAATTAACTAATCTATTCTATCAGCTATGTTGAAAACCATTTGCATGATTCTACGGTCAGATTAGCATCAATCTAGAAACATATTTGACTGAAGAATACCGATTGGCCAATCAGAATCAAGTATTCCAGAGAGCTACAATAAATATACAAATTTATACTCAGACTGTACTTTTATATCATTTTTCAGTGCGTCAGGGCAGTTTGTAACCACAAGAATGCCAGCAAACGCCAGAAATACCCAAATTGAAACAATGACTTCACAAGTGCGAAGACAAACAAGCACGTTTGTGCACACACACACAGAAAGCATTGTGCTATACTTAAAAAGATTTGTGTATGTCCTGGTGTCTTTATTTATTTTGGTGTAGGTGTTGCGGGTGGGTGGATCGTCTGGGTCTGTTTGTGCTGTCTCTCTTTTTTGTTTGGTGTATTTAAAGAGACTCAACATTCCAAGTTTTTCTTTTCTCTCTCTCTCTCTCTCTCTCTTAAAGGAGCTGTGCTGTGTTGCAGCAGTTCTGAAAGTTAGGTGTGGGTTTTGGCATAGTTTTGAGCTGACTGTAGCATCACATGGCAATGCTGACGAACAGCACAACTCAGACAGGGTAGGTATGACCGAAACATGGCACTACAGTGTTCTGGAGTTTTTAATTGTGTGTGTATGTGTGTGTGTGAGAGAGAATTGTACTTCCAGTCTACATTTCTCCGGCCCACTTAGACAGTGAGGGAATCTGGGCGGACTGCTGGCCACATGACATTTCTGTGCTCTCGCAGAGTGATGTGTTCAGTCCTTCCCTCCCTCCCTCTGCTGCTCTTCAAAGCTTCGACATGTCATCTCCCACCACAAAAACAGAGGTGGGAAGACTCACTGGCGCTACCGCTGCCTCAGGGTGTCTGGCGCTAAAGCCGCCTGCAAATACAGCGGAGGAGGGGAAGAAATGTACCGTATGTATTAAACAAGCCTCGTAAAGTCAATGGCATCAAACTCTTGTGTGAATTTGTGTGTGCGTGTGAGCAATAGCTGGCTATCAAGTAGGTTTCTAGAAATCGGTACATTTAGGTGCCCCGTGTTTTTTTAATTATTATTATTTGTGAGGACTATTACATACAGTATGCTAGATAATCTATTATCCAACACACAATTAACACAGCATGAAAATTAACTAGTTGTAAACAAGTAAAATGTCTGTATGAGACCCAAGTATAATATCATTTGGACCCTTTCTACATTATTCTGGGAAGATCAAAAGTCAAAAGTTTGGAATATTCAAGATGTCTCTTATGCTCACCAAAATACAGTAAATAAGTAATATTGTGAAATGTTGTTACAATTAAAATGAGCTGTTTTCTATTTTAATATGTGGCAAAGCTGAATTAGCATCATTACTCCAGTCTTTAGTGTCACATGATCCTTCAGAAATCATTCTAATATGCTGATTTGCTGCACAAGAAACATTTCTTGTTGGAAACAGTTTTTGCTGCTTCATAATTTTGTGAAAATTATGGTACACTTCCATTTATAAGCCATTTTAAGTTTTAAAGCAATCACAATTGACAGTTTTGATCAAAATATATATTTATATTTCGAATAAATGGTTCTATTGAAGAATCCTGAATCCTGAAAAAAGAAATCCTATAATCCTATATAATATTAAGCTACACAATTGTTTTAAAAATTGATAATTAGACAATTTTATTGAGCAACAAATCAGCATATTAGAATGATTTCTGAAGGATTTAAAAAAAAAAAAAAAAAAAAAAAAGAATTTAATTGTGTGCATTCATCAAACTAAACTATTCAACCCTGTTTAAAAAGAAAATTATATTTAAGGTAGGCTACACTATGTAACTTTTGGCCCTCTAGCGGTTAAAAAACAAAACTGCATGCATTTTGCGAAAGAACATTGTTTTACTTGTGCTCCGGATGAATATGGTTATATAACCAGTTTAGATGGAAAGAATCTCAAGCTGACTAGCTGAAGACGTTACTGTAGCTATACCTATTAATAGACACAGTACTTCAATGACATATGGCAATTTATCTGTTCAATAAAATACCTTACTGACCTGCTGAGTAATAAAAACATCATCTCTGCATCGCTTTTACAACATTTCAAATCCCTTAGTTCTCGATATCTCTGAAAAGCCCAGCCAACGTTGATTCTCATTTTATTCCGAGCTCTGTCGCGTTCTCTTTTTGCCAGCAGACTCTCCTCTGTTCGGCGTTTTGTTGTTTTGTTTTGGGGTTTTTTAAATGGTGATTCCCCGGAGGTTTGAGATTTAGTGGGCTCCATGTCCACTTTTCTCACTTGTTGTGACAACTAACCTATGACAAGACATGCACAGGCAAGTGATGTATGTACGCAATTTCCCGCTAAAACCATCCCGACAGGTCTAACATAAAAACGCTTATAATCAGTTTCTGCATGAAAGCTCTTAGGCCCTGTTTACACCTGGTATTAAGACGTGTTTTGGTTGATCGGATCACAAGTGGACGAAGCTAAATACAGGTGTAAACAGGGTCTAAAACGTTTTGAGCTTGTCCACTTTCGACCACTTCCAGAGGTAGTTGAAAACACATTTGACCGGATTGCTCTCATAGTGTAAACACTCATGTGGTCGAATGTAAAAAAAAAAAAAGCCTATAGACCCTCCCCTCGTTAAAATTAGGACAGAAGTGGTTAAGAGTGGACAAAAAAGATGGATTAAAACACCAGGTGTAAACGGGTATGTGTCTGCCTCATCCACTTGTGATCCGATCACCCAAAACGCATCTTAATACCAGGTGTAAACCGGGCCTAAAACACGTTTTGGAAGGATTTCTTATCCATTGACTCTTAAATGTTGTCAATTTAAAAAAAAAAAAAAAAAAAATTACATAGTGTAATTGATTTTTTTTTTAAATATTAAAAAATATATATATATTTATAATATGATATTATAATTGTGTATATTTGATGTTTATTTAAAGGCACAATATGTAATTTTCGCCGCTAGAGGTCGCGTATTCAAAACAAAGGCATAGCTTGATGACGCCTTGATTTCGCAGAATCATGGGAGTTGTTGTCTTCACCTCTACAGCCGGTGGAAAAGAATCCGACAGGACTCGGGCAGAAATCATATTCATGGATGAGCTAATGTATTAAAGATTTATTAACGTTACTGTAGTATGAAGCAGGGTGGGGCTGAAAGCCGTTGGAGCGAATGCTAATGAGAGACAAGTGCGACAAACAGCTCGAGAGCAGTGGAGCTTTTATTATGCCACAGTCGCCACTTCCGCTTCTTCCGCTCATGCATATGTGGGGAACGCAGCGCTGTTTTATCATATTAGATACATTTGAGTGTGTTGAAAGTTATGTTATAATGCTACTCTGTGCGTTTGCTCGGCGGCTACTATGAGACACTTGTTGCACACTGCAGTAAGCTAGATCGATATTAGCGTCTTTGGTGTTTCCATGGTTTCTACCAAATAAAACAGGAAACCGAGGGTAATGTGGGTATGATGTCATTGATAGGAGACGCATGGACACGGTCCGTGTCCCGGTTAAAATGGATTTTTTCTCTGGATTTAAACATTCTTGGAAACATTTAGGATAATGTAAGTACACAAGTCAACAAAATATAACATTGTTCTAGTGGTTTTTAGATATTTGAATCCAAAAATCTTACATATTGTGCCTTTAATGTTTATTGCTAATTATATAAACACACAAATCAAGGTTTTAAACACTATCCAACAGTTTTCAAAATTTGGTCAAGGTTGCAAATTACAAACATTTTCTAAAGGTTGCTTCTTTTCTTTCGTTGCAAAAAAGTGAAAAAAAATGACATTTACTGTATTCATGGAAATTGCAACTTAATTGTTTGAATGACATATATAAGTTAAATGACAGCATATGAATCGGATATTAATCTGTGACATACATGTAGGCTTATTATAATAGGCTAAATAGTCCATAGCAACACCCGCCTAGCAGCAAGACAAACACAGCAACAGTATAATGTTAACATTAGTTACTATTAAAGGGATAGTTCACCCAAAAATGAAAATTTTGTCATTACTTACTCACCCTCAAGTTGTTCCTACTATGGAAGTCAATGGGTGCCATAAACTTTCTGCTTACCAACATTGTTTAAAATATCTTCTTTTGTGGAACAACTTGAGGGTAAGTAATGACAAAATGTTAATTTTTGGGTGAACAATACCTTTAATACTGAAGTCGGTAGCTAACTGTTGTCAACCACAAGTTAGCACTACTTAAAAGGCTATCTAATTAGCTACTCCAACTTCTGTTGATGAAGAAGTGTGCTTAATTCTACTGAATGTTCACTTTTAGTGTACCTCAAATCATAAAAGTATATTAAAAATAATGTACATGCAGATAATATAACATTAAAGAAATAAAAGGCCACCTAAGTGTACTTCAAGACAGTACACTTTCATGACTGTGCTTCTTAACACACTTAAGTGCACTTTGTAATAATGTCAAATTAAATGTAACTTATTTTGATGTGTTGACTAACATACTAATGCACATGTAAGGTAATTGATTATCATTTTATCCGTAGTGTGCATTTGATATATTTAAAGTTAATATATTTTAAATGTACTAAATTGCAGGTTTATCATTACAAATATATTTCAACACGACAAGTTTCAATAGAAATGACATTAAACATATACATGACATATACTTGAACATCTTCAAGTATAAATCAGTGACATACATCCAGGCTTACTGCTGCTGTGTGGCAGTAACAGTAGGAATGCATTAAAGCACACTAGATCTGATAATTACAGAGGAGGTCAAATAGACATGAGGGATATGTCAAATCATAATCTATTCTGACGTGACTGACACAATGCCACATTGTGAATTTATTGCCATTTTCCTCACAGACATTTGCAGATTCAGTTGTACAACACTCCCAGTCGACCCATTATGCGCTTGGCTTTTGCACCTCTGTGGTTCACCAAAGTTGCTAGCTATTGGCTGGAAGACAAAGTAAGCAAATTTGACCATGCAAAGCGGAGCATTGTAGAGTGTTCTCTGAGCACACAAAATTGCACTAAAAAATTGAACTGCATTCATTATGAATGCATTGCAGTTGTAATTTCAAACTGCTGAAAGGAAAAATGTTAGGACATAACCATGATAACAAGCTTTCAGGTTTGGTTTCTGTGTGCAGCCATATGATCAGCTGTCTAACAGACAGGCAAACACAATACACCACTAAGAGCGATCCTTACAAATTTAAGTCAGTGCCTGTTAAAAATGGTAAATAGTTGCTTGTGATGACCGTTATGTTGTTGGCAAAAGAGCTCACCCTTAATTACATAGTGTACGAGTGTGTATATCAGAGCATCTGGGTTATTGTTTATAGGGGACCCACATCAACACACAAGTCTGTGAGAAAATGTCATTGTGCCCATGACTGATGTTTGTTTGAACTGGCAACCGTTCACTGCACAAAATGCTGGTTGGCACCTAATAAAGTGGTAGGCATATAAATAAATACATTATGTGAAATAACCAAAATAGGTCAACATGCTGGGCTTAGGGTTAACATCAGTTTCTACACGTCTGTCTTAGGAGCGAATCGACAATAAACCAGACATTTTATATTACTATAAAATTATTACAATTCTTAATTATACATACAATTATTTAATTAAATATATTTAATAAGAACTATAAAATTTACAATAAAATCACTTTATTATATTATACTAAGAATACAGTACAGCATATACTGTACAAAAACATTTATTATCACTACAAAAAAAATAGAAACCTAAAAAAGAAAGTTTGCTTCTCTTGGATTTGCTTCATGTAAGTCAAATGTTTCTCAGACTGTGTGTATTTTGGTGCTTTAATAAGTTGTATTCTCATGTGATGACAAAAATTCACATAAAAAAAAATGACCGCTGTCTCAAAGGATCTGGACGTTTGCTGGGCTTTTACTGGTGAAAAGTGTTAGAGAAGAGATAAAAAAAATAGAAATAAAAACAAATGTTACTGCCTCAAAGTTCCCTATTGCTTTCTCGTAGGCCACATAATGTGCTATCGGTCACAAAATCAAAGAAAATAGACTTGAGGAACATGAGAATCAGGCCTTTGGGATCAAATATGCAGCAGAACACGCTGTCTCTCTGACAATTTATAGCTCTGTGCAAGTCTGGATGCTACGCCCGCTATTGTGACTTACTAAGACTTTATTTCAGGAGTCTGTCTCCACCATGCTAGCAACCCAGAATGTTATATAACATAGTGCTGAGAGGATTTTGCCACTATTATCTGACATAACATTATGTAGTTTGTTTTATCCATGGGGGTGAAACACAAAGAGCAGTTTTTGGTGTGGAATTATTACATAAACGTGAGAAACAGCTTGAATTGGTTGTTTAAAAACAAAAAGATCCAATGAATCTTAGGAATATAAGTATATTTGTGTTTGTGTGAAAGGCCTGTGAATGTGAGAGGATAAAGACATGCTGACATTATGGAGTCAGTAAAATCTCAAACAACTATGACTACCATACATAAACCACACACACATGCATACAAGGGCACTGTACTTTATAAAACTGAGCAGTCAAAATGCCATTGTCTACTCATTTTCTTATAAAAGCATTGTTGTATATTTCTACACGTCCTTTAACAGTTATAGGTATGGAGATGGTCCAAACATGAACGTCCAATATATCAACATTTTGGACTGGTGCCACTGTTGTCACAGAAGAAGCTTGACTGGGAATTACAACAGCATTCATACTTTAGCCGCAGGTAATCACACTTTTATGCAAGATAATGATTGGTTATTACTTGGAAACTGCAGATATAAGTGGAAATGGTAAATGTGAGATTAAAGTCAAGTTAATGTTGGTAAACAGAGCATGGCTTGCCAAGAAAAAAAGAAGTGAACGGGATCTGTCAGGATATTTTTAATGTTTCATAAATGAAACAAGACTGCCCTCTAATGACAGAATAAGAATCTGTCACATCAGAGCAGCTCCAGTTTTAAAGGGCAAATTTGTAGGCATGTTTGAGAGGCAACTGTGATGTTTTCAGAGTTTTCATTTTAGTTTCTAGGATCATTTCATGATGCATGCAAGGGAGATTTGCATACAGCTTAGGGTTTCAGAATGGAGGGGTTAATTTGCATGTGGTGGCCTGAAATGCACTGCCATTTGAAAGTCTACTGCAGTTATATTTTGATTTGTTTAATCTAGTGGTCCAAAATCGGCGTTGTTTTACACTTTACAGATCAAGTAACCAAAATGTCACCCTTTTTTCATACAAAAGTATAAAAACCAAATGTACCAAAGGTTTATCATACAAAAATCAAACACTGAATGCACTGATAAAAATGATTCTGTGCTGAAGTAAATAATACAGAAAAAACAAATGTAATTTCTACATGAAAAATTTAGTTCTAAGTAAATTCTATATTAGTACTCAATTCAAGCTAGTAGCGTAAATATTAAACATTATAAAATTAAGTAAAACTACTCAACTTTTCTGATACTGGTGTTCCCATCATGCACTGGGGTTTGAAAAATTAATGAGATTGATTTTTCGCTGTTTTCCAGCTGTATTTTGTAGTTTTATCTTGTTGTTAGGTTTAGTAACTTGCCATTTTGTGACATTTGGAGTTCATTTTCTACTCAAAATGACACATTCACTACACTCAAGTTTACTATACTATATATTTACTATACTATATATACTACTCTATACTCAAAAACGATCCATTGAATGTTACCGTCACTGTGTATTGTGTACCAAGTATTGATGTCTCTGTGATCAGGTGCTGCATTACTACTATTAAGTAGATATGGTGTCTGCACAATATCTATTGTGTTATTTACTTAGATGTTTCTAAGTAAAGCATACACTTTAAAAGCATGGTTTAATTCAGTGTTATATTGTTTGTGTAAAAAGTATTTCAAAGGAAACTTAGTAAAAAATTACTCAACCTTTTACAAGTTAAAATGACGTATTTTCTTTGTTAATTTTACTTAACTTAGTTAAGTAGAGTTTACTTAATTCCATATGTGAAATATGCATGCAAAAACTAAATTGAAAGTAAAAGTAAATTGTACTAGTTTTTTTCAGTGTGTAACAAAATGCAAAATTATTAGCATTGATTTAGGAAAACTGTCATTAAACAACAGCAGAGGTGTGATTTACCCGCCAAAAACATGGGACAAACACTGGGACAAATATTACTGTAATTGTTTTAGTAATATGGCTTTGGAGTCAAGAGCATTTTCCCTTCGCTTTTCAAAGTTCATAGGCATATAGTATATTTAGAAAATGCGGATTTCTAGTTCGTAAGTTACCTTTGAACTGCCAACCATGTGATCTGGTGCAATTAAAAAATAAATTGGGTCTAGTACTGGACCCTGTGGGGTTCCAGTAGCGATTTTTTTTAAATGCCGAAATCCAATCTGACTTAATATAATCCAAGTGTGTCATAATCCAAGAATATGCAGATCCAAAGATAGTTTGTAGTAGTTTGTGTTTGACTGTTAAATTCTGTTGATATTATTGAAGCACAAGTCAAGACAATGATGAATTGCGTGACTAAAACCAAGTGTCATCTCTGAAGAGAGACTGGCCTCACCCTGGTAGGATCACACCTGAGATAAAAGCTATTGGTTAAAGCTGCTCAGACCGTTCAGCCTGGTTATGTGATGACTCCATGGGAGGAGACCTCAGGAATCTTGGAAGGTCAAGGACCAAATAAACTTGTCAGACAGGAATTGTCCCCAAGCAATGGTTTACAATCCTGCCTTCATACACAACAGCTGCATCTGGGTGTCTAATTTCCATTAAAGGCACAACAAATCTTGTGAACAATACCATCTGGTCAATTCAAACAAATAAAAGTGAACCTACCTCCACATAACACACCCAAGCTGAAGTACTCGTCATTCTAACAGCAAAACAAAAAAGCGATTTACCAACCAGTTTAGTAGATCTAATGGCAAGTCATGTGTTTGTTCATCATGTCTTTTCTAAATATATTGTGTCTGTTTACATTACATGTGTTTTTTGTTAAATCTACAGTATTTTTCACAGACTAAACTGTAGAAAATGTTTATCAAAGGTTTCAAGTGGGTTACAAGAGCTGGATAATGACGCTAATATTAAATCAGAAAAAATCAATTAAATGAATATGATTGAAATTCATTAAAAATGACAAATTAAAATTAATTTGCAATTAGTAGCACTATGTGAATTGTGGCTGCCCCCTTTGACAGTGATGATACATAATTTTGTATTTCAACCTAATGACTGTGGGATTAAAAACAAAGTGTTTATATGGATTGACTTGGCTTTATGGGATATAAGTAGGGATGCACAATATTATCTGTACGACATCGTAATCGGCTGATAAACGCTTAAAATATAAAAATCGGCATCGGCCGATATGAAAAAATAATGCCGATATGCCTTGCTGATATAATAACGTGTTGATATGCGCCTGCAATAACTCACGTGTGCAAAGGAGTGCTATAGCGATAAGATCATGTCAGCAGTGTGGTCATTCTTGAAGTGAACTTGTATGTCAACAAGCAAAACGCACAAACGTTTTAAATCCAAAAATAAAATATTTAGGTTACAACTGCATCTGTCAGGGGGGAAAAATTACTGACTTTATTATTGTTATTTTCAGAGCTTTTATATATTTTCATACTCTTATTATACTTATTATTTATTATTTATTCTTGTTAAATAACATTTATACTTGTTAAATACTTGTTATTTTCATACTCTTATTATAAAAAGAACTTTATTAACATTTATTTATCTTTAACAAGTATCCTTTTGGTAAGGAGACCTCAGAAATCTGAAACCAGAATGAAGAACAAAAAGTTTTTGCTTAAAATGGTGTTGTTTCCAAACAAAGGGAAAAAAATAAACGTATATCGGTATCGGACAAAATGAGTTCAAAAATATCGGCATATCGGCAAAAATCCAATATCGTGCATCCCTAGATGTAAGTGATCATCTTTAAAAGCCTGTCAAATTTTAAAAACATCTGCCATATTGATTTATGTGCTGCTACACTCCAACAGCTAGTAAAACAACAAAATAACATCAAGATCTGTGATCGCAGATTTAATTTGCTACAATTAAAGTAACAGTAATATGGCTTGCAATTAAAAAGGACATTAAATGGAGTCTGTAGGACTCAATGATTGTTCTCACACATACAGAAACTGGCATTTAGCCAATCTGACAGTGAATCTGTCATCACAGGATTAGAGCACAATGATTTAACACAGAGTCCTCTAACAAGAAAGGAGACGTTTGGAGAGCCGAGGGCCTGCCCGCAGAGACGCTGTCTTTATTCTGCATAGACAAAGTCTGTAAACATGTCCAACACGTCCATCCTCTTTGTTTTTTGTTTTTTTAAAAATGCCATCGCATCACGTCTGTCCTGTGTATCATATTTGATACTTCAGGCTTTTAAGGCACATATACTATGACATAGGAGAATATATGGAGCTCATACTTAAGAGAAAAAAACTCAGAGGCCCAAACTTAGCAAAAAAATATGAAAACTGGTGTATTTGCTAATATTTATATGACCAAAAAGTAAGATGAAATTCTGATATCTTGTGATATAAATCAATGAGATCTTGATGATATCTAACTGTATAGCACAGGGGTTTTCAAACTTTATGATGCCAAGGACCCCAAATATGACGAACCTTTTATGAGGGACCCCCTTCCTAAAATCCATCTATATATTTTTTTGTATGAAAAAACATTTAAACTGTTAGATAAATAGTAAGTGTGACATTATAAATACAACATATTGTTTCCAAACTTAAATTGGCTATACTTAATGTTGGATGTATAAACCTGAAAAAGTACTGTAACTGTATAAGCAACTTTCACAATAAATGTATGTAAGCAGCTCACATGCTGTGTTAAGAATACTGCCTTACAACCCCAGTGAGCAAGATAAAGGGGACTATAGTGAGAAAAACTCACTAGAAAGATACAAAGCAAACATATACAATTCTGGAAAGTATGTATACGGCAAGAAAGGAGAGAAACATTTAGAAAATATAGCTGCAAGCAGCAATTGTCGGTGCCAAGCGAAAAGAAGACAATAAGACATGCCAGCATGGCTGGGAGTGTCAGACCAACTGCAACAATGAGTTGCAGAGTTAAAGCCATTAAAGACCTATTAAGGTGATTTTAGGCAAAATAGCTGTAAAATTATAAATACAGTCAATAATAATGATTTAATGGTTTCTGACTTTCGACCAATAGGTGGTGCTGTGGCCAAACTGATGTGGTGTGGTCAGAGTGAGGTGACAATGACACATGCAAAGTTTGGTGTCAATATGCCAAAGCATTGCAGAGATACAGCATCAAGAGTCATTTTGGCATCATGCCTCAAATTCGTCGCTGCGGTATACAGAAACGGTTTTGTCTATTGACACAAAATCCATAACTTTTTATCGGCACAGTCTGAAGATGATAAGATTCGATTTTGGTGAAAATCGGACAAATGGTCTAGGAGGAGTTTAAAAAAAGAAGGTTTTTAAAGAAAAAAAAAATGGCGGACAGGAAGTTCGGCCAAATATGGCAAACTTAGTATCTATGTTCTCAGCATGACCGAAGGAATATATTAAGGCAAGATTTATTATAATAGAATAATTATACAAAAGATATAAGCATTATTTGGAAATTTTGTTATAACTTTTGACCACAAGGTGGTGCTGTCTTGAAACTTTTTGAGTACCTTTAGGCCATGGTCCCAATTGCACACACCGAGTTTAGTAATGATACACCAATGCATTCATAAAATATAGCAATTTACATCATAATACTGTATTGTAGTTAATGGCAATTTCATGTTTTGTTCAATTATAGCGCCAACAAGAGGCACAATCCCACCAATGTGTTTATGTGTCCTCAGGGTGAGCCCATGCATGTGTGTATCAAATGTGGTGAAAATAGCTCATTTCGTTTTGGAATTATAGACATTTATATGTATGAGTTCATAAAAAAAGACCCATGGACGACTTTGTTTTGATTTGTGTGCCACTTCCTACCAAAATTTTGACATTTGGGCAGTGACATCCAGTTAATCAACTTGGATTCCGTGTTTCCTACGCTGGTTTCGTCTCGATCGGTCTAACGGTTTCGAAGATATTCGTGAAAGTTTTTTAAGCGCTAAATCACCACGTCGCACAAACCATAAGGCAAAACCTAGCATGTTTGGTATCCTTGGACTCGGCAAGGATTCAGGAGTCTAAAAAGATGACTTGCGTGAAAATAAATCGACCACACCCAAAGTTATAAGCATTTGAATATTTAATTATACCACTAGGTGGCGCTGGTCTGAAACTTCTCAGGCTCCTTCAGGGCATCGTGCTGATGACCCATACCGAGTTTCATCACGATACACTAATGCGTTCATAAAATACAGCATTTTACCACAAAATTCAAAATGGCCGACGGCCAAAATGGCCGATGTGGAAAAATTGGATCTCATTCGACTCGGCATGATGCCCCGGACCTAACAAGACCACATTTATGATTTTTGGACAAACCCATCAGAAGTTATAATCAAAAATAGCCATTTTTCGTATCTCCGGACCAGTAGGTGGCGCTGCGTCAAAACGCTGCAAGTTGCCTCCGATCATGGTTGTGATGACATGTACCAAGTTTGGTCTGAATTTGATAAAGCATTGCAGAGATACAGCCTTATGTCTATTTTCGCAAGCGCTACGTAAAATTTGTTTGTGCGTTTTTCGAAAACGGTTTGAGAAATCGACTTGAATTCCATAACTTTTTGTCAGCATGGTCTGAAGATGTTCTGGTTCAATTTTCGTGAAAATCGGAGCAACGGCCTAGGACGAGTTTGAAAAAGTACAAACCCGATTCCAAAAAAGTTGGGACACTGTACAAATTGTGAATAAAAACAGAATGCAATGATGTGGAAGTTTCAAATTTCAATATTTTATTCAGAATACAACATAGATGACATATCAAATGTTTAAACTGAGAAAATGTATCATTTTAAGGGAAAAATAAGTTGATTTTAAATTTCATGGCATCAACACATATCAAAAAAGTTGGGACAAGGCCATGTTTACCACTGTGTGGCATCCCCTCTTCTTTTTATAACAGTCTGCAAACTTCTGGGGACTGAGGAGACAAGTTGCTCAAGTTTAGGAATAGGAATGTTGTCCCATTCTTGTCTAATACAGGCTTCTAGTTGCTCAACTGTCTTAGGTCTTCTTTGTCGCATCTTCCTCTTTATGATGCGCCAAATGTTTTCTATGGGTAAAAGATCTGGACTGCAGGCTGGCCATTTCAGTACCCGGATCCTTCTTCTACACAGCCATGATGTTGTAATTGATGCAGTATGTGGTCTGGCATTGTCATGTTGGAAAATGCAAGGTCTTCCCTGAAAGAGGCGACGTCTGGATGGGAGCATATGTTGTTCTAGAACTTGGATATACCTTTCAGCATTGATGGTGCCTTTCCAGATGTGTAAGCTGCCCATGCCACTCGCACTCATGCAACCCCATACCATCAGAGATGCAGGCTTCTGAACTGAGCGCTGATAACAACTTGGGTTGTCCTTGTCCTTTTTAGTCCGGATGACATGGCGTCCCTAGTTTTCCAAAAAGAACTTCAAATTTTGATTCGTCTGACCACAGAACAGTTTTCCACTTTGCCACAGTCCATTTTAAATGAGCCTTGGCCCAGAGAAAACGCCTGCGCTTCTGGATCATGTTTAGATATGGCTTCTTTTTTGACCTATAGAGTTTTAGCCGGCAACGGCGAATGGCACGGTGGATTGTGTTCACCGACAATGTTTTCTGGAAGTATTCCTGAGCCCATGTTGTGATTTCCATTACAGTAGCATTCCTGTATATGATGCAGTGCTGTCTAAGGGCCCGAAGATCACGGGCATCCAGTATGGTTTTCCGGCCTTGACCCTTACGCACAGAGATTGTTCCAGATTCTGAATCTTTGGATGATATTATGCACTGTAGATGATAACTTCAAACTCTTTGCAATTTTTCTCTGAGAAACTCCTTTCTGATATTGCTCCACTATTTTTCGCCGCAGCATTGGGGGAATTGGTGATCCTCTGCCCATCTTGACTTCTGAGAGACACTGCCACTCTGAGAGGCTCTTTTTATACCCAATCATGTTGCCAATTGACCTAATAAGTTGCAAATTGGTCCTCCAGCTGTTCCTTATATGTACATTTAACTTTTCCGGCCTCTTATTGCTACCTGTCCCAACTTTTTTGGAATGTGTAGCTCTCATGAAATCCAAAATGAGCCAATATTTGGCATGACATTTCAAAATGTCTCACTTTCAACATTTGATATGTTATCTATATTCTATTGTGAATACAATATAAGTTTATGAGATTTGTAAATTATTGCATTCCTTTTTTATTCACAATTTGTACAGTGTCTCAACTTTTTTTGGAATCGGGTTTGTAGGTTTTTCGGAAAATTCAAAATGGCGGGAAAATTTTCATGACGGAAAATGACGTCATAGGGTGCAATCGAATCGTCTTGAGCCAAGGAATCAGAGGAAGAATTTTGTTTCTAACCCTTATGGTTCAAAAGTTATTAGCATAAACATGAGTGAAACTTTGGACAGGTGGTAGCGCTAGAGGGATTGAGTTAGAGACTCCAAATTTGCTATGGTGACAGATCAGACTGTCCTCTATCAGTGTGCCAAACTTTCCCGCAAGCGGTTCTATGGGCTGCCATAGACTCCCATGGCGGAATAATAATAAGAAGAAATCTAACGATTTCAATAGGTGCCTCTGCACCTTCGGTGCTTGGCCCCTAATGAAACAGTTAGAATGTTTAGTAGACTTTAACCATTTTTTTGCTTTGTCTTTTTATTCTCTGAAATTTTCTGGGGACCCCTTAAAACCTTCTGGAGGACCCCTGGGGGTCCCCAGACCCCAGTTTGAAAACCCCTGGTATAGCAGACTACTTTCATAAAATGCACTCTATATCTCCCAAAATTGTCTTATGATATTTAAATGCTTAGTTTTATGATCCAAGCTCTGTAGTTTTAATTGAGGAGGCAAATCATATAATACAATGATTGAGATGAAAAAATAAACATTCCTCAAAAGCCTGTTGCATCATATTCGATACTCACATTTTAACATTCTTCTAAAAAACAATGCATAATCAAGTAAACCCAAGTGGCTTCAGTCCAGTAAGTGTTCATCTTGAAATATTACCATCAATATAATATTTACTTTATAAAAGTCAGTATTTTAAGATTTTACAGCAAAAAGACATGTGAACCACTAACCGGAAGGTGGACATTTTTAAAATTATACTAAAAGGCCTTTTACTTGCTACAAAAGTATAAACCATCAATCAGATAGTAAAATTAGAAGTCTGTAACAAATATGATAAAATAGGCTTTATCTTTTTCATTTGTGATTTTACTTTCCTGTGGGATTGTTTAGCTGAGTGTAGCTAATTTCCCTGAAAAACCCATGATAAGTTAATGATCAAACGTCATATTTCAAAGAAATTCGAATTACGTTTGCAAGTCGACACTCAAATGATTGAGTTAACAGAAGATATTCTTATCAAACTGTGCTGGTACATTCTTTAAAGCTTTGGATAGCTTTCAATCCCACATAGATATTGAACATGATTCATTTTAAAGGTTGATAAAAACCTGTTCCAGCACACACTGTTCCACTCCTATCAATGCGAACCTGGACCTGCACTGCACTCAGATTCAACTGTCTGATTTGGAAAAAAAAAATACTTGGAAATTACAGGACAAGTTGAACTACAGCTACAAAGGCAAGGAATGTCTCCTCACATCTATTAAAAGCAACAATATCAGCAATCAGATGATGCACAAAATAAGTTGAAAGACCTCCAGGAAATGTCATGGGGTCAAAGTAGATGCAATCAAGACATATAGATTCCCAGTCACGATTTCCCACCAAGAGCACGACACTCCTCAGGAGAGCAGAAAAGCTGACCTCACAACGTGTATAAGGATTACTAAAGGATAAAACATTTCATTTGCTTTAACAGTGTTATAGGCCTACAATTATAAATGTACAAGTTCATGCATTTGAAAATTATTTTAAATTTAAGATTTATATATTTGAATTGCATATAAAGTATCCATCCATTTGGATTACACTATTTTAACATAAAATAGTAAGCTTAAAGAGGCTATGTAAGTATTAATCGCATTTTTTTGCCAATGTGCGAACAGCTTGAAACGAAACTTAAAAACGAGACCTTCCCCGACTTCCTACGTTGTCTATGGCTGCGTCCGAAATCACATCTCTTGAGTAGATACTTATTTTGAATAAGTAATTATTTCGTTACCGCTAAAAAAGTTTGTTTTATATAGTATGAAATGTAATCTGGATGTACTGCATTCGCCATGTTGCCCTTATCACGTGACCTACCGCGTCAGTTGTGATAAGTCACTGCTGGGCCAAAATCGCATACTCTTGAGCAGTGTTGGGTAAAGTAATGCATTACAATATTGCGTTACTCCCTTAAAAAGTAACTAATTGTGTTACTTAGTTACTTTTTAAGAAAAGTAATGTGTTACGTTACTTTTGCGTTGCTTTTTCTCACCTGGGCTGGGCATTTTTTGTTTTGTTTTTTAATAACAAAAAGGTTCTATTTTTGGGCAAATGTAAAGACCCTTTCACACCAAAATTGAAATAATAAGCATCAGGCTGAAGAAAATGCAAATTCACGCATGTACAGTAGAGGGCGTAGCTCAAACAAACCTTTCAGCTGTCATTCTGGATAACAGAAGAATAGGATGCAGGAGAAAAAAAGTTTTACTTCGCCAATAAAAACTAAAAATCTAAAGTCATTTTTGCCTATGTTTTAACTGAATCATGGAAGGTCAGCAACAAGTACATTGGTCAATAAAGTGAGATTAAATGCATAAAAATATTTGTTTTATTAACATTTAATTATTGGAGGTTTGCATAGTATACTGATCTTGCATTTGACTGATTTTATTCATTTTTAGGAATACTGAATCTTTTTTTGTGCAAGTGAGATTAATAAATGCTCGCTCACATTTATTCTAAAACTACAATAACCTTCATGTTCACACACAACGCCTCTGCACTTACAGTTTTCTCAACATTGGGACAGGAGAGCTATCAGTCAATAAATGGGAAAACAAAGTAACTCGCGTCACTTATTTGAAAAAGTAACTCAGATATTTTGTTGTAAATTTTAAACTAATGCGTTACTTTACTAGTTACTTGAAAAAGTAATCTGATTACGTAACTCAAGTTACTTGTAATGCGTTACCCCAACACTGCTCTTGAGTAAGTACTTAGTAATTACTTCAAGATGTCTAAAAAAGTATGTTCTATATAGTATGAGTGTGTGTAGTATGACGTACTACGTTCGCCATGTTGTCATCATCATGTGACCTACCAGGGTCAGCTTCACTGCCATTCATAAATCCTCTCCGTGGCCTCATGGTGCCATCAGGTGCTACTGGAAATTTTTCTACTTCCCACTTCTAAAGTCGTGATTTCGAGCTCTTCGCATTCAAATTTTGACTGGAGAGGTCGTTCATGTCCAATTTTTTTAACTAGCAAACTAGTATTTACGATCATTCCGATAGCACGTGAATACAGCATTAATCAAAAGGATGTGATGGTTAGAACCTCTCCTCTGTTCTATGGCACAATGAACGCTCATAAAATATTCAGGATGCTGAAAGCTATTCTGTACTGTAATGTCAATTTGTCTGCAAAGAAAAGGGATTCATTCAAACTATAGTCTGACATAGCCAAATATAGACTAGTGTAATTTGAATTACCTCATCTGTCGACATGATGCTGGTGAATTGCAGAGCTGGAGCAAACATTTCCACATCGCTATCAGATGCTTTCTTAACTGCTGTTTTCTCACCGCTGTCATTTTTGTTGTGCGTTTATTTTGCTATTGAGAAGAACGCGCGCAATACTCGTCTAAACTTCACTCTCAGCGGCGTCGAGATGGTCGTTAAAAGTATATCGCTGCAAAGGTATTTTGAACTTCTTTTTACTTCTAAGCAAAGAAAAATAACTGCGCCATGACTAGGCCTATATCGGGCGGGGTCTTGTCACGTTCAGTCTCTTGTTACGCGTGCATGAGTGCGAGCACGAGCAATAAGTTGCTGGCTGCAGTTCACTTATCGACCACTAGTGTCGCTAATAACAAGTGTTTCTTAATTCTACAAATAGCCTCTTTAGCATGATGCATTTGCCAGTCATAAATGAAAACGTTCAAATTTCTACACTCGAAAATACCATGTTATTTATTTATTTAATGATTTATTCAAATTGCTTAGAACCTCCATAAATCTTTGTGAAATCTATTAAAATTATTCAGTTAAAAAGTATGAACATGGTTGAAATATGGCTAGCTGTGGAACAAGCAATATGCAAGTTGTTTAAATGTATGAGATTGAAATCAACTGGATTTACTGATGATAAACAGATAAACCTGGTTATTGTGTATTTAAAACACATTCAGTTTATTAGTACTATTACAGAAATCTTACCCGTTTCATTATGACTGACAAATATGCATCACATTAAGTTGTTTATTATGTTTATGTTAAAACATGCAATGGATGGAAATTTAAATGAGGTTCAAATACATTCATCTTAAAATTTTGGAGATTTTTTGAGTGTGCATGTCATGCTGATCAACTGTCAATGGTATATTCCATCCTATAATTCTGCCTGATATGGCTAACAGTTGAGTATAACATGGTAATATGGTGTCAGCATTGTCGGACCCCATTGAATGAAGCAGTTTTCATATGCAAATGAAGAGCCTCTGATTCTTTTTGATTCAGCACTCAATGTTAGACCTCTGTGGGCTTGGAAGCGCATGAGTGGCGTTCAGGTGAAATTATCGAAAATTGGTTTCTTGCTTTGTTAAGCACCTGTGGTGAGATCAAAGAGCACAAATCCGGTGTGTCATCTATGTTTCAATGAGGTGTTTTTGCGATGTCTGATATGTTAGTCATTTGGAATTTAAAAAACAACTTTTAAATCTAATTGTCAGAAGAACACAAACAATGCATCAATCTTTTGAAGTACTTAATAAGTGAATTTTAATTGCTTCAAAGAGACAATTAATGCGTTTTGGGAGGATTCTCAGACGTTGACGTAGGCCTAATCAAATCCTCATTTTAATTTTGAGACCAGTATATATTTATTGTATAGAGACATATAAGAAAAGGTTCTATAAAGAACCTTAAATGGTTCTGTGAGGTGCTCCATATATAGAACCTTTTAGAAGTTCCCATCATGGGATCATTTTATGGATTTAGTTTTAATTTAATTTTATGAATCAAGCAGCTCGAAAACATACTTTATCACCAGAAAAAAAAACATGACAGTTAAACATGACAGTATTATGCCATCATTTAATATGTTTATTCTTATATAGAACCTTTTTGGCATAAAGCGTTCTTTAAAATTGATTCAAGAACCCTAGGGGTCTATAGAACCCCATTGAACCACTTTTTTAAGAGTGGATTTCATTCTTTTTGCCATAAAAGTGACCATTTCATTCACACAGCAAAAAAATATTTTCTTACTCAGTATTGTTTTTCTTGTTTTACAGTACACATATCTCAACATTTATTAAATCAAAGTACATTTACTTGAGAAGCAAAATGAAAAATGTGTTTCCCTGAAAAATGTATCAAAAAATTAAAAAATATTCTGCCAAATGGGGTAAGACTTAAAATGTTTTCATTTTGCTTAATTTGAGAAAGCTGAGATATTTTTTTACTAAAAACAAAAACAAAAATTGAAAGTAAAGAATTTTTTGCAGTGCATCATTTCATAATTCCATAGTGATTTCTGTTTATTTGTAGTTATTTTTCAGGCGATTCTTTTTAACAAGAACAGAACAATCCTGTGCCTCTATCTTCTACACCGAATCCAACCGTCATCAGGTCACGGTGTTGATATTAAAAGCCTTTCTCAGAGAAGAAACCCTCATATTTCAACCCTCAGCATGAATCTATGATCTAAAAAGGTTTTGTTCTATAGTGGTCACCAAGCAAAAAGTTTCATCACAGACACTGACCAAAAGATATTATTCCCACTGTAAAAAATTATATGATCAATAAGTTATGACAACGTATGTTTTTACATTGCATTAACTCATCATTAACTAAGCCATTTTCAATTTTTTTTTTTTTTATGTTATACAAGATTCAACTAATTTTTTAAGTAATTTTAATGTATTTTAAGATGAAATGACTTAAACATCCAAACTGATTGTACTTAAAAATTTAATTTATTTTTACAGTGCATGCACATAAACCTGAATCATTTAAACAAAGCCAAATGATGATGCATAGGACTGACACTTTAAACCATCTGAATCACTTTTCAACCGAATTCTTCATTTAAAATCACTTTTCAACAGATCATATACCACTAAGTGGTATAACAAGTTACAGTAAGCAGTAGTTCCTCAAACAGTTCCTTACAATTTGAGTTTACTGGTTTTGTAAACCCAGTCTCAAGGAATTAAGCAATGGAAGCAATGGGCTTTTGTTTACAGGGATCTTATATGTGAAAAGAACTTACTGAATGATTACGTACTTAATGATTTAGTCATTACTACTTGCGCAACTGAAGGGATTGTTTGCCAAACCCTGTTACTGTATCATAGACACCTTAGTCAATTTGTTTAGCTTAGAAAACAAAGATAAAATGTCAGACATGTAATTATAGTAAAATCCTCTCTATACTAGTTATGTATGTTGTACAAGCAAAGAAAAAGGAGGCCAAATAATGTCTAATGATATTTCAAACATATGATCGTACACATAAACGTATAAGTATGATCTGTGTGTTTATCCCACAGTGTACTAGTACTCTTCAGTATTCTTTAAAATGAATAAAAACAGTGAAATGCAAAGTCAGAATATTATGCAAACCTGCAATAATTAAATATGAAATAACACAAATATACTTCATGTATTTAATCTCACTTTATGTCTTTGCTGCTGACCTTCGATGATCCAATTCAACCATACTAACCAAAAAATGACTTTAGATAGATAAACATCACATTTGTGTTTCAGTTTTTTGGGGGGTTTTATTGCTGTAGTTTCTCTTCAGTTAGCTACCTGTTTCCTTTGTTCTAGTTTCCCATCACTATCAGTTGTCATGGATACTCATTTAACGAGCACACCTGTTTGTAATTTAGTTTTTCACCTTATGTATTTAAAGGGTATATAACACACACAGTTTCTGTCAGTCTCATGTTAATCTTGAGTACCTAGTAGTATTGCATTCTTCATATCTCCGAAGAGTCTTTAGTTTTATCATATTTATAAAAGACAGATACGCTGTACCATTTCTTTCCGAAAACAGCCAAACTTGTGCAGGCGTGCAGTGTTTAGTTCATCACCTTGTGTATTTAAGTTCCTCTGTTTCTCACGGTCATGGTCCGGTATTGATTGTGCATGGCACACTGTTTCGTTTGTGTTCGTTGTTGTTTATGTATTGCCTGAGTTTTCTTTATGTTAATAAATTGTTATATTTGAGTCTTCGCCCACCTTCATCCCTGGGATAAAAAGGGTGCTTCTCATTTCTTATTTGTGCATCCTCGTTTCCTTCCCTGCTTCCTTTTCTTGCATCTTAGCTCCACCCCCTTAGGATGCGAGGGAAGGAATTATCATTTGAGTATTGAGAAGCACCCAAAATGATAGTTGAACTTTCTTCTCCTGTGTTTTATTCTTCTGCAATCCAGAATGGCTCAAACGTTTGTTTCAGCTGCGCCCTCTACTGTACAGACATGATTTTGCATTTCCTTCAACCTGAGGCTTATTTATTTTACTTCTGGGGGTATTCCAGAAAGCAAGGTTAACTTACCGTCACATATACCTTGAACTCCCGGTTGATTAACCCAAACCTTGCTTACTCAAGGTATGCTGGTTCCAAAAACACGTCCGGGAGTAAGTTCAGACAACCCAGAGTAGGTTAACCGTGAACACACAAGACATTCTCAACAGAGCGACGAATCAACAAGTCACCATGGAAACGGACAAGTGCGCCATACTACTTCCTCCTCCTTTTGTTGTTTAATGGCGATTTACATAACCTACTTAGTGCACATCGCCATCTATTTGGTGGTTGCGCAATAATTTTTTCGACCTTTTCGTTTAATAAGTAATCTTTATTCACTGAGAATAAGGATCATATTGTTTGTTTGATGCTAATTAATTGAATGCAGGTCCATGTGTGAGATGACAATAAAATAAATAATAAATATATTTGAATTTAATTAACATTTAAACATTACCTTGTTATAATAGTGCTTTAGAATTAATATATAATATTGTATATTATATAACTGTAACTATATAACTAATTTAGTTATATTAATATAACTATATTAATTATATAACATGCATCTGAATACCTCTTAAGCAAACTAACCCTGGATCATGAGCTGCTCCGGAGTAGGTTATGTTCAGAGAGTGAGATGCTATGGCTACTTACCCTGAAAGGTACCTCCGTTTTTGAAACCGAAAGTTGAGGTTATCCGCTTACTCTTAAACATACCCGGCGGGTATGTCACATAACCTGCTTTCTGGAATACCCCTCTGGTGTGAAAGGGCCTTTAAATTTGCCAAAACTTTTATGTTATTAAAAAACAAACAAGCAAGCCCAGCCCAAGTGAGAACGCAAAGTAACGCAAAAGTAACCCAACTCATTACTTTCCATAAAAATAACTAAGTCACTATGCAATATTGTAACACATTACTTTCCCCAACACTGATAAGTACTCACTGAATTCATTATTTGGTTATATTTTTATATCCATTATTATATTATCTACCAATCTTCCATAAAAGGATTAATGGATTAAATAACATAAAAAATTTAATATTCTTTCATGAATTATTTTGCATTTTCACTGACGTGTGATGGCTTGATTAATCCTGGATCAAAAATGAAGACATTGATCACTTAAGTCAAGTGGTATTTATTTTTTATTTATTTATTTTTTTAAAGAGGTATTGAATTGATTATGGCAGAGAGATGTTGGTGACGGGGGTGATTTGGTATCTCAGAGCAGGGAGGGGGTTGGCAGCCGTATGGATATAAATGCAGCCTCTGATTTCAGCAGACCCTCCTGCTAGCTGGACAGACTATACTGACAGAAAAAATCTCTTATCCGAGAAACATTTTTCTTTTGTATTTTAAGCTCACTGTCGGTGTCTTAAACACATATAATACTTGTAATTGCACATTTTTTGTTCCTTATGGAGATTTGGAAACTCTCAGCATTAATGCTCACCACACTTGCTCTTGCCTACAGTGTTCAAGGATTGTCTTTCACTCTAAACAGAGACCACTGGATTTCAGATAACTGGGAGGTAAGTAATGCTTTTTTGCTTCTTTCTGCATACATTTATTTTAAAGCAGATTGTTCATTATGTAAGTAATCATTATGGTTATGATGAATAAATTAATCTGGCTTTCTATCCATTACAAATGTTGGTACTAAAAGAATGAAGAATGTTTTGTTTTTCTATCTAAATCAATCTGCAATGTTCCTTTCACATCCACTATCATAATGGTTTGGTTGTTAACACAGGATGAACCAGTGGAGGAGACACTAGCCAGTCAAGTGGCCAGTCTACTTAAAAGATCTAAACCTCATCAGTTCTATGGGCTAATGGGAAAACGCTCCGGTACGACTTAACCTCCTAAGACCCAGGAAAACAAAGTCTTTTGAATTTAGTATTTTTTTCATGTCATTACATTGATCAGAGCATAAGAAACAAATGGAATTTTTTTTGGGGGGGGGATGATATTTTATTCATATGTTATGCTATGTCCTCGTATGTGGACACCGGGACTCAGAAATGACATGTATAGGCAAAAAAAATTATTTAGGGATTTTTGTTTTTTCATTCACCAATCAGTTTTCAGGTTTCAAGATTTTTTTTAACCAAACTTTGTTTAAAGATGATTCTCAACTATGTTATGAAAGATATAACAGAATGAATTTTACTTTATGCAATATGTGGGTAAAATGGCCATACATGGGTTTTCCCATTCACTGCAACTATACACTGTATCTAATTTGCATATTAATGTGTTCTTGGAGCAATATGTAATGAAAAACATTTTCATAATAATATCAGTAACACTTTACAATAAGGTTTAATTAGTTAACTACACTAGTTAACATGAACTAATAATGAACTGCACTACAGCATTTATTAATCTTTGTTAATTTCAACATTTACTAATACTAATACTAATTATTAAAATCAAAAGTTGTATTTGTTAACATTAGTTAATGCACTGTGAACTAACATGAACAGCTTCATTTTTATTAACTAAAGTTAACAAATATTAACAAATACAGTAACAAATGTTTTTCTCATGGTTAGTTAATACATTAACTAATGTTAACAAATGAAACCTTATTGTAAAGTGTTACCATAATATCTAATATTTAATAGGAACATTGATATGTAATTTATTTCCCTATTCACTTGTTGTGTCTCCCAAAATGCCTGATAAACATGCGGTGTCCGACATGTATGAAATCGATGCCCTGTTTTGTAACAGAAAGTCATAATTCGATTAGAAACCCCATAACATTTTCCTGAGATGTTGATTTATAACAAACAATTTGAAAATTAGTCAGATTTAAATAATTACAAAATATTATCATGTTTCCATAAGAGTGCTAAATTTGATCATTCAGTCACTTTTAAAGACCAAGGAGAAGTTGTCCTGTGAAATCTCAAAACAAATGGTATCTCTGAAAAGCCCTGAATGTGCTCTTTACAGGACATCTTTACAGACATGTATGGTGTCAGAGAAATTCACTAAAATATAATGTCCTCATACGAGGACAGTGGCACCCAGGAGGTTAAGATTTGCTTTTGTTGGCTCTGCGATGTCCTTGCTTAATTTTTACTCAGGAGTCTAATTTAAAATGATTTTCAACAGTTTTATGTTTTTTAAGTTAGGTTTAGAATATTTAAAATTCTAGTGCAGTATTTTAGGCCTTTCCCAATTAAATTTTTTTACCCAAGTTATGCTGGTAACAATTTGCAATGAGATAAAAACAAATAATGAAATTGCATTTTTGACCTCATTATATATTATATATATATATATATATATATATTATATATATATTTCCCTTACTTGTTCTAGGAGTCCTCCAGCCTGTGAAAATGGAACGGAGAAGTGAGTAAATTCACTTATCTGAATGAAATACTACTAAATAGTATATATAAGTTTATAACATCAATATCTACATCTCAACGGATTAATTTTTGCCATTGTCGTTGGCCCGGTTTCACAGACAGGGCATAGACTAAACCAGGATTAGGCCTTAGTTCAATTCAGGCATTTAAGTATAGCTTTTATAAACGTGCCTTAGAAAAAACATTACTGATTTGCATCGAGACAAAACAATGGCATTGATATATTTTAAGAAATGTCAGAGCAAGTTGCTTTCAGTTAAAACGGCTCAAACATGCATTTTATTCTGTGAAACCACAGGTAAATGTCTCATCTTGGTATAAAGACTCTTACATTGTTTCCTCAAAGGGCATAAGGGGGATGTGTTTGTGGGACTCATGGGCAAGAGATCTTTAGGAGGTATGGCTTTACACTGCTCTGCTTTCACCAGTAATAACATGTTTTATTTAGTACTGCTAGGTTCTGCTGCATATGTTTATACCTGCTGTAAAATGGATTATATCTGCAGGTGCTCTCACAAGAACAATCCCAGAGACCAGTACAGCAATGGACAACTCTGCAGATTTGAACAAACAAACAGGTACAACACCGAAAGAAGTGTATCAGAATTATATTTATGCAAAAATGATGAAATGAACCAGTAGTTTATAAATCTGAAATCATGTTTTTCACACAGCAGGTCTTCAAGAGGAATGGGACAGACTGCAGTACTACTGATGACATTTTTCAACGCTCTATTACAGACTTCACTTGCCTCGGTGTATCAGTATACAATTACTCTTGACTCTTCACTGACACCAACATTAATGAGGACATCATTTGGGAGCATTTTAAGCAAGTAAATGTCTTGCTTTAGATATCAAATGTGACATAATAAAAGTATTTATCAAAAATGAGTTTTTTTTTTCCCTGTTCTGATTTACAAATGAAAACCTTTTCACAAGTCATCCAATACAAATAAACCAAGAAACAATATTTGAAGATGAAGAATGTGTAATTCATGTAAATCTAAAGTTTTTTTTTTTGTAAGGCCCCATTTTTTTCTACATTCTATTGATAAACTATTTTTTGCTTTAAAAAAAAAAAAAAAAAAAAATCAAAATACTAATTTTAAAATATATGCTGGGGCAAAGAAAATACTTTGGCCAGAGACTTCAAAAATAAATAGCACTGTATAAAACAAAAGTGAGAGATTCCAGAGTTACAAAGAGCACATAAAAAAAGACAAAAACAGCTGAAGCCATTGCAAAAGACTGATGGAGTCTTAAAAAGATTTAACAGCAGTTAATATGAAATGTAAGGTTTAAGTCCATTAGGTTCCTTTGGGAGGGGTCCATTTTAGAGAGCTGGGGTCAATGGTCTTGTTGTTGTTGCCTCTTTTGGTCTCTTTGGCCTTCCACTCGTCAATCAGGTCCTGTGCCATTCAGAAACAAAAAAGAATCACTGTTTAAGTCACAGAAAAAAATAGCTAACACACTTACGGGAAAAAGGCAGCTGTGGTTGCATAATAATTGATATCTTATAACCATATATTTCATTGTTATAAAATGTTAATATACCAATCTACATTGTACCTTAAAATGTACTGATTTTAACTGAGTGCGTTTATATGCAGGTTCTTCAGCCGCTTATGCTTAAGCCGACAACGCAAGTGGTCATGTAAACGCGGTAACCCGTTTTCTTTTAACGGAGTAAGGTCATAAACCGCTTAAGCATAAACCGGTCGACACAGGTAGTTTTTTGCCTCTTACCCTGATTTCACGCGTCATGTAAACGCATTAACCTGCTTTCTCTGTGCTTATTGAAGTGCGCATGTGTGATACGTGACAGAAACGTACCCTTAGTGCAGATTTAAGCGCATCCAAACAGAGCGAGCGTTTTGCAGGAAAGAAAGGAAGAAAATATCACAAACGCATAATCTTTCATGACCCAGAAAATGTGTTCTCATTTCATGCAGCAGAAGTAGAAGTGGTTCAGTCAAAACGTTGCATCTGTAACTGCACGAGAGGATAACATGAGCTGGAAGTTCCCGCTGACATGTTGCAAGCTTTATTTAACATTACAACTGACATAACATATGGAATACTCAAGAGTCAGATACGCAAATGATTATGTTTTGACGACACTACAGGCAAATAACCCGATTTATTAATAGTCATGTAAACGCGGTTTACTTGCGTTGTCAGGTTACTGATGTGCATGTAAATGGGGAAAACTGATTATTTCAATAAGCTGATATTTGTGAGTTATCAGTTTACTGGTGTGCATGTAAACATGCTCACTGTTTCATTGTCAACTTGCATTTGGAGGTGTTTTGACAGTTTGTGCTGTTAGGGATGAAACGGTTACCGATTTAATGATAAACCACAATAAAAATTGTGAAATCCCGACGGTTAGTAATACCATTTCATATTTTAATTGTCATTAAAACGTTATTGACATTAAAACAGGTTTCTTTTTGAGTGAAAACATGACGGAGCACTGAGAGGTAGGAAAGGTGAAGCAACTTTTGATGGCATTTGCATTTCATCTTCCCTCGGTGTTATGCCTAATGAAGTAGTGTTTACCGGGGAAACCGCTATATTTCTGCTGTTTCAGAAGCGTCACCTACTGTCAGAAAGTGGATTTACATTTTCATTCAGTCGGTCTGCCGTTTTTGTTCAGATCAATTCAAAAATCGGATTGATTTTTGTTGAAAATGTTGTTTCTTGGATTTACGTTTTAAATGGAAAATAAGCTAATGTGCATTCTAAAAAAAAATCTAAATCCAGATGTACAATTGTTTATGGAGTAGAAAACACCTATAATTCAGAAAAATTATATAAAGGATGAAATGTGAGGTTCATCAAAACTTTATTTGAACATTTAGTATGTGTTAAATTAGTAGATAACATTAAATTGTAAGTCACCCAACTAATATTTTTAGTTCATTTAAAATTATTATTTGTTTGTTGGTTTGACAAAACTTGGTGAAATGATTTCAGAGTGTATCAGCACTTTATTTTAACAATACTGTGATAATATTGAAAACCATGATCATTTTGTTCAGTATAATGCTGATATAAAATGTTTCACACCGTTTTGTCTCTAGCAGACACGTACGTACATGCATGTGAACAATAATTTTGTCTGAAATATTGCTTACGATAAATTATTTGTTGAACAAAAAAAATGCAATTAAAATTTATTTTTAATGCAACGATATTTCTGCAAGAACAGAAACCATAATGTAATTGCTATTAAATTAAGAAAATTACAATAAAAAGAAAATCTGCATTTTTATTTTTAATTGAAAAATTAAACCTTATAATAAACAAACAAAGCATGTAGGCAGTATGTGTGCTTTGAAAAAAGATGAAAAAGAAAAGATTTTCCTGATACCTGTCGCTTCAAGACGAGATGCTTCCCCTTCCAGTACTTGAGCATCTGAAGTGACTGCAGTGTACTGACAATGTCCACAGGGTTCACTGCGGTTTCTTGACTGATCTCTGAACAGGAGGAAACAAAACAATGCTAAACCTGCATGGATCTTACAGGGATGTCATAGTGAACATGCCTACAAACGTTCCCTTGTGTGGCAGGGCCATCTTATCTTACCCTTAATGGAGATTTCTTTGCCCTTGAAGTTGTACATGTACCGCAGCAGAACTTCCTTCCAATAGCTGCGATAACTGATAAGGCCCAAGTCCGAGAGAGGGCGCTCAGGAGAACCAACCTTCTCTTCAACCTTCGACAGCAGGTAACCTAGAACCATGCAAAACAAAGAATGTGTTGAGGAATAACAGCATCCAGAGGTCATGGCATTTCAACTCTGTCTGACAATATGATGCTATTTAAAGAGTCGGAGTGGGAAAGATCACAGTCTTGAAATGTAAATAGTTTTCATGTCCAGCACTCAATACATAAAGGTCTTCACAGCAATTAATCGCAAGCTTGTACAAATATAACATTGTACGGCTTTGTACAATATATAGATATCAGTGGTGTGTGGTGGTGTTTTAAAATGAGGAGGCAAAGTCCTCACTTTTTTTTTTTTTTTTTTATACATCAAATGTAAATTTATGTCCCTGTTACACTTAATTGTTTTGTGGTTAAATAAACATTATAAAAAAGAGAGACCAAATACATTCTATTTTGTACTTTTACACTATGTAATGTTCTATTCATTAAAACCAAATATCAATTTAATCAAGTTAGTGTTTTATGCATTTTTAAATTTATTTTAAAATAATAAATAAAAGCTGGTAACAATTGAAACAATAAATTTTATTTGTGAACTAATGTTCAGCTTTTCTTTTTAATAGTCCACTTTTTCAGCAAGCTTGTACACACTGGTCACAGACACAACGATGTACCTTTAATTTCCCAAAGCTGATTGCTCACTAAACCCCCACAGTCATCATGCTTTCAGGCCATTTCAAATTTGATTTTGACATGACAAAGCGGTGATATCTAAGTGGCTGAGTTGTTTGCTTACTTAATTATTCTTCCCATTAATGCCATCCTCATCTTCATTCGGACCGATACCAGAACGCACACGAAAACAAGAGGCGGGATTTATCGCACGAACCAATCATATCCAATCATAACCTATCATATCCAATCATAGCGTGATGGAGCCATTGCCTCCTCTCATGTGACTTTTCCCCATTCATTTCAATTACACCACATAAAACTCAGCGCACGCTTTAGGGTGTCAGTAAGTCAATGGGGAGAAAGGAGGCATGCCTCCCTCTGTAACTTCACCTGCGGGTGTCGCTGTTGAGTGACTTACACTGTTTAATATCACATTTTGTAATATTTGCAATGTTTTATTTTTGTAATATAGATTATTTTCTTATCCAGTTTTTTTGAGAAGACACTGCCTCCCTTGCCTCCTCGGAGGAAACACCCCTGATAGATATATACTTTATAAACAGATGAGGCAATACCATTTATATCAATATACAGTAGTTTGATATGAGTGCATCTGAAAAATAGTGGAAGACAGAGTGAGCTGCTGCACGGAAAGTGCATCATCCAATTTGTCCTACAGATGAGACATGCTTTATATTAAGGTCTTCAAAATAACTCATAAGATATAGTTAACGCATATAGTTTAAAGCGGCTTGCACTGTCAGGTGCTCTGACAGATACTTGCACTGTTTAAAGTGTTTGAGATGTGGCGTTTTCCCTCAGTGTGTAACTTACATTTCACAGGTATATTCTCCATCTGTAAATGTTAAAAAAAAAAAAAAACTGGACGAGCCTTATGCAAGCGAGTCTCTGCTAAACTTCACAGACTTCAGTGAACGAGCACTGCCGTACACATGCATAGATGGAGCGCAACTGAATAGGAGGGCAATAATGACGACAAATATACATTTTGCTAAAACATTTGTTGTTGGATATCAAATGTGCCCTGTCAAATTTTAAACTTACAAGTAAATGTATTCTTATGATAGCAGTAACTGTAAAGTGTCTACTGTTATGGGGTAATCCAATGTAGGCTAATATAATTACTAAGCTCAGATGATTGAATGCATGTTCCTCTTACCAGTTACCCATCAACCCAAAAATACATATATGATTTTTTGCCCATATCGCCCAGCTCTAATAACAGACAGGATGCATCACAGGTACTCACTAAAATCAATCAGCATCTTGCCATAGCCCTGTCTCATGTACTGTGGCATAGTCAGGATACAAGACACGTTGTAATTCAGGAACGAGTTCTTCTCCTGCGGATATAAAAAGAAGCAATTTAGCCGGTGTGCATTTTCCATGAAAACTCTCGTGTCAATGTTATGATCCAGCCAGAGACTTCAAAGACACTACAGGCTAACATTTCTCAAAATTAACATGCAAATAAACGTAGCATTATATCTGCATGTTCTGCTGGTTTATGAGACTTTCAGCAGACAATTAGGGTGAAGTGCTCTTCAGGTTAGTACCCCCACAAAACACTTTAGCCTGGTTCAGATTTTTATTTCTTAAAAAGAAAACTTCAGATAATTAGCCCCTTAGATTGGCACTCTATACCAGTTTATCCTTATTCACATATTTAGAACAGAAAACATATAAAGATCAAAACAGAGAAATTAAGTCAATCGTTCCTTCCCTAGTTTCAAGCAGCATCCCACTAACCACCTTTTGTAAACAGCTACCAACAGTTTTTGCTGAATCTATTCAGAGGTCTGTAAAACTAACAGATTAAGAATGGAAGAGGGATGACAGTAGGGCTGGGCGATATGGTTAAAAACTGTATCACGATATAAGTGTTTCATATCGGTCGATATCGATAATTATTGATATTTTTTATGACCTATTTAAAATAAGGACCAGGAGAAAAATATATTACATTTAAACATTTTTATTTTAAACTTAATCTTCCTCTGATTATAATCCCCTCAGTTATAAAGGCAGAAATGTCAACACAACCATGGAAAACACTCAAATAATTAAAATGTAAACGTAAGTCTAAAATCACAATGAACACTTAATTATCTCTTAACATTAAGGTGCAGTGCCTGTTATTTACTTGTACCGTTTAGAGATGCTTTGTCATAAGGCACTGACGCAGAGTACCTCTCCATGTCGTTTCAAAGAATAGCACAACGGCGAGCGCGTCGAGTATAAACACCTCCCCAAACGGACGAGGCGCGCAGTCAGCGGAGGCTCGTGCTGCAGAGCCAGACGAAAGTATAAACAAGGCTTAAGGTGGTAAAAACAAGTTTGTGGTATTACCAGTCTTGGTGGGGACGACAGTCTTGCAGATGACATTGGTCTGACTACGGTCAGACTTATAAAATCCAAAAAACTGCCATACTGGCGAGCTGACTTTTTTCCTGTTTTATCAACAATTTCCTCGCTCGCTGCAGCACTCATTTTCCTCTTATCACTCCACGCCGCTTCTGACTGTTACTGAAAAATCCAACACGAGATAACGATATGGCGCAACCAAAAATGATACTGTTACATGATTGGCTGTTAGCGTGTCACTCCCTACGTTGCTAAGTTACCAGAGAGAAGTGCCTTTGTTCATACAACCAAACCTGCTTCGCAACCTCTTGTTTCTTCCGACAAAGAAAAAAAAAAAATTATTGAACGTTTTATCAAACGCATTTTTTATTGATATCGATTACGTGTCTATCGCGATACATATCGTTATCGTTTTATCGCCCAGCCCTAGATGACAGACTTTTGAATGTGTGTTTGTCCCTTCATGGTTGTTGTGGAAAGTTCATCCACCACTTCACTGAAGAAAAAAAAAAAAAAAAAAAAAAAAACTGACATTCATAAACTTGTTTTGCCTCTACTTTAATTTGTGTGTATAAATTATGGGGCTAACCAATGATGGATAAAGATATAATCACGATTATTTTGCTCAAATCATAAATTGCGATTGTTCTCATTTAAGAAATTTCTTAAGAATTATTGTACTTTCACGTAAGCCCAAAGCAAGATAATGTCAACTCATACGCAGAGTTTATTTTACCTCATCAAGTTACCTGATTTGATTTATTATATTTTCCATATGCATTAACGCTTTACATCATGACAACTGGTAAAACCTTAAACTTCAAAAGCTGAAAAAGCCAGAAAAGCTCTGATTGGAGGTTTTAAACCCTCAACATCTGGCAACCACAGGCATGTTACCAATGCTAGATGATGAAAATGTCAAATTGGAGAAGAAAAATAATAGGATAACTAACCAGCGGGACAATATCGCAGATGACTATGCTTAATTGAGAAAGCAGAAATTGTGATCATGATTAAAATGATTAATACAGCAGCCCTAATAAATGATACACCTTAATTTTAAAATGATTGGTTATGTAATTTAGCATGGATAAACATAAGTGATTTTTTGGATTTGTCTTCTAATGAAAATGCTTGAATCTGATCTGAGGGATAAAGGCTAGTCAGTTCTTAAGTGAAGTTCACTGGTTGCCGGCCAATGCCACAAGAGTTGCTTCAAATACTTTCAAGCAAGTCTGGTGTTTTAAGAGGAGCGGACCATTACCTCAGCAGAGACTTGAGTCTATGTGAATGAGGCTCATGACTGAAGAAAAAAAAAATTAAATAAAATCGCTAGTGGGACACTGGCCCTAAAGGCAAATGTGTTGATAAGTGATTATGTTATTTGTGCATTTTAGACCATGCAAGTCACTATACGCTGTCTCCAGCACCACATTACCTTTGAGAAATATCCCACAAGGTGACAGCCTGTGTTATCAGCTTCAGTCATGACATAAAACAGGAAAGGTTCCACATCATAGTACAGCGTTTTATGGTCCAGGAACAGCTTGGCCAGCAAACAGAGGTTCTGGCAATAGATCTGTTAGGACAGGGATAGAAAACATCAGTTTCATATGTAGCAAACAACACTCATTAACAGACTAGAATTTCATGTAAGAGGGGAAATGGTCTCTTTCACAAAAGCAACAAACGTTGTATGTATGCAAACAAACGTTGCATACATACAACGATCAATGAGTGCATTAACATTAATTCCTCACCTTGTTCTTTTTCCCATCAACCTCAAACACAGAGATGGCACCTTTTCTGTAGACTTCATCACCAGGAGGGTGTTTCCACACACATTTGGCCTGCATATACCACATAGGAATGAAAATGTCAAACTTAATCTTCCTTCCAAATATATTTAGCAAGCAAGACATTAGATTTCATACCATATGTCTGCGCAAGATGGTCTGGCTCTTCATGTACTTGAGGCAGAACTCACAGACGTACAGACGCCCCAGACGGGCGTACTCCTCTGGGTAGGGAGAGTGGTACCAAGTGTCTAGCTCATAACGGCCAAACAAGATGGTCTTGATCATGTTACTGCCCTCTGTAATCTGACCCTGCAGACGCAGTTTCTCCTGCAAACACCAAAAACCTTAGACATCAAATTTCTACATACAGCTTCAGCTAAAGAAACACATAAGAACAGTAGAACCAAAATCACAGTATGAGTAATTTTATATCACAGTTATAGTATACCATCATATAGTTATTTTTGCTAAATTCAACAAAGTTTTATATATTACATAACCACACTGTAATGTCAGTGAATTAAATACTAGGGCTGGGACAATTAAATCAATGCATCATGAATCGAGGAATGATTCTGGATAGTTTCTGAGATTTTCCGAATGCATCGCAATTCTCTCTCGAATCGATTCTGAGCTTAGTTTTTAACAGCAGATGGCACTGCGTGCTCTAGAAACAGCCGTATTGGCTCTGCTAGCTTCCAATTCCTTACACACACACCACTTCTATAAAATAATCATTCATAAAGGTTGACGCGAATTACAAGGGTGTTTGCAGCGGGCCGTTTACATTAATCTCATGTCATAAAAGCATTCTGAGGTGCAAGTACATTCTCAGACTCAGCCGAACGCACGAGTGCTTTTCTTTGTGATCATTTGAGTGTGCAGTTAAACACTAGCCTAGAGTGCCATCTGCTGTTAAAAACTAAGCTCAGAATCGATTCAAGAGAGAATCGCAACGCATTCAGAAAATCTCAGAAACGATCCACGAACCGCGATGCATCGATTTATTGTCCTATCCCTAAAAATTACATATCAACTGATTAATAATTTGATAATATAATTGATAATTAATTTGATGGAATGCAAGCCAAAGGGTAAACTTTGTTTCCAGTTGAGTTGTGTTTGCAGTGTCAAGTGTGAAATGCGAGGAACGTCATACCAGATCCTCTGATGCACGGGCCTGAGCTTTTCTGAAGAGCTCCAGGTCATAATCACTGGTGATGTTCTCCAGCAGTGGTTCTCGAGCGGTGCCATGTGTCTGTCTGTGCTCCTGATACATAAAACATGAACAGATGTATTTGAATCACAAACATAAACATCATAAACAACTATACCCAAAAGGCTTGCTGCGGTAGTCGGTGTTAAATGGTGTTTGGCCATACACCGATCACATTACTTGCCCAACGCAGCACTGCACTCACTGTCGTTTTGCATTTTTATAGATATCAAACCTATTTAGTTCAAATGGACAACAGACACTACAATTATAAACTGAAAGCATCTGCTCTAAGTCTACTCCATGACGAGAATAAGGAGAGATGACTGTCAGAATGATGGCAGAGGGTTTGGTGTGCAACAGATCTTTAACATCATTGACATATCTCATCTTGTTAAATGTGCGTTCAGTACTGCTGCTCTCTGTACAGAGATTACTTGTGATCACAAATTCAAAAGCGACCGCGCATTCAAAGGTGATATCAATACCACGCACAGGGTTCGTACCGATACTGTAAAATGAAATTCCAGGACTTTCAAGGACTTTTCAAGCACTACTTTATGGTTTTCAAGGACTACAATCATAGATCGCACTTATCGAACAATATCTTTATTATTTTTTAAGGATTTTTTAAACTCAAATTAAAGATATAAGGTATCCAAAAATGTACTTAATATATATTAAATATTAAAAATATTAATATTAAATTATTATTGTTCAATAAATAATATTTTATATTGTAATGTTGGCGTACTTTGTATTGAGAAAAGGTCTGATGGGGGTTTATCAGATAGGTTGCAGTGTTATTTGAGCGAAAAGATTGTGTTTTTTCGAAAAAATAACACACTAATTTCATATATATTGTATTTAAATAAGTCAAGCACTTCTTCAAAAATATGGCTAGTTTCAAGGGTTTTCCAGGACTTAAATCTTTGGACATTATTTTAGGTCAAAACCCAGAAACACATTAGCATTTTAGCACCTAAAGACTGAGCAAGTTGTCCGAAGCCTCATGGTGGCGATGTTGAAGTCTTTCAACCATGGTGTAGTTTGTTTATAGACTACATTTAGCTTTTTACTTCTGCTGATTGTATTTAGGCTTCAAAGTTAGTTGTATTAATTTGTGAAAATTATCATAATGAACAAAATGTTTAAGAATCAAACTTCTGTTGGTCACAGAGCTTATTTTCTGCATTTATCTAAAAGCCAATGGAAAAATCCTATTTGTTTTTTTGCAGAGGGAACCAGGTTAAAAAAAAAAAACGTCATCACTACAGCACTTTTAAGCTTGCATGAATACACAAACATTAATATACAGATATTTCAGTAAATCACTGTTACCATGTACTTTTCTTTTTGGTCTTTTGTCAGGCCAGAATCCCTCCTCTTCCTAATCTCCAAGACCTTCTCTTTATATCGAACTTGTCTTGGAGTTGGTGCCTGTGGAAAAGCAATGCAAATTAATTACATCCCATTTTTACTAAAAGGTACATTGTGTCTCATCCAGATAAAGCTCTTCATGCATAGCTCATCAGTCATAACTTCACTGTGGTTACCACAGAATTTATGGCTTGCAAACAATCACATCTCATCTTAAAAAAGGAAGGCACCACGCTGCTGACGTTAGAACTTCACGCAAATGTCTCTTTTTTGTACAAAAGCATGCACGCACTTAAGAGGCATTAACACGCTTGTGTGATGTTTGTTTAGTGTTGAGCAAACATCTGTTTGGTGAGAACCTGATGTCGAGTGGCGTGTCTGTTCTCCTCGTTCTGGCCCTGACTGCGCTCTTCCTCTTGCTTCTCACGCTCGATGGCTTTTACCTGAATGAGATGAAAAGCACACAAAAATAAACAACAGAGAAAGTGCCAAATAATACAGAAAAGGTTAAAGCACACATGCTTATGCTAAATGACCATTACAATTTAGCGGTCGAACAATTTTTTTTTTTCTGAAGATCATACCTCATTCAATCCAAGAAGGTGGCCAAAAGATACAATTTAATAATAGCAAATAAGAACGCAGACAAGTATACTTTGGGCTTAACGCACCTTGCACTCATCTGCTGACAGGTTATGGTAGAGAGGGCATCCTGATATGGAGAAATGTCGCTCATGTTTCCCTGTTAAATGTCCTATACAAAAGAAATACAGAAAAATATACAGATTTTAGCTTTAAATTTAACTATAAACGATTCAGTGAAATTTAAAATGTTTTAAAACACTGCAAACATTGTTCTTATTTTCAATTAAGCCCTTGTAAACCATTAGCACTGAACTTGATTATTAAGCAAATGCAAAAGGAAATTAATTTCAAGAGCAATTACCCAGAGAATTGCACCCAGGTGTGGGGCACTTCATATTGAAGTTGTAGCTCTCATGAAAGCGGCGGCGTTTTGGGCGATGAGAGGGATCGCTGCCAGAGTCTTTCTGGTCTTTAGTCACGCTCTCATCGTGAGATGCATTGGGGCTGGATATGTCGATGTCTGATTCGGATGAAGGGGCGTTTCCTGTGGGCGTCCTGGGGGGAGACTCATCTCTCTCTGCTGCTTGCTTCACATCTGGCGGAGCATCTAGATCAGGAACATAATTAACTTCTTATAAATATATGTAAAGGTATTAAATAATACATAAAATTCTTTGCAGCAGGGATTTTAATAAGAACAGTAACTTACAATAATTATAATAAGATATATTTTAGAGGAAAAATACATTATAGCAATGAGTTCCTAGGAATGTGTGTGATTTTGAAGAATATAGTGTCATACTATTTAACACTTAGTTTGTGCTTTTGTTTTTCTTTATTCATTTTCATCTATAATACAGTGATTTGAGTTGTATTGGTTCTTCCAAAAAGTGGTCCCTTTTTTGATAATGTGATTTAACTTAATTTAAAAGAACATTTATAAGCTGTCTGCAATTTATATTATGATATGTGTGTGTATGTATATATATACATATATATATATATAAAAAATTTAGTTTATTTTAATAGCCTCCAATTTTACAACTGGACAATGAGTGTTTACCAGGATCAACTAAACGCTGGATTTTCAAAAGTATGTGAAGTTTGCAGCTCCATTGTTGCAGTAAATTTGCACAGTGTTCTTGAATGAATAATTTATAGATGCATGCCTGTTATTGCAGGGACATCGACTTTACATTTTCATGCCTCTAAACATGACGCCCAAAACGTCCTCTTGGGTGGTCCTTGACCAATGAAAGCTGCGATGGAGTCCAGACCTTCTGCCATCAGTCTGAAGGTCTGGCTACGCGAGACTATCTGTTGGTCAACGCAGTGAATCCACATGTAAAATCTATGTTGCAAAATCTTTTGCTGTCATGCAAAATTCCCAATTGTGTGGATTCCAGCTGAAATGGCTGGAGTGTATTAATTATGGAAATGTATTAATTAAACACATACGTTTATCCAAAGTGACTCAAAAGGTGTGTTCACACTTGTAGTTTGGTTCTCTTGGTTCTTTTGGCCCGGATCAAAAAATTAAATTATGCATTTAGGCCAGGTTCGCTTAGCATTCACACTGTCATTTTTAACATCGATCCTAAAGATACAAAAAAAAAAAAAAAAAAAGAGTATATTTTGCGACGGAACTTATCGAACATCCAAAATGATGATGTGAGCTGGACTAAATGCGCTCGTTGTATGTGCGTACATATGATGGTATTTTTACCAGCTGAGAACTCACAAACAACTAAGACAATGTCTCAAAAAAAGGTGTCAAAAAAAAATAAGATCTGCTGCAAGACGACGCAGTTCCGACACCTGTATCGAACTGTAATGGGCAACTTCTCGACTATGATGAGAAAAAACAGGTATCCTTGAGTACTGTCTTTTTTAGGGTCGCATCTTGAGACATCATGTCCTGTTTTTGGTTTGTTTAGATGTCTTTGGACACCGTACCGTTTTATTTCAGTCTAACCACACCAGAGTATGCTTGTTTGATGTGCACCAGGGTTCGGATGGCAAGGTTCACACGGCAAGGTTTACACTTATTAAAGTGTTAGTTCACCTCAAAATGAAAATCTGTCATTAATTCCTCACCCTCATGTTGTTCCAAACCCGTAAGACCTTCGTTCATCTTCAGAACACAAATTAAGACATATTTGATGAAATCCAAGCACTCTCTGACCCCTCCACAGACAGCAATTTAATTACCACTTTCAAGGTCCAGAAAGGTAGTAAAGACATTGTTAAAATCATCAATGTGGCTCCAGTGGTTCAACCTTAATTTAATGAAGCGACGAGAATACATTTTGTGCGCAAAAAACTAACAAAATAATGACTTTATTCAACAATTTCTTCTAGTCTGTGTCAGACTCTTACACTGCTCCAGAACGCCGGCTTACCATTAGCCAACGCTGTTCACATGAGCACCACAACACGTGCACAAGTCGTTCTGCCGTAGAACTAGGAAGCGCTGTTTACACTACATCAACAGCATAGGAGACTGACACAAACTAGAAGAAATTGTTGAATAAAGTCGTTATTTTGTTAGTTTTTTGCGCACATGCATAAAATTAAGGTTGAACCACTGGAGTCACATGGATTATTTTAACGATGTCTTTACTACCTTTCTGGACCTTGAAAGCGGTCGTTGCGTTGCGGTCTATGGAGGGATCAGAGAACTCTCGGATTTCAACTTGCGTTCCAAAGATGAACGAAGGTCTTACGGGTTGGGAACGATATGAGGGTGAGTAATTAATGACAGAATTATCATTTTTGGGTGAACTAACCCTTTAAGCTCACACTTAGTCTGATAGCCCACATAAACCATCTACTGACACATACTGCAAGAGAAACCAATGTATCCGCTGCGTGTTTATACCTTGAGAGCTCTGGCTCAGGCGCAGTGATGCTCGGGTCATACGGGTGTTATTGCGCTGATTGGCTTCACTATGGGAGCTGTCGGTCTTCTCGTGATCTCCAGAGTCGTCAGAATCAGCAGTCCCGTCTGAACTACTGCCTGCTGTTCTCTGCAAACAGGGTGTCAACAGTTATATCACCATGCATATGTAAACAAGTCAGACTAAAAATAATAATTAAAGACACCAACAACACACACACACAAACACACACAAGGTACATATAGCATACAAATAAAACAGAAACACATTACTATCATACAGTCGGGGCTGTGTTTTAAAGCCAAACCGCTAACTAGCTTAATTATTAGTTTAAAACACCATTTCGGAGGCACTTCGGCGTTTTTCGATTCTCATGCGATAAAATGTTAGCTGCTAATAGTGTTGATAGTGCTAATAGTGTGAATAATGCATGGAAAACAAACTATATTTGTCCGAAAATGTAAATAAACATTGAGCTAGCATTTAGCGCGGGCTGAGGCGACTGGGCAATTCTCGCATTTTCTCTCACCTTTCTCCGCGGCATGTTCCGCCTGATAAATCAGACCGCTGTCCTTTTTACAAGTTTGTCAAACTGGTATATTTCTTCTGTGCTATCTGATATAATACAGCAGCAGTGTATTCATAAGTTTGTGTGTTTCTGTCCTCGCCGATTGTTCACTCTCTCGCGACTCGCGCCACACAGGACAAGACCGGAAGTGACGCAGAGACGACATGGCGAAGCTGAAGCGCCGACCAATGTGAGGAATGTGCATTGTTTTTTTTTTATGTTATAACAAATTGGTACAGAATACAGAAACAAAGATTTTTCTTTTAGATTTAAATTAAAATTATGTTCATTTTGATTATATATTTTATTGTAGCTTTGTCTTATAGATAAATGTCATCTTCACAAAGCCAGAGCAATTCATTGTAAACCTAAATTTAGGATGTTTTCTTCTGAGGTAAAATCCCCATTACCGCTTTTGGTAATAAGTTCGCCATATACACTTGCATTCAAAATTATTTAAAATAATTATTATGTGAATAAAAATGTTAACCTCCTTGGTTGAAACCGTGCTACTATTAGCGATTAGGCCTATACACATTTTAAAAACTTTTATTTGTACAAACAACTTAGAAAAGTGTAAATGCATTTTAAAAAATTGTATATATATATGCATTTACACATTATATATGCATTTGTTTGTACAAATAAAACTTTTTAAAATGTGAAAATATGTTTTAAATAACCCAAACATACTGTTTCATGTGATTTAATAATATTAGCTCAATATTATGTGCACAAAGCGAATTGATTGATATTTGCATTTAAATAACTGCCATTTTTACTAGTTTTATATTATTTTTTCTGTCTAGAACTTTTCTGTTCTCTGTTCTCATTATTTGTTTTATAAAAAATATGTACATTTTATACTGCAATATATTGACTTAATGCACACAATCTCTACAGATGGCGCTGCAGGACCCCCACTTTAAATGAGAGAGACCATTATCAATGACATGAAACTAAATTTATTAACATCAGTTCTAGGGGAAAAACCGGAATAAGTATTACATAAACTCTCCACGTGAAAACACTTGATTGTTTGGGACAAGAAAAAACTAAATGCAAAGAAATGAATGATTTTATACCAAAAAAGTTCATTGCCTTTCATCTCTTTCAGCTTTATATCTGCAAGATTCAAGATTCTGATCACAAATAAAAGAAAACAGACAAAATCTGTAATTGAAATTAATTGTTTTAACTCTTTTTTTAAAAGACAAAGAAAATAATGGGCTTTAAGGGTACATAGTAAAAAAAAAAAAAAAAATGAATCATGGGTCTTGTAATTTTCAAATTTTCCTAATTTTTTTAAGGAAACTTAAGCAGTTTTGAGGCTTGAATTCATTGTGTCATAGACTAAATCATTTAGGAGATTTTACATGATTTATTCAGATAGATTCCATTGAATAAATCAAGCTTTAAAAACTACTCAAAAATATAATGTGTAATATTGTTACCATAGTTTTTTAAAGGGGCCCTATAATGCCCCTTACAAGATGTAAAATACGTCCCCGAGTGTGTATGTGAAGTTTTAGCTCAAAATACCCCACAGATCATTTTTTATAGCATGTTAAAATTGTCACTTTTTGAAGGTGAGCAAAAACATGCAGTTTTTGTGTGTGTCCCATTAAATGCAAATGAGCTGCTGCTCCCGGACCCCTTTCAAGAAGAGGGCGGAGCTTCAAGAGCTCCGATTACCTCACGCACTAAAAAAAATGTCCGAAACGGTTCAGCGTTTTATGTTCAAACCGGAGTCAGACAATGATGGAGAGACTCAAGAAGAAGTGACAACATGTAGAATGCAACAGGACGTTTCTGAATGGTTAGTTGATGAATTTATGTAGCTGATGTGGAGTATCTTCAAGTCATTGATTAGCATATTCTGTCATGATAATCTATAAATCGCTCATGTGGGAACTGTTGTAAAATGCACAGAGCCAGAGAATATATGCTGCATGAAGATAGAACAGGTATAGTTTAGTTTAATTACGGTTATAACTTATGTTGTAATCTTGCTTTTATGACATGCTATTGCATTTGTGTTACGTACTGTATTGCAATAAATGTGAAAAGACGAATGCGACAGCTTGAGCAGACTCCCAAATGTGCTCTGCTACAACAACTCTTCCTCTTCTCTAAAGCAGCCCAACATGGCTTCACCCCCTTTGTTGCATGTTCCCGGGAGCAGGGTTTATGTACATTTTATTTGCACTTTGAAACGCTGTTTTCGTCTAAATTAACAGTCAAAATGCATAATGCAGTTAAAAATTCTGTTTTTAGTTGAAAATGGTGCTGTGTAAACTGCCTTTAATTTATTGTGATGTTTGCATTGGGGCACATTTTAGTACAACAATGTACTAAAAATGGAAAGGTTTTTCTTTTGTGTTTTTCATATAGCCTACAGACGATAACGTTGTCAAAACAACCCTCGTTCACACGGATCTGCAAGAACAACTAAAAACGCTGTATTCTGCTGCCAGGCCAGTAGTTGGCGATGTCACTTTGTAAAGAAAAACTATGCGGCTATAGACTGAACACGTAATACGCATGTGCATGATGACACCATTTTCACAAATTAGCGATTTTGTAGTTTAGATGGAGGCGATAATGGTATCATTTTCAAAAACTTGTGCTGTGTTCAAATATGTGCATTTTCAGGTCCCCAAAACGCTGTTGTTGTGTAAATGTGTGGCCAAAACACAAAAAAGTTTTCTGTTTTTATTTTAAAACGGTTCTGTATAAACGGCCCTTAAGCTACTGTGATTATTGCATCAGGGTATGTTTGCATGACAATGATGTACTAAAAACTGAAACGTTTTTCCTTTGCATTTTTCGCGTACAGACGGCAAACCGTCAAAACGATCCCCGTTCACACAGATCCGCGAAAACGTCTCTCAACTTTGAAACCAGTTTTCAAAAATTTGTGTTTTCAGGCCCCCAAAACGCTGTTTTCGTCTAAATGAACGGTCAAAATGCATAACGCGTTTAAAAATTCAGTTTTTATTTGAAAATAGTGTTGTGTAAACGGCCCTTAATCTATTGTGATGTTTGCATTGGGGCACATTTACACGACAACGATGTACTAAAAATGGAAAGGTTTTTCTTTTGTGTTTTTCATATACAGACGATAACGTTGTCAAAACAATCCTTGTTCACACGGATCTGCAAGAACAACTGAAAACGCTGTATTCTGCTGCCAGGCCAGTAATTGGCGATGTCACTTTGCAAAGAAAAACTCTGCGCCTATAGACTGAACACATAATACACATGCGCATGATGTCACCGTTTTCTCAAATTAGCGTTTTTGTAGTCCCCAAAATGCTGTTGTTGTGTAAATGTACGGTCAAAACACCTACAATTTTTTTCTGTTTTTAGTTTCAAACGGTGTTGTATAAACGGCCTTTAAGCTACTGTGATGATTGCATCAGGGTATGTTTGCATGACAATGATGCATTTTTCGTGTACAGACGACAACGTTGTCAGAAAACGTCTAAAATGATTTATTCTGCTGCTAGACCAGTAGGTGGCGATGTCACTTTATAAAAAACCCTACGCGTCTATAGACTGAACACGTAATACGTATGCGCATGATCATAAATTTGCGTTTTTTTTTGTTTACACAAAGACGATAATAATATCGTTTTCATAAACTTGCACTTTGAAACCCGATTTCAAAAGTTTGTGTTTTCAGGCCCCCAAAACACTATTGTCGTGTAAATGAAGGGCCAAAATGCATAAAAAGTGCGTGTAAATGTAAATGTGTAACATACTACAATGGCCCCTCGGACTCAAATAAACATTTGTTGAGGTTTGCATCTGTTTCTCTGGCAGATTCTCACCCGGGGGAGGGTTTGTGTGAAAGGGAATATCATGGTCTGGGTGAGGGTAGAAACTACAGTGATTTTCCAGAGTGTTCCACCACCACCTCTAAATGTGAAGAGCCAAAAGGGGTGGGGGTGAAGTGGTATGTTCCTCTCCTAGCAGCTGATACCATCCATCCTAAAAATAGAGCCAATCACTCAGCCAGCCACACACTGAGATCTCTCCAGTCAAGTCTGTCTTTTCTAAAAGTAAGGAAAATCGTTCAAAACATTTGCACAAACTACGTCAACTCTCCGAGAAGTCAAGATGCCCAAGATTGTGAGACCAGAGAACTGGTAGGTGTGAACATCGGTGCTTATTTGAAATGGTAGAAGCCACGTGCTGATGTCTTCTTCGAAGGGTACATGTGATTTTCACAACTTAGGCTTAAAATATATGGTTTCATCATGTTGGATCAGAAAGTTTTGTTTTTAAAGAGTAACCAAATAAGAAATACTTTGCTTAAATTGGTTCTTTCATTTCTTTAGTCAACCAGCCAAAACTCTGTGGTATGACCGGAAAAAGTATGTCACTATCAACTTTGTGGTTCAAAACCCAAAAGATGTTCAGATAGATATTCAGGAAACAAAAATCATTTTGAGGTAAGTAAATTATATTATTTCCAATATTTATTATATCTATATTAATTTATTTAGTTTTTCAGTTTTTCTCAGTAATATAAGAAATTCAGACTTTGATTCTCAGACATAACAATGAGATTAAATACAAAGCAAATGCAGAATTTTGCTTACATACACTCTTAAAAATAGAGGTTCCAAAAGGGTGTTTTTACAGAGATGCCAGTGAAGAACCATTTTTGTTTCCCCAAAGAACCCTTCAGTCAACAGTTCTTAAAAGAACCGTTTCTTCTTAGTGTGAAGAACATTTTACAACTTTTTTTCCAGTGCGAAGAACCTGCATTGAAAAGTTTCCATGCATGTTAAAGGTTGGAACACTCAATGCCATTACAGAAGCTTTATTTTTAAGAGTGCTCAAAAATTCTCCTATTCTCATATGCATCTCCTCTAGAGTTCAGAGGAGATCTTAACAATGTCTCAAATTGTGTTCAATATGAATGCAAATTTGGACAAAATCAAATTATGTACTATTCACTTTCATTTTATAGCTCTATACTCTTGCTAAACGCTAACTTTTGACCAATAGCTTTGTTTTATTTATCCTAAGGAGTTTTAGGAGAAACATCTGAATGAAACTTATGATAAATTGAGAGCTCCGTTAAGTCTCATGAGCTCAAAAAGAGCCACCTTTGAGCTATAAAATAAAGCTTTGGGATTTTTACATTATAGACAAATAAGGGTTTTTTTGGGGAGCTGAAACTTTCAGCTCAAAACTTTCAAATAATGCATTTCACTATTTACAAGTAAGAAAATGTCTAAAATAATAATAATAATAATAATAATAATAATAATAATAATAATATTTCACTATTTTTCAGCTGTAAAGATGTGGATGACAACGATATCTACAATGAGATTGAATTTTATGACCGTGTATTTAAGTGTGTAAGTAGCTTACCATCCTTTTTGTGATTTAAACCCTGAAGTTTGTAGTATGTGCATATTTAATTCAGGTGGCATAGTAAATGTATTATTACATTTAGTAAACATATTATTGTGTTTTACTGAAAGTAAAGGCTTATTTTGTTGACTCACAGTTTATGAAATAAGTGAAATATGTAAATGAAATTTCATCCATGACATCAAAGTTTTTTTCCCCCCAAACAACTTTGTGGATGATGCTCTTTTAGGATTCAAGGGACAAGGTCCTTGACCGAACAATTAATGTCTTAATAAGGAAAGTAAAAGAAAATGTGGCATGGCCACGACTCCAGAAAGATCTAGCAAAGGTACCTATCTATCTATCTATCTATCTATCTATCTATCTATCTATCTATCTATCTATCTATCTATCTATCTATCTATCTATCTATCTATCTATCTATCTATCTATCTATCTGTCTGTCTGTCTGTCTGTCGCCTTTCTATCCATCCATCGCCTTTCTATCCATCCATCCGTCTGTCTGTCCATCCATCCGTCTGTCTGTCTGTCCATCCATCCATCCATCCATCCATCCATTCATCTGTCTGTCCGTCTATCATCTATCTGTCTGTCTGTCCATCCATCGTCTGTCCGTCTGTCCATCCATCCGTCCATCCATCCATCCATTGCCTTTCTATCCATGCATCGCCTTTCTATCCATCCATCCGTCTTTCCGTCCATCTGTCCATCCATCCATCTGTCCATCCATCCATCCATCCATCCATCCGTCTGTCTGTCTGTCCGTCCATCATCTATCTGTCTGTCTGTCTGTCCCTCCGTCCATCTGTACGTCCGTCCATCTACAAACCCGATTCCAAAAAAGTTGGGACACTGTACAAATTGTGAATAAAAACAGAATGCAATGATGTGGAAGTTTCAAATTTCAATATTTTATTCAGAATACAACATAGATGACATATCAAATGTTTAAACTGAGAAAATGTATCATTTTAAGGGAAAAATAAGTTGATTTTAAATTTCATGGCATCAACACATCTCAAAAAAGTTGGGACAAGGCCATGTTTACCACTGTGTGGCATCCCCTCTTCTTTTTATAACAGTCTGCAAACATCTGGGGACTGAGGAGACAAGTTGCTCAAGTTTAGGAATAGGAATGTTGTCCCATTCTTGCCTAATACAGGCTTCTAGTTGCTCAACTGTCTTAGGTCTTCTTTGTCGCATCTTCCTCTTTATGATGCGCCAAATGTTTTCTATGGGTGAAAGATCTGGACTGCAGGCTGGCCATTTCAGTACCCAGATCCTTCTTCTACACAGCCATGATGTTGTAATTGATGCAGTATGTGGTCTGGCATTGTCATGTTGGAAAATGCAAGGTCTTCCCTGAAAGAGACGACGTCTGGATGGGAGCATATGTTGTTCTAGAACTTGGATATACCTTTCAGCATTGATGGTGCCTTTCCAGATGTGTAAGCTGCCCATGCCACACACACTCATGCAACCCCATACCATCAGAGATGCAGGCTTCTGAACTGAGCGCTGATAACAACTTGGGTTGTCCTTGTCCTCTTTAGTCCGGATGACATGGCGTCCCAGTTTTCCAAAAAGAACTTCAAATTTTGATTCGTCTGACCACAGAACAGTTTTCCACTTTGCCACAGTCCATTTTAAATGAGCCTTGGCCCAGAGAAAACGCCTGCGCTTCTGGATCATGTTTAGATATGGCTTCTTTTTTGACCTATAGAGTTTTAGCCGGCAACGGCGAATGGCACGGTGGATTGTGTTCACCGACAATGTTTTCTGGAAGTATTCCTGAGCCCATGTTGTGATTTCCATTACAGTAGCATTCCTGTATGTGATGCAGTGCCGTCTAAGGGCCCGAAGATCACGGGCATCCAGTATGGTTTTCCGGCCTTGACCCTTACGCACAGAGATTGTTCCAGATTCTCTGAATCTTTGGATGATATTATGCACTGTAGATGATGATAACTTCAAACTCTTTGCAAGTTTTCTCTGAGAAACTCCTTTCTGATATTGCTCCACTATTTTTCGCCGCAGCATTGGGGGAATTGGTGATCCTCTGCCCATCTTGACTTCTGAGAGACACTGCCACTCTGAGAGGCTCTTTTTATACCCAATCATGTTGCCAATTGACCTAATAAGTTGCAAATTGGTCCTCCAGCTGTTCCTTATATGTACATTTAACTTTTCCGGCCTCTTATTGCTACCTGTCCCAACTTTTTTGGAATGTGTAGCTCTCATGAAATCCAAAATGAGCCAATATTTGGCATGACATTTCAAAATGTCTCACTTTCAACATTTGATATGTTATCTATATTCTATTGTGAATAAAATATAAGTTTATGAGATTTGTAAATTATTGCATTCCTATTTTATTCACAATTAGTATCCCAACTTTTTTGGAATCGGGTTTGTATATCATCTATCTGTCTGTCTGTCTGTCTGTCTGTCCATTCGTCCGTGGATATCTATCTATCTATCTATCTATCTATCTATCTATCTATCTATCTATCTATCTATCTATCTATCTATCTATCTATCTATCTATCTATCTATCTATCTATCTATCTATCTATCTATCTATCTATCTATCTATCTGTCTGTCTGTCTGTCTGTCTCTGTCGGTCAATCTATCTATTGCATTCCTCTCAGCTTTCTTTCCTCTCCCTTTCAGCCAGCATGGCTGTTAGTAGACTTTGATAACTGGAGGGACTGGGAAAATGAGGAGGAAGATGGCATGGCAGAATATGAGCAGTATGTAGATGTAAGTCTCTTAATCTGGGTGAAGCAATTATCATTCTGGATGATGCTGTTATCATTTCACTTATTGTCACGGGACTTTGTAGTATGTTGATATCATACTAAATTCCTACATTTTCTATAAAATATAATGACTCTTTTGTAATGCAGATGCTTAATGATATGAAGAACAAAGGAGAGCCACCTGCCATGGATGATCTGGATGATCTTGTGAGTACCAGAACCATATCAAATGGTTATGCAGTCTTTAGTCATTTCATTTCAGATTTGAGGTCATCACAACATTTTTTTTTTCTTCACAGAGTGACTGAGTGGAGCACCATTGTCCAAGATGAATCTTTACAGTCCAGTTTTTCAAAATGTTATGAATGCAGTAAAAACCAATTCACATTGCCCAAATAGATTTTGGGTTTTGTTAGATCAGTACATAAACCCTGGCATTGTGAGTTAGACTTATGTAATATATAACTGTCACATGTTTACCTTTGATTTTCTTGACTTCCTTACAAAACAAATTGTTGCTTTGTGTGAAACAAAATTAGATGTGTATTTATTTTCTATTTGTTTTGTTATAAATATGACTGAGGAAATAGTTTATGTATAATTCATTTGCTATAAAATGTATGTTTTCTACATTAAAGACTTCAAAATGCTTTAGTATTGTTTTGTGAACAATTGTTTTTATTGAATAATCAGTTCAATATAAAAATTATACAACGTACATTACAATAAAATGCACCCCCCCCACCATTTTGTTAATAACAAAATATTAAACCAAGTGGCATATGTAATCAATCAACAAACAAACAAACTTTTATTCAAGGTCTCAAGGTGATTGTTTAAAAACTACCAAATAAAGTCTCCAAATACATTTGTCTTAATTATTTGCAGTATCCATTTTTTTATCATGTAAAACTTAACATGATTCTTTTGTGAAATATTTTGCTTTTCTTTTTTTGGGGGGTGGGGGGGCCTTGATGCTAATAAATGATCATATATTTTCAAAACATGCAATTTATTGTTTTAAATTGATTTTATATTCAATCCAAGAAAAAGACAGAATAAATGTGAGCCTTTTATTTATTGAACAGCCTGTGCTCCTGCAGCAGGTCTGTGAGCACAAGCGTCCACCACTGTTACGCATGGACAACTGTTGCTCAACTCTTACGCAGCAGGATTGTGCCATCTTTCATTAAATACGTCAGCCGAGGTGACCCCTCAACTTAGGTCAACTTGACCTGCACTGTAAGTCTGTGTGAGTGTGTGTGTGTGTGGAAAAGCCTTTGCTATTTTATTGCAGATCATTCATGCAATAGACTGGAAAACAGGTCAAGTAGTCATTAACCTTACCTTTTTTTAAGCAGGAGTCCATTGACCAAATCTTGTTTATCACTGCGTACAAAGAGGAAGAGATCCACTCAAGACTCTGTACTACAGCGATAAAAAACGATAAGGAGAGTACGATTACTTAGGTGGAAGGAAAATATCACATGATTACAGTGCTAGTGATTTCTTGCAACATTTTTAAATTCTGTCATCATTTACTCTCCTTCATGTTGATCCAAAACATGTATGACTTTCATTCCTCTAAGGAATGCAAAAGAAGATATTTTGAAGAATATGCTGGTCATGCTTTTACAATGAATGGGGAGTGAAGGACACAAAACCAAAATAAAAGTATCATAAATTTTGTGAATTCGACTTGTGCACTATATTCCAAGTCACCTGAAGTCAAACCATACTTTGTGTGAGGAACAGACCAACATTTAGGTTGTTATTCACTATAAAAAAGAATCCTCCTCAGCACATTAATGAATGTTCTTGAGGAAAGTAATGTGACCGTATTGTTCTTTAGAGTAACATCTATTTATCAGTTGATCAAAGTCACAAAATTAGTCTGAATGTGATTTGTTTCTGGGGCCAAGATGGGTCTCGCGCATGTTGGGGCTCACCTGTCCAATATGGAACAAGTAGGGCCATTATGGAACCCGCAGACAATCCCATTTTTCAGCCTATGTCATACCTGTATGGGCCCCACATACGAATGTTGGCTGGGTAGGAACTACACTACTACAGTACTTGCCCCTGAGAAAAAGAAGTGTGCTTAATTGAGCACTTATAGTGTACTAGAATCTGTACTTGCAGATAATATAATATTTATAAAATAAAAGGCTACTTAAGTGTACTAAAAGTGAGATTACTTTCATGACTATGGGCCTGTCCAAATACCCACACTTGCAGTTTTTGCACCTGACCACTTGTCTACTTAGGCTGGCCACACACTTGATTTTAAAAGATTTTAAGCCCAATTTTGGGCCCGATTTGCACCCCCAAGCGATCGGGGGGGCGATTCAATGCTTGTCTCAAACGACTTTTTGTGCAAAAAATCCTCAATTGTGTGGTGTCATTACATTTATTTTACTGCTTCTGATCGCATTGGAGCCCGCACTACCCCAAATCGTAAAATATCAAACATGTCTGATATTTATAACTCTTGATCGGGCTGCCTCTGACGTCATATACCCACGATAGCCAATGAGAGCGGCAAGCTTCATCAACCGGATGTTGTGTGCTTCTATAGCTGAAACTTGACAGCCACAAACATGCCACGAAAGTTTTCTCCTTATTTTTTCCGTAAAATAAAACTCACACCAGGAGAACCAGCTGATGACGTTGATCGTCCTCCATTTGTTTTTCTTCTCAAGTCACGTTTGATCTCGAGAGTCTCTGTGAGATCTCGTCTCACTGTGGAAATGTTACTACAATCAACTGGTGTGTGGTCTCGCAGTCCAGATGAATCTTCTAGTGTGTGCATTCGGAGGATTATAATGCTAAAAAACAGTTGAAATTGCCCTTATGTCTGTGGTCTCCTACAGTTTTAAAATCGATTAAGATTTGAAAATCGTCTAGTGTGTCCCAGGCCTTAGGTGATGTTTATCCAGAGTTTGGCCAAAGTGTTCAAGTGGGTGTGATGACAAAATGATAAAATGTGCAACACTTTACATTTTACAACCAAATTATATGTTACATCTAATTAATTTAACTTACGCTGTAAAATTTTCCTAGACATGAGGTGAAATCGGGACATGCAAGTTCCTGAACGTGATGAATGATGGGATACACTTAGCCTTAAAGACCATTCCGAAGCGGTATTAGAGTTAGTGTGGATTTAGTATGCGTGAAGTGTATTGCGCTTTGGCATTTTCCAGACCAGGGACAGTCTTGCACACTTACTTCCTATCGCTTGCGGCCAAGACTGCAAGGTATTTGGACAGGCCCTAAGCTTCTTAACACACTCAAGTACACTTTTAATTCTGTAATACTGTCAAATTAAATGTTCATTTTAAATAATCACGTTTTTAATGATCTTTTGCTGTATTTAAAGTAGTACACTTATTTTGATGTGTTGACTCACATACTAAAGCACACTGTAGTGTGTTATTATAGTTAATATATTTTATATGTTCTAAATTGCAATGTGCAATTACAAATATATTTAAATACAAGACATACAAGTTTCAATAGAACATTAGGTACATTCAGAAGTACACTTTAACCAAGACAATAGAAATAATTAAGATACTATTAAGATACTAGTGCGTAGAAGTCGCCAACTTTCTTCAGTCAATAGCTACAGACCTCCAAACTTCATGTGGCCTTCTGATTAGCTCAAGAACAGTGTGTAGACAGCATCATGGAATGGGTTTCCATGGCCGAGCAGCTGCATCCAAGCCTTACATCACCAAGTGCAATGCAAAGCATCGGATGCAGTGGTGTAAAGCACGCCGCCACTGGACTCTAGAGCAGTGGAGACGTGTTCTCTGGAGTGACGAATCCCGCTTATCTGTCTGGCAATCCGATGGACGAGTCTGGGTTTGGCGGTTGCCAGGAGAACGGTACTTGCCTGACTGCATTGTGCCAAGTGTAAAGTTTGGTGGAGGGGGGGTTATGGTGTGGGGTTGTTTTTCAGGGGTTGGGCTTGGCCCCTTAGTTCCAGTGAAAGGAACTCTTAAGACATTTTTGACAATTTCATGCTCCCAACTTTGTGGGAACAGTTTGGGGATGGCCCCTTCCTGTTCCAACATGACTGAGCAAGGTCCATAAAGACATGGATGAGTGAGTTTGGTGTGGAGGAACTTGACTGGCCTGCACAGAGTCCTGACCTCAACCCGATAGAACACCTTTGGGATGAATTAGAGCGGAGACTGCGAGCCAGGCCTTCTCGTCCAACATCAGTGCCTGACCTCGTAAATGCGCTTCTAGAAGAATGGTCAAAAATTCCCATAAACACACTCCTAAACCTTGTGGAAAGCCTTCCCAGAAGAGTTGAAGCTGTTATAGCTGCAAAGGGTGGGCCAACTCCATATTAAACCCTACGGATTAAGAATGGGATGTCATTAAAGTTCATGTGTATGTAAAGGCAGACGTCCCAAAACTTTTGGCAATATAGTGTATAAAGATGTACTTAAGTACTACTTAAAAGGGTCAAAAAGTTAAGATTACTACATTTTCTATACATTTATAGAAAACTACATACACTTTTATTTAATCATAAAATAACAATTAAGCGTCCGACAAATTTACATTCAGTTCAAAGTGCTCTTTTTAAAAGTATATGCTAAAGTTGACTTCTTTCCACAAGGGTGCATGGAAGTACATTTCACCATCTAACAGAGGAAATAAACTAATACAGGTTAAAGGGTTAGTTCACACAAACATGAAAAAGTTGTCATTAATTACTCACCCGTTCCAAACCCGAAGACTTTCGTTCATCTTTGAAATACAAATGAAGATATTTTAAATTAAATCTGAGAGATTTCTGTCACAACTACCACTTTGTCACTTCAAAAAGTTCATAGAGAGATCGTAAAACGAATCCATATGAATCGAGCGATTAAGTCTTACAGGTTTGGAACTACATGAGGGTGAGTAAATGATGACAGAAGTTTTGCGTCAAAGATACTTTTTTTTACAGCCAATGACCAAATAGCATTGTCCAGGACAGAGCATTGCTGTGTTGCACACGTTCAACCCGTAACCTTCAGTGAGGAGTGAAAAACATTGATAAGGGTGTTTGTGCAGTCTGTGATGTAACGGGCCGCAGATTCTCCAGGCCACCAAGCGCATAAACAAAATGTTCTGCACTTTGGCCTACTACGCCCATCACAAACCCCACAGAAGAACAAAATTTAAACGTCTATAAAAGAGGTTAGAGAAAAGTCAGCAAAGGAAGTTAATATTTAAAAGCAGCCCTCAGGAGGAAAATTAATCAATATGGATGTTTTTCAGAAAAGTGAAATATTTTATTATAACACAAACATTTTTAACAAACCAAACATAACGTAAAGAAAAACTTTAACGTTCTAAAAAAACTAAAACCCAATTTAATGAATGAATTTGTTACATACTGTGCCTTCTGGCTCTGGAAAAAATTAACAGAGGCTTTGGTGATAAGTTTTACATGCATAAGTAATATAGAAACAAACAATGTCTCCACACTGTAAACATTTATTCTTTCATTATGCGACATCATGTTCAGATAATGTCTGTAAGTAAAACTGAAAGACATGCATGCATGCAATTACACTGTTAATTGATAAAAAAGAAAGAATTATAGACCTATCCTAGAGACAGTATTCCATAATTAAAGTCATAAAAAGATGCCAAGAGATATCCTTGGATTAGTACTGCATTAGAATCAAATTCAGTATATAACGTAAACATATCCATACATTTGTACATACGTACAAATATCCATTTGTAAATCTAATCTAATGTGTAGAATCTGTTCTTTGTTCATGTAAAGCCAGGTTTTGGTAGGACGTTAATGTGTAGCTCCAAGTATTCTTATATAGTTGAATGGTGCAATAACTCGCTTTGAGATGAATGATTCCTATAACAGCCGTCATAGGAACAATGTACAGAACACAGCCGTACTGTATGCACAGATCATGACGGAGGGACCTTTGAACATAACATCTGAATGAAAGTTACTTAGTGAATGGGCCAGCCTCCTTGAAAACCATTCACAGATAACAAGATATGCAGGGAGGCTCCAGAATATGAAGACTTGCCAACAGCATGCTCAAATAATCTTGGAAAGATCTGAGTGATAATCACAGCCACATAAATTCATCATAGTCATCATAGGATTCGAGAGGGGGAACATTTTGAAAAGTTCTGCTCTGACAACAATTCAATTCAATATCTCATAATGCAGCGTTTCATACTCAATAGGTTCTATTCATTTACAACTTTGATTTTTTAAAGCTGTAAATAAGACAAAGATTACTGGAGCACATTTTATAGCCTACCATTTTCAGTTTTTATACTTATAAATTGCACATCAATTCAATGTGTTACTTACCATTGTTCCTATACCAATTTTTTGTACCCACTAGGGCTGTCAAATCGATTAATTGCAATTAATTCATCTAACATAAAAGTTTCTGTTTATATAATATGTGTGTGTGCATATGTATATACACTATATTGCCAAAAGTATTGGGACACCCCTCCAAATCATTGAATTCAGGTGTTTCAATCACTTCCATGGCCACAGGTGTATAAAATCAAGCACCTAGGCATGCAGACTGCTTCTACAAACATTTGTGAAAGAATGGGTCGCTCTCAGGAGCTCAGTGAATTCAAGTGTGGTACCGTGATAGGTTGCCACCTGTGCAATAAGTCCATTTGTGAAATTTCCTCACTACTAAATATTCCACGGTCAACTGTTAGTGGTATTATAACAAAGTGGAAGAAATTGGGAACAACAGCAACTCAGCCGAGAAGTGTTAGGCCATGTAAAATCACAGAGCGGGGTCAGCACATGATGAGGCGCACAGTGGCCTTCAGATTAGCTCAAGAACAGTGCGTAGAGAGCTTCATGGAATGGGTTTCCATGGCCGAGCAGCTGCATCCAAGCCTTACATCACCAAGTGCAATGCAAAGCGTCGGATGCAGTGGTGTAAAGCACACCGCCACTGGACTCTAGAGCAGTGGAGACGTGTTCTCTGGAGTGACGAATCACGCTTTTCTGTTTCTGGCAATCCGATGGACGAGTCTGGGTTTGGCGGTTGCCAGGAGAACGGTACTTGCCTGACTGCATTGTGCCAAGTGTAAAGTTTGGTGGAGGGGGGTTATGGTGTGGGGTTGTTTTTCAGGGGTTGGGCTTGGCCCCTTAGTTCCAGTGAAAGGAACTCTTAATGCTTCAGCATACCAAGACATTTTGGACAATTTCATGCTCCCAACTTTGTGGGAACAGTTTGGGGATGGCCCCTTCCTGTTCCAACATGACTGCGCACCAGTGCACAAAGCAAGGTCCATAAAGACATGGATGAGCGAGTTTGGTGTGGAGGAACTTGACTGGCCTGCACAGAGTCCTGACCTCAACCCAATAGAACACCTTTGGGATGAATTAGAGTGGAGACTGTGAGCCAGGCCTTCTCGTCCAACATCAGTGCCTGACCTCACAAATGCGCTTCTAGAAGAATGGTCAAAATTTCCCATAAACACACTCCTAAACCTTGTGGAAAGTCTTCCTAGATGAGTTGAAGCTGTTATAGCTGCAAAGGGTGGACCAACTCCACATTAAACCCTAAAGGCAGACGTCCCAAAACTTTTAGCAATATAGTGTATATACTGTATTATATATATATATATATATATATATGTATGTGTGTGTGTGTGTGTGTGTGTGCGCGTATATACACACACACATTATATAAACAAACTTTTATGTTGGATGCGATTAATCGCAATTAATTGATTTGACAGCCCTAGTATCCACACATCCTGTACATGCCATCTGAGGTATTTTTTTTAAAGTAAGCACAGCAAAAATGTTTGCTGAACGGTTGCATTTGTCTTGAAAACCGATTGTAATGCAAAAATGCATCAGTCAAACTCTATGATTACCATTCACCAAGTTCAAGTTTTGCACGAATATTGCACTACAGGTCCTTTTCATGCTTGTTTTCATGTAAAATCCAAGACATCGCTCCAGGAACAAGTGCAGTGGGAAGCACCAAAGCAACAGCACACTTGCTGAATGACAGAAGGTAGAAAAGTAACTGGTTACTCGAGGAAAACGTCATCTTATCCAGGAGCTGCAGCAACACCAATGACACACCAATACATCCTGTCCTGAAAGAGGCGCTGATGTGTTTCTTGCTTCTTGTTTCATTGTTGCGTGACAAGTGAAGACCAAGCCCCAGACCGAACAGGGTGCCCATGTTCCTCAACAGGCTGGCAAAGGGGGTGGTGTCCATAAGGACCCAGTCTGGTTTCACACACCATTTCCGGGCCTTTGCCAATGTCCAGAGCAGATCCACACCCAGAGCTTTCAGAAGCACATAGAAGCCCACCGCAAAGAGCAGCAGGAACAGCGTGACATTAAAGTACTTTCTCAGACTTGCGTTGTAGATCCACTGCACTCTGGAGAAAGTTTCTGCTACAATTATACCTGGAAATAAAAGACCAACAGTTGTCAAATATTTCTTCAAATATTTTTCCTTTTTTCCATCATGGACACTCTGGGCCCTATTTTAACGGTCTGAGCACATGGTCTGAAGCGCATGGCGCCGGTGCACTTAGGGCGTGTCCGAATCCACTTTTGCTAGTTTAGCGACAGAAAAAACGGTCTGCGCGCCAGGCGCATGATCCAAAAGGGTTGTCTCTTAATGAGTCATGGGTGTGTTTTGGGCGTAACGTGCAATAACGTGCAATAAAAATAACGTCCCTGTGTGTGTAATAAGCAGAGTGTACGCGCGTTGTGCACCCGCCTATAGGTGCATATTACTAACACACCCTTTAAATAACAATGTGGCGCTGGACATGAAAATGATAACTGCGTCTGGCTGAAACTAGCAAAAAACACTTTCGTTGCACCTGGCATCGCATTGCGCATGTATGATAGGGCCCTCAATGTCATTGACCCACTTACAAAAAAAGAAGACACCTACCTGAAATAACTCCGCTGATAACTTGGTGTGGGAAATGGGCTGCCAGATAAACTCTAGACATGCACACCAGTAACTCCACCAAACCCAGAAGCATCCAGAGCATCAACTGTAAAAATCTAAAAGCAGACATTACTGTATATTGAAACATTAAGCCCTCAAAACAGTTGTTTCCTTGAGATGATCAGGCACAGATCTACTTTTCATGTCTCAGACTCACCTATAACTTAAAGGAGGCATTTTTCTTTCAGCAACAATGGAAAGCACTGCTGTAACCATTACATACCCAACTCCTGCAGAACCCATGGCATGACCCGATGGGCTCCCTGACAAAAAAAAAACAAAAACAAACAAGCATTGTGGTGAACACCAGTGTTGGGGAAAGTTAAGGCTTTACAATATTGCGTTACTGCCTAAAAAAAGTAACTAATTGCATTACTTAGTTAGTTTTTATGGAAAGTAATGCATTGTGTTACTTTTATGTTATTTTCCTGTTACTTTTTCCTCACCTGGGCTGGGCTTGCTTTTTCATTTAATAACAAAAAAAGTTATATTTTTGGAAAATGTCAAGGCCCTGTAAACACACTGTAAACACTAACGCTTAAAATATTGAATTGGTTTGCGTAGAGCCAACTCAAATTAAACAAATTAGTTCTAACAAATGAACTTTTATAAATATTTAGAACTTTCTTTTTCTTTTGAGTTCTCAAAACTGACACATTTTAAGTAATCTGAATTGTTTCATTGTTTTGAGTTTTATGAACTTGTTTCTTTTAATTTAGACTAACTTAAACCAAAACTGGGCTGGGATTTCTATTTCCCAGCATGCTTTGCCATGACACTCAAAAGGGACAGTAAAAGCCAAAATGTATATTATGTTTTTAGTGGGAAATTTAGTAGTGTTTAATGTTTTGTTATGCTAGTTTAGAAGAGTTTCTGTTATGTATGTTGTTGTTTTTCATGGTGACGAGTGGAGCATGAGCTTAGTTTGAGAACAGATATATGTTAAATAGGGGTGTAACGGTACACAAAACAGACGGTTCGGTACGTACCTCGGTTTTGAAGTCACGGTTCGGTACGGGTTCGGTACAGCAGGGGAGAGAAAACTAAATATAAAATTGCTTTTTATTTATTTTTATTAAACTGGTTTACTGAACAAATTGTGTCTGTCCTTAAATGAATTCAATTATAACTAAAAGTTTCCTAAAGATAATGCTGTAAACTATACAGGGAGCCCTTACTTGCACAATAATATTAAAGGTTAACAACAGAGCCCAAAGTCTATTAGCCTAAATCCAATTGCTATTTATTTTTAGATATAATAATCAACACTCAAATAACACATTGTTTGCAAACATGTAAACTTTACATAAGCATAAACTAAGCATAGATTAAATAATCAAGACATCACTAACCGATTAAGTAGAATATAATGAATATATAGTGTAACGTTATATATTTAGCGAAAGAATTCATTTCTCGAGTGAACTAACCATCTGTGGACACTGAATGACTTGCCTGAGGTAAAAGTAATGCTACGTGACATTGTTTACAAGCTGTTTTATTGACTTCTTTCCACCGTTGAAACACTGATTGAGCGAATACACGACATACGATACGTTTCAGTAAGTTGTAATGCATCCTCAACATACCTTCAGATGTTAATTCATGTTTATTCTTTGACTAGGAAGAGATGATCGCGTTCACTCGCGCGCCACGCTGCCGCTTGAACTAACGCGCCTGTACAGTGATCTGTCACGTCACATTAAAGACCGTCAAAACGGCATTTATCTTTTGAATTTCGTGATAAAATGGACAGAATACTCAATATGTTCGTGTGGGAACTCGGATTGTGTATGTTCCGCGCGTAAAACAAGCCTACTGTTAACTGTTAAAGATTGCAATATGTGTTATATTGCTGTACTCATTTAGCAAGTGCTATGCTAATTCTACCAAAGCATTGTGTAACCAATTAGCAAGGTGGCATTTATTGAATTAGCAGGTTAAAGCTAGTTAAGTTTCCACTACTAAAAATTTTACATTACATGATCATTTTAAGTTAAATGTATGAATTAGCTTACTCAAATATTTCAAGTTCAGAGCAATTAAAATGTATGATTACAAAATAAAAATCTGCATGTTCTGCTTACTTAAACTTTACATTTCTTAACTAAAAAAATTTGAGGCAACTGATTGCCTCAATTTTTTTTTTTTTGAGTTTTGCCAATTTATTCGGGTTTACAGTGTAGACCAAAAGTGAATAAAGCCTCAAATGTACTCCTGTACAGTAGAGGGTGCAGCTCAAACAAACATTTCAGCTGTGCTGCCATTCTGGAGAAGAATAGGACGCAGGAGAAGAAAGTTCAACACTCTTACAAATATGATGCTTATCTTAAGTAATTTTTGCTTATTTGTATTGAATTGGACACAACACTACAATATAAGCATCATGTTTACACAGCGCACACAACACATCTGCACTTACTCCTGATTTCTCTCAGCATGGGGGCAAGAGAGCTGTCAGTCAATAAATGGAAAAACTAGTCACTTGCGTTATTTATTTGAAAAAGTAACTCCGATATTCTGTTGCAAATTTAAAAGTAGTGCATTACTTTACTCGATACTTAAAACAAGTAATCTGATTACATAACTCATGTTACTTGTCATGAGTTACACCCAACACTGGTGAACACAGGACAAAGGTTAAACAGAGATTGTGTGGAAAAACAATTGTTGTTTGATCAGAGATACATCTGTTCAGGAACTTCTCAGCTCAGCTGAAACCAGCCTAAAGTGGTTTGCCGGTCTCGGCTAGTTTCTTGGTTGGTTTTAGGAGGGTTTTGGGCACTTTTTGGGCCCTATTTTAACGATCTGCGTGCATGGTCTGAAACGCATGGCGCAGGTGCACTCAGGGCATGTCCAAATCCACTTTTGCTAGTTTAACGACGGAAAAAAACAGTCGGTGCGCCAGGCGCATAGTCCAAAAGGGTTGTCTCTTAATGAGTCATGGGTGTTTTGGGCGTAACGTGCAATAAACCAATCAGAGTCTCATCTCCCATTCCCTTTAAAAGCCAGTTGCACTTGCACCATGGCGGATTTGCTATTTACATGGCGAAATCTGCGAGCGGAAAGACTGAACGGTTCTCCAGAGAGGAATCCTTTTATTTTTAATATTTAAAAATGTTTGTGTGCTGCTGCGCGTCCCTGTGTGTGTAATAAGCAGAGTCTACGCACGTTGTGCACCCTTTAAATAACACAAAAAATACTGCGCTATTGACTTTAGACCAGGTTTTTGTTGGTCAATGGTGCAGTCGTTTTCAGTTGCCTTAAAATAGCATCGCGCCAACAATGCGCCTGAGCACACCTCGTTTTCAGACCAGCACGCCCATGGGTGAACAGATGGGCGCGAGTGCATTTGCTATTTAAACTACGTGGCGCTGGATGTGAAAATGATAACTGCGTCGGGCTGAAACTAGCAAAAAACACTTGCGTCGCGCCTGACGTCGCATTGTGCCGGGTGTATGATAGGGCCCTTCAGCTTGTGAGACAGGGAGACCAGCTAAAACTAGATAAAACAAGCAAACCAGTTTAGGCAGAATACAAGCAGCCATTTAGATAAAATATCAGTTCATATCAGGTTATTTATGAGCCATTTTAATTGTTCCAGAGTACTAATTCAGAATGAATGGATACCCGCCAGCAATATGTGTAATATTACTAGTAAGTAATATGTGTGACGGCCCTTGAACTGGAACGTTACGATAACCAGGTGACAGATCCATTTCCACATGAGAGATTAGATCAGCAGAATAGATCAGTTAAATTGCATAACTACTGTTATATAGAGTAGCAGATTTTATTTGGAGCTGTAATTCACACATAGCATATTCAATTATAAAGTAATAAGAAGGGGATGTAATGTACAGTCAGCCAGTTAATATTGCAAAAAAACAAAAAACAAAACAAAAAAAACTCAGAATGGGAAGTTTATATTTAGCAATACTGACCGATTTAAATTTTATTGTGTGAAAAGAAAGAGACTGTAGAGGAAAAGGAGATATTATGGCCAAGTCTATGTGACCATAGAAAGCTGTGATTGACCAATCAAAATCAAGTATTTCAGAGAGCTGTGCAATAAATATAGTAATATACCTGGTCCAGTTTCACAAGTGATGGGGAATTGTTGCAGTTCAGGATGTTTTATAGGGCCATAAAACTCAGTCTCATTCACCCACCAGTACGGCCTCTCACCGAAAAGCACCCTATGAATATCACAAAATATAGAAATATTTAAATTATTCATTTATTTGAAGAGGAGAATAGGAGCACAAAGATAACACAGAACACAATTTAATAATTTAATATAAATAATATTTATTTAATGAATAATAACTTAAATAATGCAAGTTTAATATTAAAAGAAATAATTAAAAATGTATATTTCTGGTCCCACTTTATATTAAGTGTAATACGGGTAAGGTTAGGGACAGGGTTGGTGGTATGGGTAGGTTTAAGGGGTAAGGCAAGGGTCAACAGTCTAATTACAGATTAATTACAAATTAATTACAGCTTTAATTAAATGCAGGTATTTTTTTTTCAATATACCTACAGTGTAAAGACATGCATGTGCACAATAAGTGCATTGCATCATTCATTTAAATGTCAGTACATGGTAGTTAAAGGCACTTAATATAAAGTGGGTCAATATTTCTGATAATGCACCAATTTATTATGTACCAGCATAATCTTGTCACAATCTTTTTTCCCTTTGAGAAACTTTTTAATTAAGAATACACAAACCAAAGAGCATCTCACCATTTCAGGACGAGGTTTAGCCAGTCTCCAACCACGGCCACCCAGATGAGTTTAACACCCACGTCTCTGTACAGATGAAACCAAATGGGGAAAAACACGAAGAATGTGGTGTGGAGATCCGCCACCGAGGAGACCCACTGAAACAGATTCTCATAGTCCCGGTATTCTGTCTGCAAATGGACAGCTAGATTCACCCCCCAGCTGTGAAACAGGTCCATCTCTGCAGCCTGAGATCGGGACGTTCACCCTGGACAAATGCACTCGGTTAGGGAGGGTAGACGCAAGGCGCAGGGATGGGGATCAAACTGGAGATATGAAGGCAGCCTTCCAAGTTTCGTCTAAACTCGGACCCCAGTTTTTTGTTCTAGTTGGACTTTATTCAAGGCTAGATGGTTTGGTTTTGTTTGCATGCTGGCTGGAGAACTCCAGGGCCCTCGATTTCATGACCTTTCACCTGTGATGATGCTAATGAGGTAAACACTGATAAAAACGATGAGTGGACAGACGGATTAGTTTTGTCTTTGGTTTCATGAAGTGTGATGTCACTATGATGACATCTTAAAGTGATGCATTTAATGCAAATGATATTACTTTAATGGATCTGTATGGCTTGTGATCCTTTGTCACTCTGTACATGGGAAAAAGAATGAATCATACTGTCTTGTTTTACAAAATCATTGATCCATTCGTTTTCTGACTTGAGATTTAGTTTTGTTGTTATTCACGGTGCTGTGTTCTTACAAACAGATGTTTTACATTTCATTGGGCTCTTTCCTTGTGGAAAAGAAGCACATTTACATACTTTTAAAAAAGGGTGCTTATTACGGAAATAATATACTTTAAAATAATACACTTAAGGCAAATAGAATTTATGTATTTGGACGGTTAATTGCATGTTATTTGCAATTAAATGAACACGTATAATAGTTTAAATTTATATTAAATACAATTTTTCACCCACTTAAGTAGGACTTAATTTCTTTATATGTAATTATTAATTACTTCCATTGTGTTTGAAATAGGGTTAAAGTGTACTGTATGTCATGTATGTAAAATATTACATGTGCTTTAGTATGTTAGTCAACACATCAAAATAAGTGACCTTCTTTAAAGCACAACAAAAGACTTTAAAGTAAAACTTTTAATTTGACATTATTACAAAGTGGACTTTTTAAAAGTGTACTTAAGTGTGTTAAGAAAAAATCATTAAAGTGTACTTTCTTTAACTTTACACTTAAGTGGCCTTTTATTTAATTAATATATTATCTGCAAGTACAGTTTTTTAAATGCACTTTTAAGATTTGAAGTACACATTTAATACAATTAAGCTCACTTCTTTTTCATAAGGGTTTTGACTTGGGGATGTGTACTTGATCTCTTATCAAAATATCATAGAAACATATGCTGCGTTCGAAATCGAATACTTCCATACTATATAGTATGCGAAAAACAGTACGGCAAAAGAGTGGTTCATATTGTTAGAAAAACAGTTGGCGAAAAGTACCCGAATGACCTACTACTTCCGCCGAGATTCGAAGGACACTTTACTATCCCATGAGGCCACTGGAGAGGATTTGTGAATGGAGGTGAAATGACGGTGGTAGGTCACGTGACAGTAACAACATGGTGGATGGAGTATGTCCGAATTTCATTCATACTATCTAGAACAGGGGTGTCCAATCCTGCTCCTGGAGGGCCACTGTCCTTCAGAGTTTAGCTCCAACCCCAATAAAACACAGTGGAACCAGCTAATCAAGGTCTTAACAGGCATACTAGAAACTTCCAGGAGGTGTGTTGAGGCAAGCTGGAGCTAAACTCTGCAGGACAGTGGCCCTCCAGGACCGAGTTTGGACACCCCTGATCTTTTTTAACATTTGTGAAGTAAGGTCAAATTCAAATGTAGTACCTACTCAGTATGCGATTTCGGATGACCGTCCAACACCCTTGTAGAGAGTTTTGTACTAGCAAACACCACTCACATTTTGTTTGATGCAAAGATGGTCTGTAAATATATTTGATCAAGGAAAATATAACTGAACAAACACCACAAATATCAGCTAGAAAAAGCCTTGCATTCATTCCACTTTAGCTTGTCATTTAAGCATCACAGATCAACTTAATGATTGATTTACTTTGTAACTATGTAACACACATGTAAACAAGCGATTCAATGCAAATCAGAAACTGCTTATGTAAGCAACCAAATGAATGCCTGTCTTAGAGTGATAGGCTCCCACAGCTCTGAGATTATCTTCTGAACTGGATTCCCCTTCTTGGGGAAATTTTTGCTCTGGTTTCTCAAGTGTCAAAATGACGTAGGTCTATAGATTAATTACAACACATGTTTGTTTTGGCGATAAAAGAAACTCAAAAAGACTACTAAAAATAAATAAAAAATAAACAAACAAAACACAAACAAACAAATAAATAAATCACAATAAATTAAGAAATTATTTAAATTGTAAAGTATTTTTTACTTTAGGGTGGTAATTTGTATTACTACCTTTAATTTATGCTGATTTAAATAGAAATAAAAAGTACATTTCAAATAAAAAAATTGAAAATATTGACTTACATTAAAAATATGCTTTATGCATCCCAAAAAAAAGTACACATCTTAGGGAGGGCAAAAATTTGTCCTCCTTAACACTTCTTTTGTCAAATACCAGACCTTTTCATCTAGATCCAAAGACACTAAAGGTACGTTTACACGACAACGATGTACTAAAATTGGAAATTACACTCACCTAAAGGATTATTAGGAACACCTGTTCAATTTCTCATTAATGCAATTATCTAATCAACCAATCACATGGCAGTTGCACGCACAACCATTTCTAGAGTTTACAAAGAATGGTGTGAAAAGGGAAAAACATCCAGTATGCGGCAGTCCTGTGGGCGAAAATGCCTTGTTGATGCTAGAGGTCAGAGGAGAATGGGCCGACTGATTCAAGCTGATAGAAGAGCAACTTTGACTGAAATAACCACTCGTTACAACCGAGGTATGCAGCAAAGCATTTGTGAAGCCACAACACGCACAACCTTGAGGCGGATGGGCTACAACAGCAGAAGACCCCACCGGGTACCACTCATCTCCACTACAAATAGGAAAAAGAGGCTACAATTTGCACGAGCTCACCAAAATTGGACAGTTGAAGACTGGAAAAATGTTGCCTGGTCTGATGAGTCTCGATTTCTGTTGAGACATTCAGATGGTAGAGTCAGAATTTGGCGTAAACAGAATGAGAACATGGATCCATCATGCCTTGTTACCACTGTGCAGGCTGGTGGTGGTGGTGTAATGGTGTGGGGGATGTTTTCTTGGCACACTTTAGGCCCCTTAGTGCCAATTGGGCATCGTTTAAATGCCACGGCCTACCTGAGCATTGTTTCTGACCATGTCCATCCCTTTATGACCACCATGTACCCATCCTCTGATGGCTACTTCCAGCAGGATAATGCACCATGTCACAAAGCTCGAATCATTTCAAATTGGTTTCTTGAACATGACAATGAGTTCACTGTACTAAAATGGCCCCCACAGTCACCAGATCTCAACCCAATAGAGCATCTTTGGGATGTGGTGGAACGGGAGCTTCGTGCCCTGGATGTGCATCCCACAAATCTCCATCAACTGCAAGATGCTATCCTATCAATATGGGCCAACATTTCTAAAGAATGCTTTCAGCACCTTGTTGAATCAATGCCACGTAGAATTAAGGCAGTTCTGAAGGCGAAAGGGGGTCAAACACAGTATTAGTATGGTGTTCCTAATAATCCTTTAGGTGAGTGTATATCGTAATGCAAATCTTATTGGTGCTAAAATAGGCTTCATTTTCTTAATGTAACATAAAGTGGTGGTCAGAATTATTGGCACCCCTGGTAAATATGATCAAATATGGCTGTAAAAATAAATCTGCATTGTTTATCCTTTTGATCTTTTATTCAAAAAATTCACAAAAATCTAACCTTTCATTGAAGTAAAAGAATTGAAGGGGGTAAATCACATTATGAAATAAATGCTTTTCTCCAAAACACGTTGGCCACAATTATTGGCACCCTTTTATTAAATACTTTTTGCAACATCCCTTTGCCAAGATAACAACTCTGAGTCTTCTTCTATAACGCCTGATGAGTTTGGAGAACACCTGACAAGAGATCAGAGACCATTCCTCCATACAGAATCTTTCCAGATCCTTCAGATTCCCAGATCCATGTTGGTGCTTCTTCTCTTCAGTTCACCCCACTCATTTTCTATAGGGTTCAGGTCAGGGGACTGGGATGGTCATGGCAGAGGCTTCATTTTGTGTTCAGTGACGCATTTGTGTGTTGATTTTGATGTTTGTTTTGGATCGTTGTCCTGATGGAAGATCCAACCACGGCCCATTATAAGATTTCTAGCAGAGGCCGTCAGGTTTTGATTTTTTATCTGTTGGTATTTGCTAGAATCCATTATACCATGAATCTGAACAAGATGTCCAGGACCTCCAGCAAAAAAAATAGACCCACAACATTAAAGATCCAGTGGTATATTTAATCGTGGGCATGGGGTATTTTTAATCCCTGTTTGCACCAAACACATCTGGTGGATTTGCTGCCAAAAAGCTCTTTTTATAGTTTCATCTGACCACAGAACCAGGTCCCTTTTGAATTTCCAGTCGTGTCTGACAACTGAATATGCTGGAGTTTGTTTCTGAATGAGCAAGAAGGATTTTTCTTGAATCCCTCCCAAACAACATGAGGTGATGTAGGGGTTGTTTGCTTTCTGACCCCAAGACTCAACTAATCTCTGCGATTCTCCATCTGTGATCCTTGGAGAGTCTTTGGCCACTCAAACTTTCCTCCTCGCCGTGCATTAAGACAATATAGACACGTCCTCTTTCATGCAGATTCGTAACATCTTTAGTTGATTGGAACTTCTTAATTATTGCCCTGATGGTGGAAATGGGAATTTTCAATGCTTTAGCTATTTTCCTACAGCCACTTTCTCTTTTGTGAAGCTCAACAATCTTTTGCTGCACATCAGAACTATATTCTTTGGCTTTACTCATTGTGATGAATGATTAAGGGAATTTGGCCTTTGTGTTTCCTCATATTTATACTCCTGTGGAACAAGACATCATAGCTGGACAATTTCATGTTCCTAGTCACCCTGGTGTGCTAAAAAAATGTAAATATTAATGGGAATATACTTCAGAGATATTTTACTCATAAAAAAGTCTAGGAGTGCCAATAATTGTGGCCAACGTGTTTTGGAGAAAAGCATTTATTGAATAATGTGATTTACCCCCCACTTTCAATTGTTTTACTTCAATGAAAGGTTAGATTTTTGTGCATTTTTTGAATAAAAGATCAAAAGGATAAACAACGCAGATTTATTTTTTTACAGCCATATTTGATTATATTAACAGGGGTGCCAATAATTCTGACCACCACTGTATACACTCACCAGCCACTTTATTAGGTACACCTGTTGAACTGCTAGTTAACGCAAATATCTAATCAGCCAATCACGTGGCAGCAACTCAATGCATTTAGGCATGTAGACATGGTGAAGACGATCTGCTGAGCATCAGAACGTGGAAGAAAGGTGATTTAAGTGACTTTGAACGTGGCATGGTTGTTGGTGCCAGACGGGCTGGTCTGAGTATTTTAGAAATTGCGGGTCTACTGGGATTTTCATGCACAACCATCTCTAGGGTTTACTGAGAATGGTCTGAAAAAGAGAAAATATCCAGTGAGTGGAAGTTCTGTGGGTGAAAATGCCTTGTTGATGCCAGAGGTCAGAGGAGAATTGCCAGACTGGTTCAGCTGATAAAAAGGCAACAGTAACTCAAATAACCACTAGTTACAACCAAGGTCTGTAGAAGAGCACAACACATCGAACCCTGAAGCAGATGGACTACAGCAGCAGAAGACACACCGGTGCCACTCCTGTCAGCTAAGAACAGAAAACTGAGGCTACATTCACACGGGCTCACCAAAATTGGACAATAGAAGATTGGGGAAAAACGTTGCCTGTAAAATCCAACAGTTGTTCTTACTAAGACTTTTTAGTAAACTTTACTTAATGTCCAATAATTTGTTGAACTTACTTAAAACAATTTAGTAATCTGAACTATTTGCATGCTATGCCTTCGTTACTTAGAAAACCCAAGTAAACATTACTTGACTGGTTTGAGTACCATTTTGCCAAAGCAAAAAAAAAAAAAAAAAAAAAGCCGGGCAAAAGGTTTTTGAGGCGGGACAATTTTTAATAGACTTTTCACTCATTTCCTCCACTTCTTATTATATTTGTGAATTAATGATATGTAACAACTATATTTCATGTCAAATAATGATTTTTTTGCTAACACTTAGGCATCAACTTTTAATTGGGTTGATATAATCCCTCTATATTTGTGACAATATCTTGCAATTGACCATGCTTGAGTCACACACAGACTTCAACATTCAGCATGCAAAACACAACAATAGTAACAAGGTTTTTTTTAATTTTTTTATTATTATTAATAAGACCTTTACAATTTTATTTGCTGTCCTTATTGGGGTTATACTGACAAAAGACAAATGGTAAAATAAAGCCAAAAATAGTAAAACAAAGCAATTAATTTATTCATGCCACAATGCACTCTGGGAGTACACGTCCTCAGATCACAGATAGAATTAAGTTGACAAAACTTAAACTTGATGCAATTAAGTTATGCTTACTTAATTGAATGAAGGCAACGAGTTTGCACAATTGAATTAAGTAAACTGAACAAATTAGTTTTTACAGTGTGGTCTGATGAGTCTCAGTTTCTGCTGTGACATTCAGATGGCAGGGTCAGAATTTGGCATAAACAACATGAAAGCATGGATCCATCCTGCCTTGTATCAGCGGATCAAGCTGCTGGTGCTGTAATGGTGTGAGGGATATTTTCTTGGCACACTTTGGGCCCCTAAGTACCAACTGAGCATCATTTAAATGCCACAGCCAACCTGAGTATTGTTGCTGACCATGTCCATCCCTTTATGACCACCGTGATCTTCTGATGGCCTCTTCCAGCATGATAACGCACAGTCACGAAGCTCAAATCATCTCAAACTGGATTCTTGAACATGTCAGTGACTTCACTATACTCAAACGGCCTCCACAGTCACCAGATCTCAATCTAATAGAGCACCTTTGGGATGTGGTGGAACGGGAGAATCGCATCATGGATGTGCAGCCGACAAATCTGGAGCAATTCTGTGATGCGACCATGTCAATATGGAGGAATGTCTGAGGAATGTTTCCAGCATCTTGTTTAATCTATGGCATGAAGAATTAAGGCAGTTTTGAAGGCAAAAGGGCTCCAACCCGGTACTAGCAAGGTGTACCTAATAAAGTGGCCAGTGAGTGTAATAAATATTATTTTATTTATTTGTAAGAATCACCCATAACCTAATATTTTATAAATTGTGCAAATAGATGTAGACTTTTTAAAATTTTGACAGATATATATATATATATATAAAAATACCATTACAGATGTTGACTGAGGCTGGATGTGTTTTTGAGGTCACAGACGAGATCAATGTTTCACTGCTACGTCTTTTCTACGTCATTTTTCTCCTGAACTTGTTTGTGCGTTATCTCTTCTGACAGGACAAACACGCTCTTAACTCTAGCAGGGTTTTTTTCTGTTCCACTCTGTGTTTTATTACACATGTGCAAGGTTCAAAGATCGGTTTGTCCATGCGTTGTGGTGGTGGGCCTGCTAGTATAAAAACCACAGGCAGGTGGTGGAGGGCTATCACTCTTGACTAGCTCTGCCTTAGAGAACATCTTAAGATGAATGCTGTGATGGATACAGTGCACGGGTTCGGGGTGAGTAGCACCCAATACCTGCAGACCCATTACAAAGACGCCCAAGGATGGTTTCTTTTCGTCTCCTTCGCGGCAGATCTGAGGAACACCTTCTTCATCTTCTTTCCCATCTGGTTCCATCTGAAAGAATCAGTTGGAATCAAGCTCATTTGGGTGGCTGTGATAGGAGATTGGCTCAATTTGGTATTCAAATGGTAAGCAAAGACAAAATTGAGTCAAATTAAATCATTAATTGATATTAATTGAGAAAAAAAATGACCGTTGATTCATCTATTCAAGGATCCTGTTTGGAGAACGACCATACTGGTGGGTCCATGAGACTTCCTACTACATCAACAGCTCAGCACCACATATTGAACAGTATCCCATGACCTGCGAGACTGGCCCAGGTGCGTCTTGCTCAGTACCACATTTGTCCTCCTAAAACCGGTTTCATCATACATCAAAAGACCACTTCTTTGATCACTTATCCGCTTCTTGATGCAGGCAGTCCATCTGGTCACGCTATGGGCGCTGCTGGTGTTTACTACGCATTGGTCACCTCCATCCTCGCCATAATGCTGAGCAAAGAGAAGAAATCATCGTCCAAGAACCTGTAAGTCTATGTTTAGCATAATTAGGCTACTTTTGCATCATCTCCTGATTGTTTCAAAATAGTTGCTTCTGCAATATGTTTAAAAAATCTTTTTTTTAAATCAGATACTTACGTGGTTCACTTTGGACACTCTTCTGGACAGTCCAGGTCTGTGTATGTCTCTCCCGAGTCTTCATCGCTGCTCATTTCCCCCATCAAGTTTTCGCAGGTGTTATTTCAGGTAAGCATCTCACGTAACCATCATAATGTTGAAACTTAAAATTGACAGTTTGGACCAGTCAACAGTTTGGAATAATTACGAATAATTTAATGCTTTTACAAGAAGTCTCTTTTGCTCACCAAGGCTGCATTTATTTAATCAAAAATGCAGTAAAAACAGTAATATTGTGAAATATTATTACAATTTAAAATAACTATTTTCTATTTGAATATATTTAAAAAATTTAATTTATTCCTGTGATGCAAAGCTGAATTTTCAGCATCATTACTCCAGTCTACAGTGTCACATGATCCTTCAGAAATCATTCTAATATGCTGATTTGGTGAAACATTTCATATTATTATCAATGTTGAAAACAGTTTTTGTTGCTTATTATTTTTGTGGAACCTGTGATACACTACCATTCAAAACTTTGGGATAAGAAAGATTAAAGAAAATAAATTAATATGTTTATTCAGCAAGAACACATTAAATTGATCAAAAGTGACAGCAAAGACATTTATAATGCTACAAAAGATTTCAAATAAATGCTGTAAACTTTCTATTCATCAAAGAATCCTGAAAAAAAAGTCTCATTTTCACAAAAATATTAAGTAGAAAAAACTGTTCTTCAACATAAGAACCATTATTAATAATAATTGAGCACCAATTTTATATTAATTGAGCAGCAAATCAGTATATTAGCATGATTTCTGAAGGATCATGAAGACTGGAGTAATGATGCTAAAAATTCAGCTTTGATCACAGGAATAAATTACATTTTAATATATATTCAGATAGAAAACAGTTCTTTTAAATTGTAATACTATTTCACAATATTACTGTTTTTACTGTATTTTAAATCAAATATATGCAGCCTTTATGAGCAGAAGAAACTTCTTTCAAAAACATTACAACATTGTAATTATTCCAAACTTTTGACAAGTTATATACTTAGAGCTACTGGAGCACAAAAGAAATATGTAAAAGTATTGAGGTAGCACAATTGACTTATTGTTCTTTACAGGCATGATTGTTGCTGAGGCCTTCAACAGACAGAAATGGATCTATAGTGCCAGTCTAAAGCATTACTTCAACGTCACACTGTTCCTGCTCTCTTTTGCGGTGGGCTTGTACGTGCTCCTGAAAGCTCTAGGCGTGGACCTTTTGTGGACCCTTGAGAAAGCCCAGAGGTGGTGTGTCAATCCAGCCTGGGTCCATCTGGACACCACACCGTTCGCCAGCCTGTTGAGGAACATGGGCACCCTGTTCGGTCTAGGACTCGGTCTTCACTCCCCACTGTACACGGAAAGCAAGAAGAGCAGCAGCGCTCATGTCAGGATCGCCTGTATCGTCGCCTCTCTGTTTCTGCTGCATCTCTTTGATTCCATTAAACCTCCCACACACACGGCTGCCCTCTTCTACCTGCTGTCTTTCTGCAAGAGCGCCACTGTTCCTCTCGCCACGGTTAGTATCATCCCGTACTGCATGTCAGGAGCCCTCGGTTTACAAAGCAAGAAACAGCTTTAAGCTGGGAAAGAACTGTACAAGACTGTAAGCAACTGCGCAACTATTTACAGTATTTCAGACTAGCACATTTTCCATAATCCATCCCATCAGTCGAAGGAACTCTGCCTGATGAACAATTTGCCTGTTTAAATGTGTTTTTTGTAACTAAGGGATGCAAAAAACTAGAGTTTAAGTTAAGCATTGTTATATTGCATGTATTGTTGATGGTGATGTATTGTGTGAGATGAAGCATTTTAGAATTTAGAATTTTTATATCTTAGGGGCCGTTTACACGACACCATTTTCAACTAAAAATGGAAAACTTTTTATGTGTTTTAGCCATTCATTTTCACGACAACAGCGTTTTGGGGGCATGAAAACGCAAACTTTTGAAAACGGGATTCAAAGTGCATGTTTTTGAAAACGATAGCGTTATAGTCTCCGTGTAAACTACAAAAACGGAAATTTGTGAAAATGGTGATGTCATGTGCATGCGTATTATGTGTTCAGTCTATAGACATGTAGTGTTTCTTTACAAAGTGGCCTCGCCAACTACTGGCCTGGCAGCAGAATACAGCGTTTTTAGTCATTTTTGCGGATCCGTGTGAACGGGGATCGCTTTGACAATGTTGTCATGTACGCGGAAAACGCATATAGGAAAAACTATTCAATTTTTAGTGCATTGTTGTCGTGTAAACGCACCTTTAGTGTCTTTGGATCTAAATGAAAAGGTCTGGTATTTGACAAAAGAAGTGTTAAGTTCTTTTTTGAGAACTGAAATAATAAAAAACTACAGTGTATATATAGGAGGACAAATTTTGTCCTCCCTAAGATGTGTACTTTTTTTGGATGTATTTTCTGTAATATTCTATTTTTTGGAAATTCTTTAGGTCTTTTTTAATAAAACACTGAAAATATGTCTTGTCCAGCATTTTCTTTTCATTTGCATTTTTTAGGTTAGATTTATAAAGTAATGTATAATGCAAAGTGTGCAATGCAGTAAGCCAAATTCATACTTGTAGTCATTAATATGAGGTCATAAATATGGCATGCTGTATAATAATTGGGAAAAAGTTTAAAATAGTTGCAATATTGCAGATTAATACCCAAAAGGATTTCATATCAACTACCCATCTGATGAACCAAATCATCTTCAAGAAAACAAGGTGTCAAGCATGCTCCTCATTTGATATGCACTGTACACCCATTACCTTAAAAACAATATGCATTTTAAGATTATTTATTACAAGTTTTGTGGTACAGTAGGGTATGAGTGAATCATATGTATCGTATAGCAACCTAAAGTATTGCACTTTTTTAAAGAACATTTTCAGTCTTCAACTAGCTTTACTTCTGGTGATCACTAGGCCTGTAAAATAAAACTACAAGGAATCCCTAAGAGCGAAATGACTGTTTGGTTCCAAGGCCCTGTTTACACCTGGTATTAAGATGAGTTTTGGTTGATCGGATTACACGTGGACGAGGCAGACACATATCCGTTTACACCTGGTGTTTTAATCCGTCTCTTTTGTCCACATTCAACCACTTCTGTCCAGATTTCTTTGAGGGGAGGGTCTATGGGTAATCTTTCTAATGGACAAAATAAGCGCGCACAATTTACATATGAATGCGACCAGAGACGACGGAAAAACATACAGAGAGCAGCAGCTTTCGTTTCTGCACTGACAGCGCAAAACCACGCCGAACGCTGTGAGTGTGTGTTAGAAATCAGGAATGCTGAGGGAACATTGTGCTTGGTATGTTTTTTCTCTTAAACCAAACTTGCGTCTTCAGCCGACAAAGTTTAAATCCCATCTGGCTAGTGCACTTCCCATAATGTTTTGCATTAGACAGGCGGAGAGTAGGCGGTCTTTAGAGGCTGTTTGAAGGCATTCGACCACAAGAGCGTCTACACTACTAAAGCAATCCGGTTTCCGACTACCTCTGGAAGTGCTCACAAGTGGACAAGCTCAAAGCGTTTCAGACCCCGTTCACACCTGTATTTAGCGTCGTCCACTTGTGATCAGATCGACTAAATCACCAGGTGCAAGGGCCTAAATGTACACACTGATTTCCCAGCCCTATTTTGTGATTTTAAAGGGATAATTCGTACACATAAAAATTCTGTCATGTCTTGTAGTATAACACTTGACGCAAACAGACTAGGCCTACTTTCATTTTTACAAAATTTACAAAAAAAGTTACTTCAATTGTATGGGGAAAAATGGCTTGAATATTCTGCAAAATATCTCTTTTATAGATCTATTTTGCTAAATTCATATGGATTTGCAATGACATGAGGTTGTCAGGTAAACTATAAACACAGCCCAATGATTCAACGCAGTCGGAGTATATATATATACAGTATATATATATATATATATATATATAAATAAAATGTGATTTTATACAATTTAATTCAGTATTTTCCATCCATCTGTATTAAGAAACAGTCCAATAGCTGACGAATAATCAACAAATCATGAGCAATATGGCGATTTCTGAAGGGTGTGCATTACTTCAAATTAACAAAGCAAAAAAAAAAAAAAAAAAATCAATACAATATCCACTTCATATGCCATGGAATAATTTAATTTTGATCAAACTATAGCCCTATTCGGACGGTAATTGTTTCTCGTTGGGTCATGAGGTATTTTCATCATTGACAGGGGCTAGTCAGTGATTTTATTGCCGTCCGAATCCAGAATGTCAGTGTTTTTCTCCCACCACCCGCGTAAAAATCCCCGGCCGAATTAGGCTACCTACTGTTAATTCTACAAACACCAAGGTCGTGTGGTAATTTAATTGCCGTCCAAATCCACATCTCTGAGTTTTCAAGAATATATCACTTCAAAATTCACTGTTTATATCCTTTTTGACCACCGCAGAGCACCGTGGTTGCGCTTCGCTGTAATTTGGATGCATTTTAAAGATCTAGACTTTTATTACTGAAATGCTGGCAAGTATTTACAAGAGCAATATATTTCATCACCGCTCAAAAAATAAAAATAAAAGCACGTAAACATTTGAAATGGGCCGTTATTACGGCAGTTATTATATAAGTTAAAATAACCAAGCAGCATTATGTTTACCTCATGTAAATAAGAGGCTGTATTAACTTATTTCCGCTCATTTCCATGTAGAATAAAATGACATACTTTATTTTGAGATAAAATACAAGACAGAAAACTATTTTAACTATAATGTGCGTCTATATATCTTCCTATTTTTAAACAGATTTAAATAATTAAATAATAATTAGGATATTATTTTCCTATTATTAAATTAAATATGCATTTATTCTTATTATACCAAGCATATGACATTTTATTTACAGCATACAATCATGTTATTGACCAGCGCGTTCCCAGGTGCGCAGGATCACAAAACTCGCTCCTCCACCGTGAATAAACGACACGATCACCATCCGAAAGCACGAGTTTTATCACCGAGGTGGCATGCAAATTTATTTTTACGGACTTCCACGCGAGAAACAATTACCGTGCAAATAGGGCTTAAGACAATGTTTTTGTAAACTCATACATACAGAAGTAGGCTACTCTAATTTACACTCTCTCAAAATTATTAATTTACTCCAAAGTCCACCGATCAAGAACTGTTTCTCTGCTCACAACAGCAATCGAAGATGCATCTTACCGCAGTGGCTTGAGTTTGTCTTCACTGGACGTGTCGAAGCTTTCGTCTACAAATGATTACAGACCAATCAGCTGTAAGCTTAAGAGTATCATTTCGTTTCCTACTTTGTTTTCAACAAAAATCAATTTGTATAAAAAACTGAATTTGCATGGGCTATTTAAAAATCATGAAAAAACTTTACACGACGTACCCTTAAAATTATATCACTAGCACTTTACTTAAAGCCTTTATATATTATGCATTATAAAAGTTGGATAAAATGCACCTTATAATGCATTATAATTAGTGCTGTCAAATGATTAAAAAAAACTTAAATTAATCGCACATTTTTTTTCTGTAATTAATCACGTTTTTAAATCATGTTTAAAACGTCTGAATTTTTTATATTTTTATACTGTAATAATTTCTCTCCAAATTAATATAGAAAGAACTTAAAGACAGTATATTTTAAATATTTCTTGTAATGGCATCTTTTAATAAATGAAGACCAGTATCACTGATACTGCTACTGATGTCTCTATCAAATTGATTTTTTTTTAAACATTAATGACATTCAACATATAATTGAAAGCTATATCAATTTCAACATTTATTAGGCTTTAAAGAAATAACTTTTAATTTAAGTGAACTTAAAACTATCTGCACTTAAACCTATTGTAATAAATGTCATATTTACCTGTCTAACAGGCAGGAAATACACAGAAATTGAATAAAGTTGTCAAACAGTATGCACTGCATAAATAATGAATTAAATATAGATTAGATTACAATTTTCTGTTATCTTTGTTCTTTGATTACCATTAATGACAGACATAACAGCAAATTAGGCTGCTGTGACTTTAAGATCTGCCGCTGCCGATGTTATTAAACACATTTAAGACTGCTATTATGAGAATACTCACAAAATGGGCATTTTAGCATAATTTTGTGTTAAAATTGTATGTGTTACTGTTCGTTCAAGCGCACGTTCTGTGCGCACAAATACTGGCATGTGTCTTTCTGTGCTTTGTGTGTGTGTGTCAGGACATTCACAGACAATGCCTTCTCTTTTGTCTTGTTGCGCTTGAATAGTTTAAAAGCATTTGCATGAATAAGAGTGTGATCATAATGTAACGCTAACCAAAGGATGACAGAAAAAAATGGATGCTGCGTTAATTGCGTTAAATATTTTTAACGTGTTAAACTGAAAAAAATAATAATTCATAAAAATACGTTTTAAATTATTTTCGTTAAAAAAAAATATCTGCCACATTCGGACTGCCAACCAATCCGCAAACAGCCGCTGACTGTGACCCCAGCATCCGGAGACATTTACCACGCAATCTAAACAATAGAGAATCTTTGACTAAACCTTGCTGCCCAACAGTTAACCAAACATAATAGATCATGTTTGCGTGAATACTCGCCAAGACAGATATTTAAAATACTGTAATTCTGTGTATATGTGTATATCGCCTGAGTATTGTTTTACACATCAGCCAAGTCTATTCTGTAACGTTAGTGATAGGCCTATGCAGAGTGCACATTAATCTGATAATAAATGTGGCACACCCAGTCTCTTTTCTGGCTACGCTAGTGTAACACACATTATGAATACTTTTATAATGCATTATACATAAAGGCTTTTATATACAAGACCATTAGTTCTAGTAAAATTACTTAAATGTGAAGGCTTAAGACCAAAAACTTAAGCGGCGCTGCAACTTGATGCATGTGTTCTGTGTAGACAGAGTCTGGATCATCATCAATGCACCTGTATGTCAGCATGTGTCTGCGGTCGTTTTACTCCTCTCCAGTGGTGAGTTTGCAGCTATGCTCCTGCAATAAGGCCTCAGCCTCTGCCCTCTTCACCAGACTGTTGGCTTTACCCTGGTAACGTCCAGCCTTTCCAGCTCCTTTACCCTGCAGCAGCTCTGACACCCTGCACATGATGACACAAACAGAGGAGCATTTCATTCAGAAGAGTGACACCTACTGGAAGCATCGCTACACAACATAATTCTGCATGCAACCTGGGGAAAACCATTCAATTAGATTTATTACAGTATCATTCTCTTGACAGGCAGTGCAAATACTTCTAAAGCTAAGGAATATGAGCAGAAGCAACAAAAGTTGTAGAAAGTAAACTAGACGGAAGAATGGTAAATGCTGTTTTTTTCTGAGTTTTGTCTGTGAAATAAGGTGCATGTTTCAAGTACAACTGCTTACGGTGACTGTAATTTGAATAATTTTCTTTTCATGCCAGTCTATTATTGTGGCATCAAGTATTTGAGATATGGTAGTCAGAAGTGGGCGATTCTTTGGCCAGATTAAGTTGCCACTTTTTCCAAAGGCCTCTAAATTATTAACATGATCAAAACTTTACTGAAAAACCTGTTGTACACAATCTACTATATGCCTTCTGTCATCTGACTGATAGTTTATACATTTTTAGCAAGTAAACAGCATTTTAGAATAATTGTGGCACATGTGTCTTTTTGTGGTGAACTCTTTACTGATTTATGAAGTAAACGTAAGAATAACTTTTATATTGTTTGTAATATTTCACTTACTGGACTGAAGCAACTTACTTGATTATCCATAAATTTAAAAAAACCAAAAAAACCAAAAAAAAAAACATGTTAAAATGTATGTATCAAATATGATTCATTATTTGTTAATCTCTCAATCATCTTTGTATTTCATTGCATTATATGTTTTGCTTCCACAATAAAAACTACAGCGCTTTCATAAAACTAAGCATTTAAACATCATCTTAATAAGACATATTACTGGCCGCATTATCCTGCTGAAAGAGGCCACAGCCACCAGGGAATACCGTTTCCATGAAAGGGTGACCGGGAACACCCCACAAGAGCTGCAGTTTTGGCCATCGTCTAGCCATCACATCACACACACTCAAATCCTTATGCTTGCCCATTTTTCCTGCTTCTAACACATCAACTTTGAGGAAAAATTGTTCACTTGCTGCCTAATATATCCCACCCACTAACAGGTGCCATGATGAAGAGATATTCACTTCACGTGTCAGTGGTCATAATGTTATGCCTGATCGGTATATACTCTTATGTTTTGGCCATATACTGTACTGTGAATATTAGCAATGGCATAAAATTTATGATTAATTTTTTCCTCCTCGTGTGGGAGCTCCATGAAGCCTGATGCATCAAATATGATGCTCAACAAAAACACATATGCAAATTTTTTTTTTTGTCTGAAGGTTAAATAAATTGTTCCATTTAATTTTTTTTAATTTAGTTACACTTTATTTTAAGGTTACGTAGTTACACATTACTACATTTACTTAATATAGTAATAACTGTAAATTATGTATAATTACAAGTAACTAAGCCTAAACCAAACCCTAACCCTAACTGTAACTCTATAGTAAATACATGTAGTTAATTAATATTACTTAGTATTTATATTAGTACACTGCTCTGGGTATGTGTTCACGGTGTGTGTGTGTTCAATACTCACTGCTGTGTGTGTGCACTTGGATGGGTGAAATGCAGAGCACAAATTCAGAGTATGGGACACCATACTTGGCTTCACGTGACTTCACTTAACGTCACGTCACTTCACTTCACATATGATTAAGTACAATGTAACTTAAACTAAAGTGTAACCTTAGATTTTCTTGACTATTATTTCATATGTCAGATTTAACAGGGTTAAAAAACGAAAAGACTTAAATTAGTATTGGTCTTACCGAGATCCCACTTCAGTGACAATATTCTCAGGCCCTGCAAGTAGGAACAGTCCTGCACCCTTCTCCTCACCCACGGTCAGGAAGATCACCGTGTCCTACACAAGCACAGCAATGAGAGTGTAAACTACACGTCAATCTCCAGGATGGGCATCTGTGAATAACACTGCACATACAATAGCTGCGGTTTACCTGAAATCCAATTTCATTCGCGATGATGTTCATGAACTCATTATCACCATCTTTGCTGTGAAAATATCACCAAAAGGCAGAAAAGTTGCTAAATGGGTTGAATTCAATCTTTCCTTACTATTTTCATGTCGAAAATCTTGTTTCATCTGGAAATACATCAGGTCATGGAAGTAGAATGGGTTGAGAACAGCATTTCTTGATAATTTTATTCCCTCATAAACCTTTAAAGTCACCATGAAAATTAAGGGGCTGTTTACACAACACCGTTTTCAACTAAAAATGGAAAACTTTTTATGTGTTTTGGTCATTCATTTACACAACAACGGCGTTTTGGTGGCGTGAAAATGCAAGCTTTTAAAATCGGGTTTCAAAATGCAAGTTATCATCTCAATGTAAACAACATACACCTGGTGCAATGCGACGCCAGGCGTGACGCAAGTCTTTTTTGCTAGTTTCAGCCTGACGCAGTGATCATTTTCACGTCCAGCGCCACATTATTTAAATAGCAAATGCACTCGCGCCCATCTGTTCGCCCATGGGCGTGCTGGTCTGAAAACGAGGTGTGTTCAGGTGCATTGTTGGCGCACTGCTATTTTGAGTCAACCGAAAATGACTGCGCCATTGACCAAGAAAAACTTGGTCGAAAGTCAATAGTATTTTTTTTTTTAATTTAAAGGGTGCGTTAGTAATATGCGGCTATAGGCGAGAGCACAACGCGTGTACACTCTGCTTATTACACACACAGGGACGCGCAGCAGCACACAAACATTTTTAAATGTTAAAAATAAAAGGATTCCTCTCCGGAGAAGCGTTCAGTCTTTCTGCTCGCAAATTCTGCCATGTAAATAGCGAATCTGCCATGGTGCAAGCGCAACTGGCTTTTAAAGGGAATGGGAGATAAGACTCGGATTGGTTTATTGCATGTTATGCCCAAAACACACCCATGACTCATTAAGAGACTGGATACAACCCTTTTGGACCATGCGCCTGGCGCGCCGACTGTTTTTTCATTGTTAAACTAGCAAAAGTAGATTCGGACACGCCCTAAGAGCACCTGCGCCATGTGCTTCAGACCATGCGCTCAGATCTTTAAAATAGGGCCCAAAAATGCACATTTGTGAAAACAGTGACGTCATGCACATGTGTATTATATGTTCAGTCTATAGGTGCATAGTGTTTCTTTACAAAGTGACATCGCCAACTACTGGCCTGGCAGCAGAATACAGCTTTTTAGTCGTTTTTGTGGATCCTTGTGAACTGGGATTGGTTTGAAAACGTTGTCGTCTGTATGCGAAAAATATTTCCGTTTTTAGTACATCGTTGTTGTGTAAACATACCCAGAAATTGATCATTTATTTAATATTGCAGTTTTATTATAAATGATTTATCTATGCACACCATTTTTTTCAGTTCATGTGTACTCATAATCTTCTCGCATCTCTTCTCAAATGAAATCGTCCAATAGCAAACCACAACCATCGAATTATCCAATCAATATCCGATAGACAAAATCAAGCCCCGTCCTACATTTTTTCTTGTTCAAGAAGCCGTTTCACTCAGATATAAGACTTTAACAGGAGAAGTTAAGCACGCACTTGTGTAAGCTGAAGAAGTTTCCTCTGTCCGGTTTGTTTTTGAAGCTCTGCGCTATCAGAATAGCCATTTCCCTCAGGATAATAAGATTACTCTGTCACAGGAACACAGGGTAATGATTAATAAATGCTAAAGTGAAAGATTAATCCTTGTTTTCCTGACACAGTAGGTTCTACAGTAGCTTACCTTCTGAAGACGTTTGACCGTCTTTTGTAGCTTGTCCACGGCATCAACATGCTCATCAGCCCCTGTCCTAATAGACCAAATGGACAAACGTTAGTTCATGCTCGAGGACAAGCAAGACATGTCACCTGATTCAAAGGGAAGTAACTCACTTGAGGAGGACGGTCAGAGATTTTTCAATGTTGTAACTCTTCTCAGCATATTTTAGCACTCTGTTGCCCGCTATGAAAATCAAGTTGGTTTTATTCTTCTTCCCTTTTTCGGTCCCCAAAATCTTTATAATCTAATGATCATGTAAACACAATTTTTTGAGGGATTAAACAGAACAAAACATCACTATGTCTCACAGGTTACATTGGCGGATGACCTAAATTGTGCTAGACAAGGACACGAGGACTGACCTGTAGTTGACTGAGGTTGGACACATGAGTCCCACAGCACATGTTGGCGTCTACACCCTCAATGTCAATGATCCTGACGGGCCCAGCATGGTCGTCAGGAAGACCACGGCTTCTCACCTATTTTTCAAAAGTGACAGTAAAGACATTTATGTTATGAAAGGTTTCTATTTCAAATAAATACTGTTTTTTTTTTTACTTTCTATTTATCAAAGAATCCTGAAAAACTAAACTATTAAGCAGCAAAACTGTTTTCAACTGATAATAATAAGCAATGTTTCTTGAGCACCAAATCAGCATATTAGAATGATTTCCGAAGGATCTTGTATCATACTATAGTACTGTTTTTATTGTATTTTTTATCAAATAAAAGGAGCCTTGTGAGCATAACAGACATCTTTTCAAAAACATAAAAATTTTTACCAACCCCAAACACTCAAACGACAGTGCTAATTATAGTTTTTAGTTCTGAATATGACAGATAATATATGATATGTTATGTTATTTCTATGTAAATCTTTTCATTATTACTAGGGGTGGGCGACATGACCAAAATCTTATATCACTATATGAGTTATTTTATTTCACGATAACGATATATATCACAATATAGTTATTTTTGCTTTAAATAAGGTTGTGATATCAAAATGTTTGATACCACTGAAATTTCATAATTCATATCACAATTTTCAATATAATTTAAAAAAACTACTACTAGCCTAAAAAAAACACTCAAGCTCACTGAAGACAATTAAACAGTGATAAAGAAAGAGCAAAGAAAACAAACTACAACAGAACAAAGACACAAATGAAATAGACCTACTTGAAAAACTACATAACATATATAAATTAATCAAATGTATAAGAAACAATGTATAGTCTTTACTGTGTAAATTAAATAAACATTTATTCTTATTAAAGTTACAAAAGTGATTCAGTCAAGAGCAGTGAGAGATTTTCTCTCTTTTTTGTTGTTAGATTAGCATTAATAATGACAGCAGGTAGGCCTAAATGTGGATGCTGTCACTTTAAGACAGACTGCACGGATCCATTATACTAGCGTGTTGTTTTTTCTCAATTTCTTAGTTCTTTCTCAACTGTTCACGTTCACTTAAGACATAAATGACTCGGTTTACTTGCAAATACATGTCACTTTGACACATATGTATGTGTATTTAACCATTCAAGCTCAATTAGGTGGCAAAAGGCACTCAGTTCAGTTCTCACACCCTTTATGAGCAGCGGCTTCATGTCATATACTGAGATGAGTTTTCTCAAAGACTTTATATATAGGAAGACGGTGCACTCTGATTACTTATGAATGGAAGTAAGTGCAAAGCCTAATATGGCGAATAAGCCCCGCCTTCTAAATGAAAGAGCCAATCGTTCATTAGTAAAGTCTTCGCGTCACTGCAGCTGCCATTAGAAGCTCGGGTTGCTATAGAAAGAGGCATGCTGCGTCCCAGTTCGCATACTATCCGTACTAAATAGTATTCGAAAATAGAATTAGTATGCCCAAATCGTAGTATGTTGAAAAGAGTATTCCAAAGATACCCGGATGGTGTACTATTTCCGGTCAGAATTCGAAGTGCAGATCGACGCACACTCTAACGGCTGATATTGCCCACAACCCATTGCGAGTTGGACAAGGATTCGATTAGAACTACAAACGCGGATAAAAAGTGAAAGCGAGTCCGACGGTTAAGTAGAGAGGTTTAGATAAAGGGGCTTGAGTGATCAATTATCAGTATTTAACCTGACGAAAAGATATTTATTCAATGTTATCCACATTATATTTCACCTGTAGCAGCATTGTGAACTTTTGTAATGATACGATTGGCCATTAACTTTTAAATGCATAATTATATTTAAACTGCAAACACATGAGGAGAGTCTCTGCATTAAAGACCCAAAAACGGCAAATCAACGTGCTACATTTCTCTTCGATAGGATTTTAACTGTGACGACTGACAGGGCAGTTAAACGGTGACAAGATGCACTTAACTAAGCGACAGAGTCCGTTATAGATGACGAAGTAGTATGTCCCAAAGCTTGCATACTCTTCTGCTACTCACTTAAAAATTTCTTCACAAAAAGAGTACATACTTTTAGGTCGTAGTATAAGTAGGCGAATTGGGACGCAGCAGCAGTGTTCTGAGATGCGCCTGTAGATTGCGCATGAGCAGCTTTGTTCAGGCTGAAAAACGCAGTTTTTTTTGTCACGATTCGAGCATTTAGAAACAAAATTTATAAGACAGTTGTTGTCAGATCTCATTGGTGATTTAAAATGTGAAATTTAATCATTAGCTTGGCGAACAGTTTTGGAGAATTTGATGTTTCCCCATTCAAAGAGATGCACTTGCATGCCAGAGGCGTTTCAAAGATGGCCAATTGCTAATTGCGTTTCACTGGTTTCAAATAACATGTTTTTAAACGGCAGTGCTTAAAAACGCATAGAAACGATAAGCTTTCATGACCGCGCAGCACAGCACAGCACAGCACAGCACAGCAACGTCACATGAGCTCGATAGACGATAGTCCAAAATCTTTACGCTTGGCAAATTTCTACCGGTTAATCGTGTCTACCGGTATATCGCCCACTCCCACCAAACACTTAATTACTGAAAATAATTCAAAGAAATACTTAAGATAATTCAGCCATTCTGTAGTCACATGACTTTGGGCTCTACAATTTAAGTGTATAATCTAACGTGTTTTGTTGTGAATCAGAAGATATCTGCTGTTTTAAAGCCTGATTAGTTCTGACTTGTAAGTGCATCATGTGTATTCTTACCTACCTAGGTAAATGCAATATTTAAGCTTTCTAATAAAGACTAAAAGATGATTTATGAAGTTGCACACATGCCTTCTCCACAGCTGGATCATCAATGGACAGAAGGTTGACAGTGACTGGAATGTGTGCACGAATTTTCTCATTCACAGCAGCCTCCAAAGCCTCCATTTCTCCAGGCTTCACAGAGGCTGTGTCCAGTTCAATGCTGCTCCGCTGACGTCCCAAATCCCTGTATCATTTCATAACCAGCATGTTTTAACATGTGGAAATCTAATTTATTTCCGAGTCATTTAATAGATCCTATACCAAAGCTCTTACCAAGATGTAGTTTTGTATCCAAACATTGTATCAGCCAAAGCTGTGACCAAGTGCTGACCTTTAAAAAAGACAATATGCATGAGATAAAATCAGTTTGAGCTTTATTTAACCCTATAAATCCTACTGTATCATATTTGATTAGCAAATTTCTAAGGCCTCTAAATTATCATTAACTTGAAAAAATGGTTGTACACAATCTACTACATGATCTTATTGATAGATTATATATTTTTTAGCCCCCCTTTAGGTCATGGCACATGTGTTGTTTTGTTGTGAAACTGTGAATTTGTTGTGAATATAACTGTAAGAATAGCTTTTCTACACTTAGAGCACTTACTGGACTGAAGTGACTTAGGTTTACTTGATTTTCCATAATCTTTTAGAAAAATCATGTTGAAATGTGAGTATCAAATATGATCCATCAGGCTATTGAGGAACTTTTATTTGTTCATCTCTCAATCATCTTTGTATTGTATTGCATTATATATTTTGCCTCCACAATAAAAAAGTAAATAAAGTAAATAAAACTTAGTAAATAAAAGTATTAAATATCATATTGTATTGTTGGGAGATATAGAGTTACAACATATATTTATATGCATTTTATGTAAGTAGTCTGCTATACTGTTATAAAGATTACATTTACATTACAAGCTACCAGAATTTCATCTTTTTGGCCATATAATTATATCAGCAACTGCACCAAATTGCATATTTTGCTCAGTTTAGACATCGGAATAAAACGGAGGTGTTTTTCCCTCTTCAAGCTTCATATGAACTTTATATTCTCCTATAGCATATTATATGAGCCATAAAAGCTTGCAAACATTTTTTAAGAGATATTTTTAATATTTTGTCTAAATAAACTGTTCAATAACCTTTTCCACTATTATTTTATTTCATATGTCAGGTTTTACAGGATTAAAGAAATGGTTCTCCCAAACACATTCCTTCCTTCCTCACCCGAATGCTGCTGCATGTGGTCAAACCGTCTCTCCCAGTCCAGTTTGATGTGAACCTCCTGACCCTCCCCCAGAGCAGAGCTGATGAAATGCACTGCCTCTGGACCCTGTCTCAACACACGCAGGACTGGGACACCTCCGACCGTCCCATGATCATCAGGCTGGGAATGAAGAAAAGACATCAATCTCAAATCAAGCTCATGCAATAAAAATATATATTCAGTGAATGCATGACATTAGAGAAAGGAAACTCACCTGTCCTCCACCCTCTGGAAACAGAATTGTGTCTTTCAGTTTCACATTAAAGCCCTTCAGCTTTTCTTTTTTCCCATTATTCTCTAGTTTTAATTCTGCAGGCACGCAAGACACGACAGACGTGTCAAACTGTAAAAGGCAAGTTGACAAACAAAATGGACATGGAGTTTTTGGTGTACATTTATACGTAGCTGAACTAAATAGTCCTGAAGTGACAAATGCATTTTTACACAATATTAAACTTACACTCGTGATTATATATGTGTCGTGTGTAATAATTATACAAGAATTGTATGCATGGTATCTCTGCAGCTGTCACTGCTGGACATGTGATGTCATTGAAAACACTGCAGAGATGTTCACACATTCAGATAATGTTCCTCATACACTGCTATGGCGCTACACATATATTGAAATGTCATAAAGTCTGAAAAAGCCACATACCTCATGCATATAACTGTCCCTTTGACACTGAAAAGCCATATCTCAGCAAACGAAAAGTACAAGTGACACTATTTGCTACAGTAAACACCATCCAACGGAAGTTAAAACACGGCCATTGTTTTCAAAATAAAAGTATCTTGATTAAACATCGGTTTTTATTTCTTTTTCTATGTAGTTTATTTATTCCTGTAAATATGTATGTAAATATATATATTTTACGGTCTATGGTATATATACATAAATCATGTTACGTAATCTTGTATCAATGTAAGACATTTTGCCCACAGCCACTGTTTTCAAAATAAATGTCCTTTGATTAAACCGTTTCCATTTAATTTTCCCGTGTAGTTTATTTATTTCTGTAAATATGTATGTGTGTATATATATCTGTGTATATACATAAATCGTGTAGCGTAATCTTATATCAATGTAAGACATTTTGCCATAAAGCTACTTCAATACTTTTTGTGATGTTGTTAAATATATAAATAAATAACTTTATACATAATGATTTGCCAACTGGATAATAGATCGTGTATTTTATTTAAGAAACAAGGCAATCTGAAGAGAACCAAATTCCCTTAAATTCAATATTAAATTCACCTCAATATTTTTTTTCTTCTTAAAATAGTACATGTAGAGTCTTCACAGAGATGAATAATTATCATATGGAACTTAATTTGACAGATGTCAAGAAACTTCTATCTATGCACAATGTAAACATAAATATATAGGCTTTTTGTTTTTTGTTTTAACTTTTCTAGTTTTGTGAGAGGCAACTCACATTCTTGACCAGTAGGTGGCGCAATTGACCACAAATGACATATAGTCTAAAGTAGGCTATTTAATGAAAATAATTATAATTTGTGTTTTAAATGCGACATACGAACGTCATACTATTCACTATACTCATAATACCTCAATATGTGTGTTGGATATGCTCGCCGTGTGTATTTGACATATTATTTACATTATTATAATTGCCTACATTTCAGGGAATATTATCTATATGTAATAAGAATAAAGCAATAAGTCACTTAAGGGCACGGCCTATGGCAGTAATTTTCTCAGCAATCAACAAAACAATCAATAATTGCATTCAACTGCAGACAACAGCCCATTAACTGTGAAATGAATATGGCACGACTTCGATTTTCCCATTCTCATCCTTTTTGCCCCCCCACACACCCAACCCAAAACATGAGGTCTCGCCCCGCCTTCAGAGTGGTCAGTGATCACAAACCATAGAAAACTCTATCGGCGACCTACGTGCTTCTGCTACCAATAATCCATCAACTTCACCCACCGATTTCTATGCAACTCCCAACACAACACATGCGTGGTGAGTGAGCTGCCTAGAGCAGCGGAGACTCTTCAAGACGTCTGCAGGCGCGTTCACGGTGACTTACTCCAAGATGAATCTCAAAGCACACGCATCCTGTGGGTTTGTGAAGATGAGCTCTCGTGGTATGTTTCCTGCAATAAACAATATGTTCACTGTACTCACCGAGCGCGTTTTAATGTAACAGCCTGAACGTCGCTGCATATTACATCGGTTACAATGTTTCATCTGTTGATCATCGCAACTTTATGCTGACCTGAACGCTTACAGTTGTTTTTGCACTGAATCATGCTAGAGCTGCTGGTTTAATGTTGTTGTTGTTGTCGTCCCAACTGTTGCGAATTCATCATGTATGCACAACGTGGAAATGTGTGATTTATGTTGTAATATCGAGCGGTGGCAGGATGATATTGTGACCTCAAAGGTTGCAGTCTTTCTCATGATGCCAATGTTAGCCTACTAGCATCCTAATACTTTTTTGAAGTACTTAAAAAGACTCGGATTCTCCCTGTCACAAATTCGTTGAGGAGAAAGCAGTTGGAAATGTAAGGCCTTGGTTACAGGTTACTGTGCCATGTATTGCTATCGTATATGGAAAATCTGGAAATATTATGGAATTGTGATTCTCCAGGCCTGGAAAAAGTCATCGTCTTGCGGGAACCCTGTAATCTAGATCTGAGTAATGTGAATGTAATTGTTTTCACGTTGGTTTCATTTGTTTTTGTAAGTTTGTATAACATTTTCAACCCAAAATCTGATATAATGACTCTAAAATGATTAAAAAGTAGCATACTTAAAAGTTTACTGTAGAAGTATGAATGCACAGATATGTTGAAACTAGTGCTGTCGAATCGATTAATCGCGATTAATCGCATCCAAAATAAAAGTTTGTTTACATAATATATGTGTTTGTACTGAGTATAATTATTATGTATATATAAATACACACACATGCAAGTATATATTTAAGAATATTTAATCGTGATTAATCGATTTGACAGCACTAGTTGACTATTTTGTCTAAAGAAAAAGTATAAAATCAATAGTTTTAAATGGTAAAAGTGAGTTTAGGCGTTATGACATTAAGTATAAAAGACATTTCAAAGTGCTATTAAATTATTGGTGTTATTAAAAATGAACTTTGAGTGCTAGATGACTGCAAAGATAATCGGTAACAGTTTACAATGAGGTTCAGTTCGTTAACCTTTTTCTGCATGCATTAAGTATCAGAAACTAACAAAAAACTGCACTTTTTTTTAATATTAATAGATTTTTATATGAATATTTGTTAATGTATTATGAACAAACATGAATTAACTGAACAACAGTGCATTTAAAAAAAATTACATTAACCTAGATTAATAAATTCTGTATAAAAAAATTGAAAGTAATTTTAATTTGGCTAATGTTAATGAATTAAACCCTATTGTAGAGTGTTACCATATAATCATGAAAATGTAAAAAAATAGGCACGCAAAATGAAATTTTAAATGGCCGATACATTTACAAAAATATTGTTTTTTTTTCTTCATTTTAATTAGTGCTGTCAAACGATTAATCGCGATTAATCGTATCCAAAATAAAGGTTTGTGTTTACATAATATATGTGTGTGTACTGTTTAATTATGTATATTTGAATACACACACATACATGCATATATTTAAGAAATATTTGCATGTATAAACTTTATATATATTTATATCATTTATATTATATATAAATATAATTTTTTCCTTAAATATATACATACACTCACCTAAAGGATTATTAGGAACACCATACTAATACTGTGTTTGACCCCCTTTCGCCTTCAGAACTGCCTTAATTCTACGTGGCATTGATTCAACAAAGTGCTGAAAGCATTCTTTAGAAATGTTGGCCCATATTGATAGGATAGCATCTTGCAGTTGATGGAGATTTGTGGGATGCACATCCAGGGCACGAAGCTCCCGTTCCACCACATCCCAAAGATGCTCTATTGGGTTGAGATCTGGTGACTGTGGGGGCCATTTTAGTACAGTGAACTCATTGTCATGTTCAAGAAACCAATTTGAAATGATTCAAGCTTTGTGACATGGTGCATTATCCTGCTGGAAGTAGCCATCAGAGGATGGGTACATGGTGGTCATAAAGGGATGGACATGGTCAGAAACAATGCTCAGGTAGGCCGTGGCATTTAAACGATGCCCAATTGGCACTAAGGGGCCTAAAGTGTGCCAAGAAAACATCCCCCACACCATTACACCACCACCACCAGCCTGCACAGCGGTAACAAGGCATGATGGATCCATGTTCTCATTCTGTTTACGCCAAATTCTGACTCTACCATCTGAATGTCTCAACAGAAATCGAGACTCATCAGACCAGGCAACATTTTTCCAGTCTTCAACTGTCCAATTTTGGTGACCTCGTGCAAATTGTAGCCTCTTTTTCCTATTTGTAGTGGAGATGAGTGGTACCCGGTGGGGTCTTCTACTGTTGTAGCCCATCCGCCTCAAGGTTGTGCGTGTTGTGGCTTCACAAATGCTTTGCTGCATACCTCGGTTGTAACGAGTGGTTATTTCAGTCAAAGTTGCTCTTCTATCAGCTTGAATCAGTCGGCCCATTCTCCTCTGACCTCTAGCATCAACAAGGCATTTTCGCCCACAGGACTGCCGCATACTGGATGTTTTTCCCTTTTCACACCATTCTTTGTAAACTCTAGAAATGGTTGTGCGTGAAAATCCCAGTAACTGAGCAGATTGTGAAATACTCAGACCGGCCCGTCTGGCACCAACAACCATGCCACGCTCAAAATTGCTTAAATCACCTTTCTTTCCCATTCTGACATTCAGTTTGGAGTTCAGGAGATTGTCTTGACCAGGACCACACCCCTAAATGCATTGAAGCAACTGCCATGTGATTGGTTGATTAGATAATTGCATTAATGAGAAATTGAACAGGTGTTCCTAATAATCCTTTAGGTGAGTGTATATTCAATAATTACACAGTACACACACATATATTATGTAAACACAAACTTTTATTTTAGATGCGATTAATCACAATTAATCGTTTGACTACACTAATTTTAATATGTTTTTAAATAACTTGATAGATCATCATGTTGTTTACCCTATTTATCTTCAATAACGTATACTGTGTATTAAGCTGCATGATTGTTTAGTGAAATATTCTGGAAACCATATGCTTCAGGGAAGAAAAGGGTGTTTCAGGTTTTGTAGGTTGACATAATGCAGCATTTGTCTAGATGGTTTCAGTGCAGGCGTACTCGGATGACTAATGACTAAATGTAATTAGGATTAAGCAGGAGACATTTATTAACTAGTGGGAAGACTGGAGCATGTGGTGATCTCTGGGTAATTGGATGTCTCTGAGGTGTGTGTGCTCTGGAAGTCACTGGAAACACAAGGCTAGCAGCTGGGTTTCAATCCCAGAGGGTTCAGCTAGAGACTTCTGAAATATGAAAATGTGCGGTTTGCATGTGGATGTTTTCTCTGCAGAAAGTTATTCAGCTTTGCATAAAGCTGTTTCTTGCAAGTAAACAGGACAGAGTGACATTCAAGACAAATGATCTAACCTCAAGTTTAAGTCTGGATGATTACTAATGATTCTTATCAAATGGTTTAGCAGTATCCATCCACTTTAATGATGGTTCAGTTTGTGTCTTTTCACCTCAGGCTCACATGCCAGTATTTGTTTCCTGTGTGGTCTCTCTCTGTGGTAAGTTGCTGCTGACACTTGCATAACCAAGAGCTCCCGGCTGTTTATGGAAAATATGAGGCATGCGCACTCTATGGAGACACGTGCTCCTAATATAGACTTTTACTGTGGAAAGCATAGTGCTGTCAAGTGTGTCTGTGGATAGTTTGCCGCTGACACACTGATGTGTTTGTGTGCGTTGCAGAATTCCACTTACAGTATGCAGTGTGTAAAAATTATTTTGAAGAAGCTGTAAATAAATAAAAAAATTATAGGAATATGTTTTAAAAATGTTCAAATTTCAGGGGCCGTTTACACGACACTGTTTTCAACTAAAAACGGAAAACTTTTTATGCCTTTGGTCTAGGGCTGCACAATTATGACAAAAAATATAATTTTATTATTGTAATTATTCCCTTGACATTGTAATTGCGATTTATTAATTACGATGATCACAATTTACATTGAATGATGTTTAGAATAGCTTTATGCCATTGTTTGAAGCAACTGGAAGCCATATTTCTATATGAAAATAAACAATCTGAAAACACTCTTCCTGAAAAACTTTGCGTTTCTATAGCATTAAGCCTCAAATGTCAACTATATATTGGTTTGGTTTCTTCTTTAAATAAAAAAAAAAAAAAGTAAAAATATGCACGGTATTATAATGTTTTATTAAAACTAAAATTAAAACCATGGAAAAACCCTTAAGATAACCTGTAGAAAGAAAAAAAAAACACATCTTAAGCACACAGAATAATGGAAGTAGACTTTCTTTTTTTTGTAATTGCGCCTTTGAACGATTACATAATTGTGGCATCCATAATTGTAATCCCGATTAGGAATTCGATTAATTGTGCAGCTCTACTTTGCTCATTCATTTATACGACAACAGCATTTTGGGGGCCTGAAAAAAAACAACTTTTTAAAACGGAAGTCAAAGTGCAAAATACCGTTATCGTCTCCATGTAAACTACAAAAACGTGAATTTGTGAAAACGGTGATGTCATGCACATGCGTATTATGTGTTCAGTCTGTATGCATAGTGTTTCTTTACAAAGTGACATCGCCAACTACTGGCCTGGCAGCAGAATACAGCTTTTTATTCGTTTTCGTAGATCCGTGTAAACGTGGATCGTTTTGACAGCATTGTTGTCTGTACGTGAAAAATTCAGTTTTTAGTACATCATTGTCGTGTAAACGTCTTCTACTTCAAAATGTCACATTTATTCAATGTGTTACTTGTGATTTCTTTGTAATTATTTGTGAAATTTACTAGCAATTTTAGAGTGAAAAATGTTTCCCAGCTTTATTCAAGTAAATGCTAGTTTTTTTTCAGTGTGTGAATTAGTGTTACTTTGTAATTTTGTTTATTCATCCAGTGTAATTATCAGACAAATGAATAAAAATTACTTTTGTATTTTGCTAATAATAATTGTTTTAGAAGATTGTAACATTTTGTGAAAGTTGATGTTTGTTTAAAAACCTAATGGATTTTCTCCTATTCTAGAAATTTGCAGGTTGGTTTCCCTAAAATTGCAATACTTTGTCGCCTGTCACAAGGGGTGGGAGTATCTTTTTGACCAACCAATGGTAGACTGGATATACAAAGCAAATTTGAGATGTTATAGGGCCAGATTTACTAACAGCTTGAGTCAGTGCAAACCCTCTTTTGGTGTTAAAAAAAACTACTGTCAGGATTTACTAAAGACACGCAGTGAAACATTAGCGCTGAAAAGGCGTGGACAGAGTTGTTTTTGCAGCTAAACTTATTGCATATGCATTTGTAGGAGTTTCCCTTTCAGACGCAAAATTTATAGGAGGAGAGTATTTAAATGAGTCATGCAAGGTAATTTACTAAGGTTTGCGGTCGTCAATTTATTGGTGTTGGTTTATTGGCGCCATTCTTTACCGCCCAAAAAAAAGCATGCTTAAACCAGACGCTAACTGGTAGATTGCGTTGGTCATTATGGAAATGATCCGGCTGCGTCTGTGTTCTTTAATTTGCACGTCGTCAGTAGGTCACGCGCAGAACTTACCACTCCCATCGGCGCTTTTTTGGAATTGTGCTCTCACGCTAATTGCCCTGTTTAGTAAATCCGGCCCATAATCAACAATTCAACAATAAAATGGTTCAAATCTGAGCCAGATACATTCAATGTTTTAATTTAGTCACGTTGAACATCACAACAAGATTCTCATCTGGCGAGAATTTGCTTAACAAACAAATGCTTAGAATTCAGGTAATAAGAAAAGTGTAGTAATGTGTGCATATATTTAGAGATCTGCTGTTTTACATTAAGGAAATTACTCAGCCAGATCAATAACTCTACTTTGTGGTTTACAGTCATTTTTAGAATGATTATCTTGATACTCTAATAGAGGGAAAAATCTTTAGATGTCAGTGAGAATGTTTAACCAAATGAAGCCTGAAGGGTTTTTTTTTAACGCAGTTTATTGCTTGACATTTTCCCCTTACAAGTAAAGTTTCCTTTGTTTTACTCATGCTTCCTTCTATGAGAGTGGAGCCAAACATTGTGTTAAATAACATCTGGGACTGGTCTGTCTTCCTGGCTCTTCACTTATCTGAGAGTATCCTGCTTTCCTGAGATTACTGACCAATGATTTTACTTTTTTGTTTTTGGTCATTTAGCATTTTGTTAAACGTCAGTGAACATGTAAACAAGTACTAGGGATGACAGTTAACAACTGTGTGTTCTACTTTGTGACTGTAATTCCATCCAAATCTTTTACTTTGAAAGAAGCCCCCTACAACTGACCTCCGTAATTGCTACTTTACAAAAATTTTTGTTTAGTATTTTATTTGAATAAAGAGGCCATATTATGCCCTTTTACAATGTCTTGAATTCGTTTTTGGGGTCTACTAGAAATAGGTTTTCATGCTTGAATTTTTAAAAAAATATATATTTTTCACATATTTTACATTATTGCAGCACCTCTCGTCCCAGTCTGTCAGTAACGCTTTTTTTACTTCCTGTCTCTATGAAGCCCCTCCTTCCGAAAAGCTCAGTGTGCTCTGATTGGTCGGCTGAACTAGTGTGTTGTGATTGGTCAATGGTCAACCCTCCCTTACCGTAAATGTCCATAAATTTCAACACACTACTAACGCAACTCAAGCAGCCCCCCCTTTTTTGTATATGAAATAGTGCTTACTAATATAGAGAGAAACTCCCTTTTGAGTGACTTTATGCTTTGTAACTTTGCAGACCTTTTTCATGCTCAAACAGCAACATTACACACTAAAGAAAGTAGGGATGCACTGATATGAAAATTTTGGCCGATACGGATATACAATGATTCTTTATATTTGAAAGCCGATAACTGATATATTGGCCAATAAATCTAAATCCAAATTTGTATATAATTTATGAGAGCCTGATTACAAAAACAAATGTCTCACCATTAATTCCATGTCCAAAGCACACAATTATAATGATGTTCTCATTATAATTTTATGTAGCCTATATGACAGAACAGTGCAGGTTATACAGTACAGTGGGTCGCTCTCAGGAGCTCAGTGAATTCAAGCCATGATAGATTCCCACCTGTGCAAAAAGTCCATTCGTGAAATTTCCTCACTGACTAAATATTCTACGCTCAACTGTTAGTGGTATTATAACAAAGTGGAAGCAATTGGGAACAACAACAACTCAGCCACGAAGTGGTAGGCCACGTAAAATCACAGAGCGGGGTCAGCACATGCTGAGGCACACAGTGCACAGAAGTCACCAACTTTCAATAGCTACAGACCTCCAAACTTCGTTTGGCCTTCAGATTAGCTCAAGAACAGTGTGTAGGGAGCTTCGTGGAATGGGTTTCCATGGCCGAGCAGCTGCATCCAAGCCTTACATCACCAAGTGCAATGCAAAGCGTCGGATGCAGTGGTGTAAAGCACGCCGCCACTGGACTCTAGAGCAGTGGAGACGTGTTCTCTGGAGTGACGAATCACGCTTCTCTGTCTGGCAATCCGATGGACGAGTCTGGGTTTGGCGGTTGCCAGAAGAACGGTACTTGCCTGACTGCATTGTGCCAAGTGTAAAGTTTGGTGGAGGGGGGATTATGGTGTGGGGTTGTTTTTCAGGGGTTGGGCTTTGCCCCTTAGTTCCAGTGAAAGGAACTCTTAATGCTTCAGCATACCAAGACATTTTGGACAATTTCATACTCCCAACATTGTGGGTACAGTTTACATTTAGATTTATTTATTTTGCAGACGCTTTTATCCAAAGCGACTTACAACTGAGGAATACAGGAAGCCAGCCAGAAATGCATTGCAGTAGACAAGCCTAGAAATGACCAGGGCCAAATGGGGATGGCCCCTTCCTGTTCCAACATGACTGCGCACCAGTGCACAAAGCAAGGTCCATAAAGACATGGATGAGTGAGTTTGGTGTGGAGGAACTTGACTGGCCTGCACAGAGTCCTGACCTCAGCCCGATAGAACTCCTTTGGGATGAATTAGAGCGGAGACTGCGAGCCAGGCCTTCTCGTCCAACATCAGTGCCTGACCTCACAAATGCGCTTCTAGAAGAATGGTCAACAATTCCCATAAACACACTCCTAAACCTTGTGGAAAGCCTTCCCAGAAGAGTTGAAGCTGTTATAGCTGCAAAGGGTGGGCCAACTTCATATTAAACCTTACGGATTAAGAATGGGATGTCATTAAAGTTCATGTGCATGTAAAGGCAGGTGTCCCAAAACTTTTGGCAATATAGTGTATATGTTGGCTGATACCGTTATGATGGCCGATATATTATGTATCCCTAAAAGAAAGTTGAAAATGTAAAAAAGCATAATAGGTCCTCTTTAAAATAAAACTGTTCTCACTCAAATCAATAATGAGCTAAGACCTTCATTGTAACTAAGTAACCGGCTCATAAGAGTCACTTCTGAATTAGACTATATAGGCTACAGTTTTTTCTTGTTTTAGTGTGCAACCAGAGAGAATAGTGCAATATTTAAATTTTATTAAGACATGTTTTCATGTTCAATAGAATTAGAATATGAAAAGGTGAAGTAAGACCTGTTTCAGACCTCATGCATGAGCAGTGCATAAACCAGGCTGCAACATCAGCTACACATATTAATATTTTGATGAAAAGCCTATTTAATTAGTTTGTTGCTTCATAAAAGACTACATTGCAAAATATTGTGTTGATGAATAGATTTATAATGCATTTTCAACATATTTTCAGTTCAGCTCACAACATGCGGCGAAAATAGAATCAAATTCAAACCAGGGCTGTGCAATATGGCAAACATATCAAGTTCTTTCAGACAGGACCACAATCCGCAATCTTATCACGATTCTTTTTCATATTGGTTTTTGAGACTGTTTTGCAAGTTATTGAGAAATTTAGCCAAACTATGTTCCCTATTAAAAAATACAGTTCTACAAGATAACAAAATACTGTTTTCTTTGATAAAAGAAGAATGACAGTATTTTTATTTCATGATAATACTTATTTTATACTTTTGTTATTAAAAATAAGATCAATGATGAAAATTACATAGTGTACAAATACAATAAAAATACAAATACAAAAATACAAATGGGGAGCAAAAGCAAGGCATTGAGAGAATAGTTAACCACTGAAAAATAATGCACATTGCCTTTAATAAATAAATACATTTTTAAAGGCAAGTAATTGATATCCTGTGGTGAAATGATTGTTGTTCCCTAGACATGTGATAAAGTCTCTCAGTGTCGGAAAGGGCAGACACTGCCTCCAATCTTGAAACCTTACACCGGCACTAAAGGATCAGACAATGGAAAACTGTTAAGATTAGAATAGAAAACCATCAAACTGAATAGACATCGCAGTTTCCTCAGTAATTATTTTTTAAATGTATTCAATTTTTCAAACCAAGGCAGGGTGGGAACAAAAACTAATAAAATAAAAATGTTTGTGAGGGTATGTGTGTGTGTGTGTGTGTGTGTGTGTGTGTGTGTGTGTGTGTGTGTGTGCGCATTACTTGTATCAACAACCTTAGTGCTGTACTGACTGATTCACTGCTTTGTCTCGAGTGTGCAGAGAAATGCATCTATATGAAAGAAGCTCCTCCCACTTTGATATCTGACTTTTTGAACTGCTCAAATGTATGCTAGTGTGAACTCAAGCCGTGCTGGTAATGCTAATGAAGTTTCAGCTTATGGAATGTGTGTGTCGAGGAGTTTAGAAGAAGACAGAGAGTGATTGAGAGACTCAATGGATCTATTGTGGCCTGTTCTTCCCCATCAGCAATGTTGTTGGCAATCTTATTCTGACCTGTAGTTTTAGAGTTGAGCATTTAACTGACCTTTTTCCCAGTTTTTGTAGATTTTGAAATCTCTTATGATGAGTTGGGTTGGTTGATAAATTACAAAACAAAGAAACTGTATTTTGAGCCATTTCACAATATTCAGTAGATTTGTCTATTTATTAATATTTATATTTATGTTCATATTCAGTATTGTATTGTACATGATCATTTGCCATCTCAATTGAGTGCCTCAACATGTTTATTTTAATTTTACAATTTTATGATTTAATTAATTATTAGCTTTTTATTAACTCTCAACCCCTGCAGTTCCACCATCAACCCCAGTTTGGGAAACCCAAGGAATGAAAATCACTGACATTTGAAATCACACTTTAAAGGGTTAGTTCACCCCAAAAATGAAAATTCTGTCATTAATTACTCACCCTTATGTTGTTCCAAACCTGTAAGACCTTCGGAACACAAATTAAGATATTTTTGATGAAATCCGAGAGCTTTCTGAACCACACACATATGCAGCAGCGTCATTGCAACTTTCAATGTCCAGAAAGGTAGTAAAGACATCATTAAAATAGTCCATGTGACTACAGTGGTTCAACCTTAATGTTATGAAGCGACGAGAATACTTTTTGTGACGTAGAACCCGGAAGCGCTGCACTGTGTTTACTACGTGAACGGCTAAGGAGACTGACGTTGAAGAGAAGAGATTGTTGAATAAAGTCATTATTTTTTTATTTATTTATTTTTTTTGTGCACAAAAAGTATTCGCATCGCTTCATAACCTAACATAACACTAGTCACATGGACTATTTTAACAATGTCTTTACTACCTTTCTGGGCCTTGAAAGTTGCAATGACGTTGCAGGCTATGTGTGGTACAGAAATCTCTTGGATTTCATCAAAAATACCTTAATTTGTGTTCCGAAGATGCTTCATGTCATTCCAAACCTGTATGACTTTCTTCTGCGCTGTAAAAAATAAAAATGGAATATGTCCTGGTAATTTTCTTTCTAGGACATTATCCAGTAATTTTGCAGAAATTTCTGCAAACCCTAAAACACAACACAATGCGTAATTAAAAATGCAGGTAAAATACTTCAATTCGGATCAATAAATAAAAATCAATATGGAACATATCTTCATGGTTATACAGTACATTGTGCCCTATATTTTATGGACTTTTTTACAGTATGTGGGAAACAAAAAGGGAACAAAAAAGCACTGTGAAAGTATCATAAAAGTTGTTTATAGGACTTACAATATTTCATGTCTTCTGATGCTATGTGATAGATTTGTGTGAGAAGTGAGCTGTTAACCACTGAGATATGCTCAGTGCATCATACTTGAGAACAAGTTCATTCTAATTCATGAACAATTTCAGACCAGTTTTGTAAACTTAATCAACAGATTCATGGAAAATATTCAAATACAATCATATGAGTTTGGAACGACATGCGGGTGAGTAAATGATGATGGAATTTAATTCTGTCGAGTCTCCTCAGTTACATCAGGATAGAGAACTAAAAACTTGGATGAATATGAAATATGCTATGCCCTTTCTGTGGCCTTGTAGTTATCATAACAATCAATCTAATTTTTATCTTTTCAACACTGTATTCTGTTACGATCAGAAGGCCTTTCAGAACATTTCTGTCCACGTGTTCTTGAACAAATAAACCTAGATATAGCAGGTGAAAGTGACACACAATACCGGTGGGAGTAAGAGAGATGGCCGTTTTGTTCAGCCTCACACCTTCTGTTTTTCTTTGCATAGGAGAAGCTGTTCAGTAACTTAAAACCACCTCGGTTAACAAAGGCCGCCTGAGTTCTATAGGTAGGTTAAAGAAATCAGGCGTGCATTTTTATTAGCTTCCTTTTTACAGAAAGTTTCAGTTTGATTGTTCTAAAAAGGAAAGACTCAAATAAGAACCTGCCGTCATTTCTAAAATATATCTAGCAGTAGTTATAGCAACTGCTTTGCAAATACATGGTATGAGTAAGTTCAGATGAAGTATCACTTATTCCTTGTCGCAGATTGTGTATTTGTATAATGAGTAACTAAGCAACTGGATAAAGGAGTGAAGCAACTTCCTAAACTTACATGTGATCTTCTTTTCCTTGAATGAATAAATTGGAGTGGTTACTTAGAAAAAAAAGCTGCCAAGAGGTGTCCAGCATACATGTGCACTCTTTCAGTAGTGTTTAAAAAAACATCACACCTGCACCTTGTGAAGCTGGTTAAGGGAACATAAAGATTGTGCAAAGCTGGAATCAAAGAGTGGCGACTTGTGGTTGAACATTTGTCACTACATAATTCTTCAAGAATGTGACTTGAGAGGAAGCGTGAGGGTGGTGAGAGAGGCCTTTTCTGTGACTGCAAAGTGTGAGCTCGACTTGGTTGCATGGTTTGTGAATCCGTTTAAATAAAACTATTGTTCAGATGTGTAGGTCAGTGTCTTACTTACTAAATCTGTATGCAGGGCTCGACAATAAGCACCGCCCCGATGACCCGGGGCCAGCTGAACATTGCTCAGGACAGTTGAAAGAAATGTCAATTGCTTGATCGAACCAGTGTTGCATTGTCACGGAAGTTTATCATTTGCATGTGTAGCAAATTAACTCAAAAGGAAATATGAATAATTAATTATAACTAGTTATAATTAATTATAAATATTTAGATCAGCTGTAAGAATTAAAGGGTTAGTTCACCAAAAAATGAATATTCTGTCATTAATTACTCACCCTCATGTCGTTCCCAACCCGTAAGACCTTCGTTCATCTTCAGAACACAAATGAAGATATTTTTGATGAAATTTGAGAGCTCTCTGACCCCACAGACAGCAATTTAATTACCACTTTCAAGGCCCAGAAAGGTTCCGAGTTCTATGCATAGACTGTAAAAAAATATGGATGTAGTGTCCGTGACGTCACCCATAGGTTTCTGAAGAGAGTTTTTGAAGCGTAAAGTCGGTCGTTGCCATCTTGGCAACACGTCACTCCCGGATAACTGACAATGGGCAAAGAGGCGGGACGTGGCTGGAGCTGAGGTGATGTGATGGCTAACAGACAGCAGACAAATGGCAATCCACCTGTCACTCAAAATGGCCACTCCCTTAATTATGCAGAACTTTAAGTCTTTATATAATGTAAACGAATGAGTTATAAAACAGTTCACCCCCCTCACAGTTGTCATGAAGGGCAAAATTAGCTGTATAGACCAAAACCACAATTTGTACCAGGCTGTAAACATGTTTTTTTCTGCTGTAAAGTTGGGCATTTTAACATGGGGCTCAATGAGATTCTGCTCCCTTTTGGAGCCTGTTTGTAGCAGCTAGTCGATGAATTGCAGTTTAATTCACTTCCGTATTGGCTTCAAGAGAAACTGGGCGAGGTTGCCGCTTGGTTCTATGTCAAAAGGCCGGCTCACCATTGGCAGAGGCTGTTCATGTGAGCACCACGACGCATGCGTGTAATGCTGACGTAGGAGCTAGCCAATGGTGAGCCGGCATTCTGACGTAATCTTTACATTACGTCAACAGCATAGGAAGAAATTGTTGAATAAAGTTGTTATTTTTGTTTGTTTTTTTGCACACAAAAAGTATTCTGGTCTCTTCATAAAATTAAGGTTGGACCACTGGAGTCACATGGACTGTTTTAACGATGTCTTTACTACCTTTCTGGGCCTTGGTAAATAAATTACTGTCTATGGAGGGGTCAGAAAGCTCCCGGATTTCATCAAAAATTTACGTTCCGAAGATGAACAGGTTTGGACCGACATGAGGGTGAGTAATTAATGACAGAATTAGTTTTTACCTTTAAGTTTTTACCTTCGCTCACTCGCGAATACAAAGACATAGAGTGGGCAAGAGTTACCGGGAATGTGTCTGCGGTACCTGGCGTTTACCATAGAGTCTGCTCTGTGACGGCTCATAATGGCCTCCGTAATGTTGGTCGTAATTCGTGTACAAACTGTAATATCATGACGTGGGAGTCTGTAATTATTTAGAAGTATTTTGTCATCAAAGCACAGCACATCATCTGGGTCTTTCAAAAGTCTCTCCACTGCTTTTCACCTTATATAATTAATAAATGTAATAGCGATGCTCCAATTGCAATGTTCTTGGCCGATTATGATTTCCTTTTTTTTTTTTTTTTTTAAGTGTGACCTGCCGATTCGGATTTTCTAAGAACTATAATTGACAGCATATACAAACAAAAATCTCCTTTTTTTCAATGCAAAATTTTATTTTCATAAAAAAACACAAGTAAAAAGTCAGTAATAAAATAAGAACAAATGAAGTGCAAACAACAGCACAAATAAATGCAATAGAATAAAGAGAGATATGAAATAAACACGGCTTTAAGTTTTTCAGGTGGGTCTAACAGTAGGTTAGTATTCAGGTAAGAAATACTACAGAAATTAAAGTAATCAAATGTAAAACAACACTATATACAGATTAATGTTTACAATGAAAGTTACAAAAGTTATTCAGTCAAGAGCAGAGAGTGATTTTCTCTTTGTCTTTTGTTCTTTGATTAACATGACATGATCTGTGCATGAACTCTTAAAGTGACAGCAGCCTAATAAACCTGCTGCTGTCACTTTAAGAGTTTATGCACAGATCCAATATACTTTTACACAACATGCGTTATCCTTCTCAACTATTTACGTTTCAAAACTGACTGTTTAACTTAATACTCGGCAAGACAGGCATTTTGACATAATTTTGTGTGTATTTGACCTAAGCGGTTTTGGTGTGAGCATGAAACCTGCAGGAATATGTCAAATTAAACCGGAGAGAATGAGACGAGTGAGGGAGATGAGCCGGGTGTGTCACTTCGCCGCTGGAGAGAAGAGAGCGAGAATGCACAGCTTACATTATTGCCGATGCCGTTGGCAGCAAAACGGACCGGCTCGGAATTGGAAAGACACGAGACTGACCACCAATCTGGGCAGAGCATGCGCAAAAATCAGCTGATCAGCTGTCCGGTCGATCGGTACATCTCTAAAATGTAACGCCATTCTCAAACAAAGCTATTGCAATGTGATTTTTACAGTTGGCTTTCAATAAGGCTTGAACTTAGGACATCAGTGGGGTTATCCTAAAGTTAAGACCGTTTTTAGTGTTTTTTTTTGTTGATTTAGGATGCTAATACCCTTTTCCTATCTTTAGTTAAGATAAGATACTGCACTTGTGTTATTCTGTAATATCTTTTGTCCTAAATGAGGTCGTAACTGAAATAGCCATGGTTGCCAAACAGATAAGATAGGATTCTAAAGTTAGGATCTTTCTGTCTTTCTGCATCTGGGTGTTAGTTGCAGTTTGGGGGTACTTCACAGAGTTTGTTTGTTGGGTGAGGGGCTGGTTCATCATTTATGGAATATAACAAATAATTGTGTCTGATCTGTCTTAATCACTACACACGTGTTTTTAAGCTTTGCCAGTTTAAACATTCAAGCTCAAGAAGATGCGAAAGAGAACTCAATAGACCTTTATCACAGCGGAATTGAATACCGGAAGTGCGCGTCGAAGCAGTGTGGCGATTCTTCCGGTTATGTATATTTTCAATGTGCTATTAACACCTAATTGAACAAACGCATCTTAAAATAAGCATCTGGAGGATGATTTCAAAATCCTGACATTTTCAGTGACAGGAGAAGAGATAAACTGATAATTACTACAGGATTTTCCAAACTCCAAGGAATTCGTCGTTTTTTAACCCACAAGTTTCACCACAAGTGCTCAGTGCTCGTCTAAATAGTGACCGCGACGCTGCAGTGTGTGTGAGACCGGATGAATAAGATCAGAAGATCAGGCATATTTATTTAATTTTATTAAATATTTTAGTCATTATTCTGTGTCATGTTTCATTGACAATCATTTCACTGTATGTAATTCACACGTTTATGCCAAAATTCTGTCAATGCATTACTGTTTAAGATGAATTAAATGTTTAACATCATTAAATTTCTTTAAGGCAGTTACCGCGCATTCATTCATCTATTTTAATACTGCTCTCATGAAAATTAACCATGGTTTTACTACAAAAAACATGGTTATTGTAGTTTAACCATGGTATTTGTAGTAAAACTGGTAATACAAATGGCAATCAATCCACGAAAAAAACCTGGTTACTACATTTTTACTATAATAAAACCATGGTTCATTTTCATTGGTCAAATTCATTTAAAAATGTAAATTCAACAGGTATGAACTATGATCACTAAGAGAAAAAACTGTTAATGAGAAGACAAGCACTGGACTGCGGCAGGTTAGTTGGGAAATACGTGTATTTATTCAGAATGCACATTTGGATATGAGATATAAACATCCTCTGTTTGGAAATGCATAGGTCTACTACACACGAACATACTCCCGTGTATTATTATAAAGGAAGGACCTTCATCCCGCCGTTTCAGTCTCACCCATGCTTTCCTCTATACTTTTAGTGTCAGGAAATCGTGAAATCTGAGGTAAGGCTGTCTTTGTTTAGAATTAGAGATCGCTGCAGTAACACCGGCGAGAGGATTCAGACATTAGTTTTGATTGCGTTGCGGTAATACCGGAAGTAGCGATACACTGCTTCACTTACCGGAAATAGGAAGTGTGATAAAGGTCTATTCGGTACTCACATGCTGTTTGAGAAGTGTTGTGTGTGCAGCACCTCCATCCGAAGCTGCTGAAGACACACCTCTATCACAAGCACTTAACCACCCCACACCCTTAAAACAATGCACTTACACACACGCACGATTGTATTAAAAATGAAATCAGAGGACTTTACTATTTACTGTTTGAACTCGTTCGTTCATCTTTGGCTCAAAGCCACTTGCTGCAAACTTTTCTTCGTGGTAGCTTCATGTTAATTTCAAGTGAGTAATATCAAATATTTCAATTCAAAACAACATTGTGTCCAGTTATTTCCCAGACGTAGTTTTGGTGTTGAGGTCAAAGTTAACTTGCCTTGCGTTCGCTTTACAACAGTGGGTGATGGTCATGAAGACAACCCGGCAGATTTGACTTTCTTGTTGCGTGTTCTGCAGACAGGTTTCCCTCAGGACTTTTGTAAAAGCCAAAATATGACTCAGATTTGGTCCTGTTAGAAGGCTGAAAAATCTCCCGAGCGCTGTCACTGCCTTCCGCCATTTCTTCTCGTTCAAAAAACAACGTTGCGTCTGTGTCAGACTGATGCTGGCTGGACAGGATTTACCACAAGTTTTCAAAATCATGATAATCAAACACGGTTTTAATGATAATTAAATTTTAAACGATAATACTAACTGTCGGTACATTTTATCGTGGTTTATCGTGAAACCGGTAATCGTCCCATCCCTATAAGAAAACATCAAATATTAGATCAAATTAGCACAGAATCAACTTTGCGCTGCTGCCTGTGATCATGTCAAGGATCAGCCAAATTTCCACATGCATCTTGAAAAGCAGATGTTTTCGAAAGTGCTGTGGCAAGTTTTTGTGCCATCTAGTGGTTTAGAGGAAAATAAAATAAAATGCGTCTTTTACCTCGGGACGCCTTTATCCCCGGTGTAACCCGATACGCACAGTGCAGTCATAGTTACAGTATAGGAATGTACAGGTGGGGTAATGTGAAGTAATCAGCAATCAGTCATGATGCCAGGTTAGGGTTATACTCTAACTTTCTGTCGTGACCTATGAACCCCCTGGATTAGCCTGGCCACCCCCTGTATAAAACTCTAGTTCCGCCACTGCTTTTATAGCCACTGAATAGCTGAGCAGTTTTATTCTGGAAAAACGAATGTCTGGAATTAATGTATAGCTTTGCTCATATAAGTTAATGTTCTAAAGAGGCACATGAGATTGTGTGACTCAGAGCAGGTGACCAGCTCAAATGATGATGGTTGTTATGGAGTTTATATGTGAATAGATTTTCCATTCTCTAACATAGTTCCACATCTTTATTTAGCTGTGGAAGAGTTTCCCCTTCTAGTTACCCATTGACATTTCTGTATTTAGCAGACATCTTTATACACAGTTCATTCAAGGTATAAATGCTCTCAGCATTGTGCTGTCAGAAGTCGTTTCATGAAACTATAAATTCAAACCTAAAAAGATTTGATGTTATCTTTTGCTTTGACAACTGAAATGTGGTTTGTTTGTACTATTAATAGTTCACTGTCATCCTTGGGTTTTGACCACATTGTTACGGTAGATTGCTTGTTTAAATGGATTACTCATTCAGAGTTTTAGAAATAATGTCTGAAGGCCCTGAAAACTTGTGTAGCACTTCATGTAACATGCATGGCAAATGCAGCTACTTCATATGACTATAGAGAGACAGACTAAATCTGTCTTGAGAACTTTATTAAGCTGTTAGTCAGCAGTTACACTGGTGTTTGACATTAACTGTCACATTCTCAGCCTGGTTATCTTCACTTTTTTTACCCCTCTGTCTGTGAAGGAAAGGCTTCTGCATGTCAAATAAAAAAGCCACACTGAATAAGTTTTCTCTCATTCATCTCTTAATTTAATATTAATATGTTCCTTGAGGTTCACTTATAGTTTTAATAAAGCATTTGGCACAAAATAACCCTTAAATATGTACACTACTCCAAAAGTCTTAGGCACATTTATTAGTATTTTCACCCCCAAAATGGTTTTAAGACAGTTATTTATACCTTTTACTGTAGTGTGTCAGTAGGAATTATCAGTTTACATTTTCAAACATTCATTTTGCCTTTAATTGTAATAATCCAGTGAGATTTTTGTATGCACAAGGCGTCTGACAACAGCCGGTCTGCTCCACACGGAGATCTGATCTCACCATCATCGAGTCCGTCTGGGATTACATGAAGAAACAGAAAAAACTGAGACAGACTAAATCCAGAAGAACTGCGGCAACGTTTGCGGCAAGACGCTTGAAGAAACCCCTGCAAAGCTACAGTACTGTGAAAAGTTTTAGGAACTTGTGTAAAAAGGCTGTAAAGTGAGGATGCTTTCAAAAATAATGTCATAAATTGATTTTATGTAAGGGATAATGTACATCCAGCCGGTTATCGCAGAATAAGGGGTTTATTTTGCAATAACAACTGGCTAGATGTACATTATCCCGCTTATTACACGGCTACTTGCCACGTATAGACATAAAATATTGATCCGAGTCAAAATATTTTATTAGGTCTTTAAACGCAAAGCTTCCGAATTAAATAACTTTACATAAAATATTGATTTGACTGAGTTTTAATATTTTATTAGCTCACCAAACGCAAAACTTCCATGAGAAAAAAACGTTCCTAGCAAGTGTAAAGCACCGACTTCAGTGACAGATACCCTGGATGTGCCTGTGTTATTAGTTTTTAGCGGTTGTTATCGGGGAACAACATACCGCTGGATGGCACAATTGACCAATTAGAATCAAGTATTTCACAGAGCCGTGTAATGAATATCAATTAACTTCTATTAACTAAAATCAATATTTGGTGTGACCACCCTTTGCGTTTAAAACAGCTTTTGTCCTTGGTACACTTGTGCATAGTTTTTCAGGTAGCTTTGCAGGGGTTTCTTCAAGCGTCTTGGAGACGTTGGCACATTTCTTCTGGATTTAGTCTGTCTCAGTTTTTTCTGTTTCTTCATGTAATCACAGACAGACGTGAATCTGTATACTGTATCCAGTGTAGATCACATCAGTGATTATAATGAGTTTTAATTGCTTTTGATCAGCCGTGACTGAACGCCATGTAAAACGCGATGTATAACTTTTCGTTTATGCAAATGTATTTGCCCGTGTGACATCACAAATCCCACCATATCCAAATGAGCCATTTTTGGAGCTTGATTAAATAAGCTATGAAACTTGCAGGATGTTTTAATGGTACAAAGACCTCTTGTATGTCCAAAGATTAAGGCAAATTTGATTTCTCATGTCATGACCCCTTTAAAGGTTTTATGCCCACCATATACGTTCATATAAATATATAAGTTCATACTGAAACCGCCCAAGGCCATTTTTAATTACAGTTGGTAGTAAACCATAGTAAACACAAGATAATATGATGACAACAAGATGACAGCAGTCCAATATAAAGTTTAGCACTCATTAAGTTGAATGACACCTGATGACATCTTCTCCTGGCCGAAAGCTACAGTCATAAGTGACTGCAGGAGGCTGCATTTCATATGTATTTTAATAGAAAAAAAACATGAATATACTCAATATACCATGACCAATCAGAATCAAGTATTCGGAATAGCTGCTTAATAAAAGTGGTGATAAGAAAGTTAAGATGTTAGGGATGCCATTATTTTGATTTAATGCATTGATCTTGCTCAGCTTGATTAGTAATTTTATACTGGGTTGCATGCAAGGGTGAGAACGTCACAGGAAACCACATTTACACTCTGATATAATTTTTGTGCATGTGAGCTACTTTTTTTTATTTTAATTTGCTCTGCATTGCAAAATCATTTAAACTAACTGGGAAAGTTTTGCACTTCTCTTAAACCCAGTCTTCTAATATATTACTGATTCCTGCAAAATGGGGAAGGTTTCTCATGGCTAAAACTACTTTTGTGTGGTATATAGCTTGCAGCCAGCAACAAGTTGTGACAGGAAGGAAGGTCATTGCATGTGTGTAGAAATAAGGACCCCCCCCATTATTTCTTGTGTACTCACCCTAAGCAGCTTGTAAACACAAAATGAACTGTGATTGGTCAATTTACATGTCGGTCAAACAATGTTGGCCTGTCTAAGTAGCCTGTTCTTGTCCAAAATAAACTGCAAAGTGGACTGGGCTTCAGGCCAGTATGCAAGATTATTCTTTAAAGTCTCAGTTAAATGGAATTAGCAACAGATCTTTTCTTCCTTATTGTGATGTACATTGTGATTATTAAGAAAAAAATGTTGGACGAGGACTCGCTTCTATGCATCAGTTTGATTGGTCTTTGAGATGTGGGCGTGGCACTCAAAAAAAAACTTTAACTGCACTAAATGATTGGAGAAGACCTGAAAACATCACCAGAGAGAAGTCTGTCGTTTCAATGGAAGGGTCAGTTATGACATTTTGATTAACCATTGCAAGGTCAAATTTAATAAATAAAAAAAATACATGGACAAATTGTTCAAATGAAGACTGAACATGCAAACGGAAGTTGCGATAATCTTTTCTTCCCTATTGTGATGTATATCCACGTGAAACGGCTTCTCGAACAAGATTGATTTTGATTTTGTCTTTCTGTGTTTTTATTAGAACAGCCTCTACACTGCATGAGTTTAAAGCAAAACCCAAAACCTATATTTTTTCTTTGGCTTTTAATTGTAACTGATTTGTGCTTTGTCTGGTTTGGTTTGTTCTGTGTTGGTCAACAGTTGTTGTTTTTAGTGGTTTGAGTTGAGTTGGGTGGGGAAGCTGTTTTGAATAAAGTACATAGTTTTTTTTTATTTTAAATAATGATGTGCACGGATAAATCATTTACACTAAACACTGTATTCCGTAAAAAAATAAGAATTGAAAATGTTCATACTATGGTGACTTTAATGTGTTATTTATGTATCATTATTCTGTATTTGTCTCATTATATCATTACATTATTATAATTTTTTTTTTTTTTCTGTTAAGTCAAGCAACACATGCTAGAGTTTTACTTTACCTAAATCCTTCACTATATATCGTTTATTGCATAAAATTGATTTCATGGTTTTTCAATAGTTTTTTAGCGTAGGCAAATGAAAAGTTTTCATTCAGTTAGTTTCATTCACTAAATGCAAGCCAGATGTTGTCCATGATAGATAGTTCCCTTCCCCCTACTGCTGTAATGTAAACAGTCCTGCCACACCCGTGGAAACACTCGAGAGCTCCTGAAATTCTTGCAGTCGGACGATGCATGTGGTCCTGATCAGTGTGTTTCTGCTTTAGCTCTCAGCTGTTCTGAGAACTAAATGTGCTTCTTTTTGTAAATACAAGAGGATAAAATATAGCAGGAGGTTGTAGCAGTTCACGGTTGCTGTGTTGACTGCATGGGTCCAATGTCATGCAGTTTGGAAAAGTTTCTTTCAAGGAGTTTCTACTCTGACAGTAAATTATGCCGAACTCGGGAGGAAAATGAAACTCGTGAGTACAGTTACAACTGTTGTTTTGCCATATTTGATAGCTCACTGGGCGTTGTTGCACTCTTGAAATTGTGAATCTTGAATCGTTTCATGCATTTGCGATCATGTACAAGTTAAAACGAGTGAAAACACATTTGACTGAATTTGTCATCCTAAAAATGTTTAAAGATCTAAAGGTTTGTTCTTAAAAGCTTGAAATTAGTTTTGTTCCTAAATATGAATAAAACAATGAATATAGACAAAGGTACTGTTTATATACCGGTATATATTTTATTTTGGTATGTATTTTTAATTTTATTTGTATATGTATTTCCATTTTAATGGATAAGGTGGAGCAGATCAAATCAAGTGTCAGCATGGATGAGAACTTTTTCAGAACTTTTTAAAAGCATCCCAACACCTCATGAATTAATTGAAGAATTTTTGACAAAGCTTAAATAAAATATAAAATTACTTTTACATTTCTTCATTGATACATATAATTAGTTTAATGCCTTGGTCACCACGTTTCCCATATTTCCATTTGTGTTATTTCATACTTTTAATGACTTTACTATTATTCTAAAATGTGGAAAATTAGTTTTAAATAAAATGAGTGTCCAGTTGGGGTGTAACGGTTCGGTTTTTTATCGCAGTTCTAGGGTCACAGTTTCGGTATGGTTTGGTATGTGCCATGTTCAGGAAAAAGGACTACTGTCAAATAAAAATAAAAAAAAAAGAACAAATAATCTAACTACAAGCAACAGCACAAATAAATACCCTGCGCTTGCTTGCTATCAACACCCGGGTGATGACACCGTAAATGACTGGTCATATTGAGCATATGGCACTCCTATTGAACAAAGTTTACAAGGAGTGACTGTTTTGTCCATATTTTTTGATCATTGCAGTTATAGCGTATTGGGAAGCCAGAACGCATATACATCAACAGAAACATACAATAGCAGAACGTTATTTTCAACAACCCATATTACAGATGCAGCGTCCAGATTTAAGATGAATCGTCGTTGGAGAACGGTACGTTTTTTTTTTTTTTTTTTTTTTTTTTGTGGGAACCGTTACACCCCTAGTGTCCAACATGTGAAATAACATATGGTAAAGCATTGTTATTTTAGTATCATTAAGATACTATAGTTTTTATTGTTTTTATTTCAGTTTTAGTTATTTTAGTATATCAAGTTAAACTAAATAAAAATGAGAACTGTAGCTTTGCTGAAATAAGTTTAAGTAATAAACTTAATACGTTTTTTATATATTTTTTTAAAACGTTTTTTCAGTTAATGAAAATGTTTTTATGGTTTTAGTTAACTATATTAACCCTTTGTTAAAGCATATAAGATAATGTGGGGCAAAGGCATGCTTTGTATGTCTGTGTATTTAGATGTCTGAACAAGTTCAACATGTAGTGCTTTAAAAATGAATGTCCTTTTGTTCTTTCTGTTACAGGACAGGCGTTTATGAAGAGGTTGTAGGTGTGCGTCATATTTGGATTAAACCTTCTGGAAGTTGTGAGCCAGTCTTCCTCAGAGCCCTTCACTTGTAATGAGCATGGTCGGAGAAGGACTTCGTGTTTCGTAGCAGTGTGTGCCTATGTCGGATTCTCCATTACGTTTCTACAAGCTCAAGGGCTGATATGAATAAAGTAGAGTCGTGGTCAGAGGAGGAGGTCTCGCTCTGGCTGACCGATCAGGGTTTGCAGGAATACTCTGAACCGTTGCGAAACTACGACGGACAAGCTTTATTAAATCTTACCACGGAGGACTTCAAGAGGGCATCCCTCTCCAGGGTCACATCAGATAATGGTTGTTTGCTCCTGGAAAAGATAGAGACTCTTAAGATCGAGCATCACATCGTTGTCCACAAGAATGGACATGCCAATGGGCACATGGTGGTGAATCATAACGGGAATGCCGGGAGCTCCGGCAAGGCTCAGCGGAATGGCATGGTAAATGGCTTTCACAAGGAACTGGTGCAGATTCCCATACCAGAGCCAGCTTCTCCGCAGTTCCCTCCCGAATGGGGAAAGACCGCCGTGGCTCTTGTCTATGCCTTATGTTGCTTTGTCTTTACCACCATCATTATTTCTGTGGTCCATGAACGTGTGCCTCCTAAGGAGGCAACTCCACCACTCCCTGACAAGTTCTTTGACTTTTTTGACCGGGTGGAGTGGGCTTTCTCTGTATGCGAGATCAACGGAATGATTCTGGTGGTCTTGTGGATTATACAGTGGAGTCTCTTAAAACACAAGTGAGTTTTCTATATAGCACGCATGTGTATGTGTATCATTTGAGATTCTTTCATGAATGTTGTCACAAAACCTGCCTCAGACATATTTCACCCCAAAAATTAAATTTGGCTTAAAAACAATGAAGAGAATTTTCAGATTTTGACCATTTTTATATGACATTTAAGCACAGTTTTCACTTAAATTAACATTACATTTTCTCAAAAATTTTATTAAATGATATTTCCAAATTCAATAGAAATACATAATAACAGTGAAGAGAATTTTCAGACTTTGACTATTACAATTAAACACAATTTTCCCTTAAATTAACACTACTGTAAGTCTGAATTAAGTGTGTAATTAACTGTAATTTTCTCAAAAAAATTACTGTTATATGAATAATATTATTCAAATATTTTCGTAACAAGCACCATTTTCACTAAAATTATCATTACCGCAATGAAAGAAAATATTGTCATATTATTCTCATACTATTTTCTTCTGATGAATAAATTATATTTTATATATTTTAATATTTTAATGACAAATAGCAAATATTTTTTACTTGCATGGTCATGTAATGCAAGAAAATATTATACTCATTACTGTTAAGCAAAACAATTATTTGTATATTTTGTTCTTATTGCTGTAATATGAATTAAATTATTATTTAAATAAATTTCAATCACAATTAAGCATATTTTTCCACACAATTTTATTTTTATTATTTAAATATCTGTAAAACAAATGACTGTAGTTCACTCATATGAGCCATATCTTCCTTCCACAGATCAATTGTTGGTCGACGCTTCTGTTTCATAGTCGGGACGCTCTACCTCTACAGGTGCATCACCATGTACATTACAACTCTTCCAGTGCCTGGCATGCACTTCAAATGCTCTCCAAAGGTAAAAACAAAACAATCTCACTTTTTTTTTTCCTTTTCTTATATTTGTTTTCTTTTTAACATAGTTACTTCATAATCAGCAAAACTAGCTTGTTAGACAGGCATGTTGGCCAGAGTAGTTTCCCCAGAACATTCCACCCAAATTTAAGCCATTGTTCAGTGAAAATCTTGATGTCTTTATGTCGCTATTCACATAGTATAAGAACAACTGTACACAAACTAGAGAACATTAGACAAAACCAATAAAGTATATGTGTGTTTTCTTTGCTACAGTGAATAGTGCTGTGCTTCTTATTGATAGGTTATAAGCATTTTATGGAAAAAAAAAAATTGATCCAGTGTAATCCAGTACAAGACCATGCAATTTTCCTAGCTCTTGTAATGATCAATACTGTACTTGTATGATCTTCACTTGTAGGAAATATTACAAAATGTTTATATGTTATTTGTATGTGTTCGAATTTGCAATTTTATCCCAGAAACTTTTCAGCTCATTCTATGTAACAGGATGAGTCAGGCGACCATCTATGTTTTGAATGGCTGATGTAAAGAATTTGTGACTGTTCTATAAATGTCCTCAGAGCAGAGGTCACAAAGGGACATATTTCACATTGAACGGAGAAACCGTTCATGGAAAATGTGAAGTGTGCTATTTTCATCTGTTTTTTTTTTATATGCTCTGACAACCCATTTATATTGAGGAAGACACAGGGGGATAAAGCGACAGAAATATGTTGGTGCTTAATTTTAATGGTCAGTGCTTTTATGGGATCTGCTTATTGTTGAAGACATACCGTCAATATAATGTTAGCAGTTCCTTATGGATACAGCCGGAAACGTGTCATACACTTGGGGGTGTGAATTAACGTAGGGAGGGGTGGAACAAATATTAAATGATTTTTCATTTTCAGAAATTTAGTTACCTTGTGTTCTTGTTTTATACATAAGTTTGGGTATCGTTTGAATTTTAGCGATTCCGATTCTTATCGATTCCCAGTTTCGATTCCAATATGGTTAAAAAAAAAAAATTCAACCATTTAGATATCAAACATATTTATTCTGGGTCTTTTTGCAAAATATTCTGTGGCAGCTGAACAAATATCAGCAGCCTAAAAAACAACTAACAAATAAACTAGCTAACTAATAAAGTATACAAATTAGCAATTGCACAAATAAATGCAACTGAACGAAGTTTAGAAATTGAAATCAAATGTAAAATAACACTGCATAGTTTTCTTTTTATAAATAAAATATAGATTAATCCTCATTAAAGTTACAAAAGTTATTCAGTCAAGATCAATGAGTGATTTTCTTTTATTCTTTGATTAACAGTAATGACACATACTTCAGCAGGTTTATTAGGCTGCTGTCACTTTAAGACCTAATGCACGGATCCAATATACTGTTACACATGCATTTTCTTTCTCAATTGTTTACGTTCACTTAAGACATAACCGACTTTTTACGAGGATGTTTTGACATAATTTTGTGTGTATTTGTCTATTCAAGTGCAAGTAGACGCAGAAGAGAATTAAATTCAGTATTCATGCACTATATGAGAGGCGGCTTTTTGTGCGCTCACTCTGGATGTGCCCAGCACAGAAAACAGCACGCGCGTGCTGAATTGAGTTCTTATTCGCATCTTCTTGCGCTTGAATGGTTTAAACACACACACACACACACACACACACACACGTCTGGTTCACTATCTTTGTGGGGACTCTCCATAGACGTAATGGTTTTTATACCGTACAAACTGTATATTCTATCCTCTTACACTAACCCTACCCCTAAACCTACCCATCACACAAAACTTTCTGCATTTTTACATTTTCAAAAAAACTCATTCTGTGTGATTTATAAGCTTTTGTACCCATAGGGACCTCAATTTAGTCCCCATGAGTCAGTGTGCATTCAGGCTGAAGTCCCCACCGGGATAGAAAAACATGAACACACACAAGCAAATAAATTAAAAATTAAAATGACAAAATAATAAAATATTGTTTATAATATTCACATTTTTTGAAAAAAATGTTTAAAAAATAGTTGCTAAATACAGTATTAAAAATCATGTTTTTAATGTTTACTTTTTTAATGTGTGAGAAGTACTAATGTAAAGGTTAACTGTTTTACATGAATTTTTACTTGATTTGTTTTTCATAGTGTGAATTTTTTTTTTTTTTGGTGAATTGTATTGAATCCAATTAGGAATCCAATTTGAACATAATCAATTAATCAATTAAAAAAATGCAACGTTTTACGTTTTGTTTTTTTAATTTATTTAAAGTGCAGCCACACAAACTTTTGGAGAGTTTTGGTGTAAAATAATAAAAAAAAGTTTAATTTTCCTCAGAATTTAAAGGGGAACTATTTTCCCCACCAGTGGGCCTCTTTCTGAATCTTAAAGCAAAGACTGCAGCCACCGGAAAATGTAGCAATATTATTGTGAAACGATTGTTTACAGTGTATCTGCTCTAGTGTTGCTATGCTCCCAGTCCACTGATGATCTTTTTGCAGCTGTGTTTGTGACTCAGTGTAGCGGATGGGAGGCTGTGAACACACACTAGCTGCACAAGGCAGGAAATCCACACCACAGGACATGCAGGAAACATTTATTATCAAGCCCAGCAACTTGTTCACTCTTGTTAGAACCTGATTTCCTGTTGAAGGCATTTGCTGAAAGAAATCCTAGACATAAACGCCAAGAACCTCGCTTTCTAGGAGCCGGTTGTTGCTTTTATGTTGCGTCTCAAAGGGATTTATTTGTTGTTTTATGCTCTTGACCTGAACATATGCTTAACAGATTGGGTCAAGCAGTGAATGGAAACAGATTAAGGAATTATGGGAGAATAACGTGATGCTAATGTTTGTTTGTTGTTTCTGGCAGCTGTATGGTGACTGGGAATCTCGGATGCGGCGGGTGATGAAACTGATTGCAGGAGGGGGTCTGACCATCACGGGCTCTCATAACTTGTGTGGCGACTACTTGTACAGTGGCCATACAGTCATGCTCACCCTCACTTATCTCTTCATGAAGGAGTGTGAGTGAACGATTTGGGACAACACCGCCCCCTAGTGGACTGCATTCTTAATACAGTGGTACCAAAACACATTTAGAAACGTTTGAATGGTACTACATTAGATAACAATAAAATCAAACTAATTTGTCATTTATTTTAAGCACAAACACTTTTCAAGCAAAATATTCACAAAAACAAGTTTAATTTGTAAGTGAAGTATCTTTCAACCCTTATAATGCATTCAAAATAAGCACACACTTTTTTTTGAAGGTCCGTTTGGGTCAGGTGGAACATAAGCTTATAAAGCAAGTGTAACTTAATATTTGTCAATTAAAACTATATTAAATCTGATTAGTAACTTCTCTTAAATGAGTGAATGCATAGAAATTTCAAAGTTATATCCATGTTACCATGTTATTACTACATTTACACCCTTTTTTATTACTAAAACATTCTTTGAAAGTTCAGTTTTTATATGAGCTTTTTCAATACTCATGAGAAATTTTATTTGAATATATCATTGTGAAATTTAACAGAACATATAATCTGAGAATTAACTTTTAATTCCATTGAAATTAAACTAATTTAATTTTAAATCCAAATTTAATTCCTTTGTTCAAAATTCCTTTGAACTCCTGACTGCTCAAAAATTTATAAAACATACATATTCTTTTTCTAACAAAACAACATACATTTTACATACATTATAAGATGTTTTCATACAAAATATAGCCTATTCTTTGTATAACTTTTCACTTTCAGATGAAAAAGATGATACATTTTTCATGCTGCAATGGTTCATCAGTAGGCATTCATATGCATGTTTATCAACAATATTCAGTCCCAAAAGTGTGTGTGAGATATGGGAAAGAGGCCAAATATATTTGACAAAAGTCTGCATAACATCATGTGTAAAGCCTTGGTTGATACCTGGGTCAAAATTGATCCGTCCAAAAGGTGTAAAAATTGTTATATCTAGGGGTGTAACAATATATCATGTCACAATATATTGCAATACAAAAATGCAACAATATTGTATCGTGGATAGTGACAATCTGTATTGTGTATAATTCATCCAAATTGGAAATTACTGTGAGGAAAAATTACTCTTTACAGAGTTTTAGTGTCAGTACTACATTAAACTACTATATATAATGTTGAATATAATGTATAATAATGCAATGGGGGGAATATATACACTGATCAGGCATAACATTATGACCACCTTCCTAATATTGTGTTGGTCCCCCTTTTGCTGCCAAAACAGCCCTGACCCGTCGAGGCATGGACTCCACTAGACCCCTGAAGGTGTGCTGTGGTATCTGGCACCAAGATGTTAGCAGCAGATCCTTTAAGTCCTGTAAGTTGCGAGGTGGGCCCTCCATGGGTCGGACTTGTTTGTTCAGCACATCCCACAGATGCTCGATTGGATTGAGATCTGGGGAATTTGGAGGCCAAGTCAACACCTCAAACTCGTTGTTGTGCTCCATTCCTGTACAATTTTTGCTTTGTGGCAGGGTGCATTATCCTGCTGAAAGAGGCCACAGCCACCCGGGAATACCGTTTCCATGAAGGGTGTACATGGTCTGCAACAATGCTTAGGTAGGTGATATGTGTCAAAGTAACATCCACATGGATGGCAGGACCCAAGGTTTCCCAGCAGAACATTTCCCAAAGCATCACACTGCCTCCGCCGGCTTGCCTTCTTACCATAGTGCATCCTGGTGCCATGTGTTCCCCAGGTAAGCGACGCACACCCCCCCGTTATCCACGTGATGTAAAAGAAAACGTGATTCATCAGACCAGGCCACCTTCTTCCATTGCTCTGTGGTCCAGTTCTGATGCTCACGTGCACACTGTTGGCACTTTCAGTGGTGGACAGGGGTCAGCATGGGCACCCTGACTGGTCTGCAGCTATGCAGCCCCATACGCAACAAACTACGATGCACTGTGTATTCTGACACCTTTCTATCAGAACCAGCATTAACTTCTTGAGCAATTTGAGCTACAGTAGCTCGTCTGTTTGATCGGACCACACGGGCCAGCCTTCGCTCCCCACGTGCATCAATGAGCCCTGCCGCCGGTTCACCACTGTTCCTTCCTTGGACCACTTTTGATAGATACTGACCACTGCGGGAACACCCCACAAGAGCTGCAGTTTTGGAGATGCTCTGACCCAGTAATCTAGCATCACAATTTGGCCCTTGTCAAACTCGCTCAAATCCTTACGCTTGCCCATTTTTCCTGCTTCTAACACATCAACTTTGAGGACAGAATGTTCACTTGCTGCCTAATATATCCCACCCACTAACAGGTGCCGTGATGAAGAGATAATCAGTGTTATTCACTTCACCTGTCATAATGTTATGCCTGATCAGTGTATATGGGTCCTGATATTACCAAACGTCTTATGTTACCAGTAAAAAGTGGCCTACATTATTTTAAATATATCTAGTCAGTGACAAGCATATTCATCTAAAATAATTATCTATTTTTAGCTTCAGAACCATGAATCATATTTTTATTCTGGTAACACCATTATCCTGTGCATTGGGTTACCAGCACCAAGTCCAAGCCTATTCACTTCCATCCCCAATGTAATACCAGATTTAGCATTTTAATCAATAGTACATTTTTTGTTAACCTTTTACCATATGTCTTGTAGTATCGCAATAATATTGTATCGTGTTATGTATCGAATCGTGACATGAGGGTGTCGTTACACCCCTAGATATATCTCTTAAAAAATCTTTTAAACAATTAAAAATTTAAATGATGTGTATTTTGATAGTCTTGTCTCATTTGCAAAGTTTGGTTCCTGTACAAAAAATTAATATAATTTATTTATTTTTATTTTATATATAAATATATAAATACATTTGGGTCCATTTTGACCCTATATATATATATATATATAATATGGTGAAAATGGACCCAAATGCATTATTAATTAAACATATTTAAAATGTAACACTGTGGTTGTCAATGTCAGTGGATCATGTTGATGTTAATGTGATGAACTTCACCTTTGCTTATGTAATTCTTCACTTTACTGGAGGACATAAAACATTCTCTGTTGTAACACCCCCTAATTTTCTTGCACCTCACAGATTCTCCTAGAAGGTTCTGGTGGTACCACTGGGGCTGCTGGGCTTTGTGTGCAATAGGAGTGTTCTGCATCCTTCTTGCTCATGACCACTACACGATTGATGTTGTTGTGGCCTACTTCATTACCACACGTCTCTTCTGGTGGTATCACACCATGGCTAACCAACAAGTACGTCTGACTGTTTTGATGTCAATTTTCATTCAGAGCCCTATATTGTATTTTAACCTCTAACCATCTGCATCCGTTTTAGGCACTCAAAGAGACATCCCAGAACAACTTTTTCACCCATGTGTGGTGGTACAGATTTTTCCAGTACCTGGAAAACAATGTTCCTGCCGTCGTCCCCCGCCGCTACCAGAAGCCCTTCTCGTGGCGATCGCTGCAGTGGGGCCACGTGAAGTACACACGGATAGACTCAGACTGACTAACATGCAAACGCTCCATTTTGGAAAGTTGGTCTCCAAAACATGTGCCCAAAGTGCCGGAACAAGCCTGACATTGTTGCTAATCCCTTTAACTAACAGACTAGCCATCCAAAGCTTCGCATTCCTCTGTGACGTCCTCACAGGATTGATTGTTTGGATGTAAAACTTATCATGTATGGGGCTGAGAACAATAGAGAAACCATGGTCAGTGATAAGCTAAGTTGGCTTGCGATGGCCTGTAATATCATCCTACATCAAAAAAACGAGCCAGCAAGCTAAAGAGAAGTTTATTTTCCCGAATAACTTTACAGTGTCTCCAAGTATCTTTGCCCCTGTTTACAGGCACACAGCCATCTTCTCAAGATATTTTTGTTAACTCAAGTAAGCAATTTATTGACGCATTAAATATTGCAAATCTGAGCAACATAAATCAGTTTTGAACAGCCTTACATTTTTCTAGTCATCTGCTAAACAACATGTGCTGTCAGAGAAGGTTTATATGAATATAATTTGTATTTTTTAACTAATTCTTTGTTTTTTTTACTTCGAGAGCTACAGAATACGTATATTGTTTGGATAATCTAATGCACCTCAGTGCCTTAATAGTTCAGAGGGAGCGGTGTTCTGTCAGTCATCTATAATAATGTATTTATGTTAATTCAAAGACAATTTCAGTGTTTTGGACTATATTCAGGGTGGTCGTGCTGTAACCACCCTTTGCGAACCACATATGCTTGAAACAGAACTCACCATGTCGACCGAATGTAACAATCCTGCTCGTTTTGAATGATTATTTCCATGACAGTGTCAGCTAAGCTAATTTAGTTGTCTATAACCATTTCTCTAATGTTGTTTTCGGAATGTATTTATTAATGTCTTTTTTGTGTATTTCCATCTGGAATCATATTTTGTCAGACAGCTGGTGCTTTATGGCTCTTACTGAACTCCAGGTGTCTGGAGGTTGTTCTGGGTTTGAATGACAAGAATGATGTGACCCGATCCATCCTTTCCGCAAGCCAGAACAGTTGTTCTGTCCCAATTCAACAAGCTGCTATATTGTGATGTAATAGTAGGAGGTGTTCGTCCATTGACAAACAAATAAATTACAAATATTAGCACAAAACTGCTTTGCATTATTATTTATTTTATAGTAAAGACTGTGAATATATAGACAGAATTGTCGAAATCATCAATGCTTAAATGCTTGAAATTAGTTTGGTAGAAAAATAAGTTGTTCCTGGGTATAAAACACTTCAAAATAAAACTTAAAGGGTTAGTTCACCCAAAAATTAAAATTAGCCCATGATTTACTCACCTTCAAGTCATCCTAGGTGTATATGACATTCTTATTTCAGACGAATACAATCGGTGTTATATTAAAAATGTCCTGTCTCTTCCAAGCTTTATAATGGCAGTGCTTGTGGCTCTGTTTTTGAAGTCCATAAAAGTGCATCTATATCCATCATAACTGCTCCACACGGCTCCGGGGGGTTAATAAAGGCCTTCTGAAGCGAATCGATGGGTTTGTGTAAGAAAAATATCCATATTTAAAACTTTATAAAGTACATTATCTAGCTTCCGGCCAATCGCCTTCCGTATTCAACTTACGGAAAAAGTTGCAGTTCAAAATGCTGACGCTACGTCTGACGAGCGTAACTGGTGTGCAATGTCGCCAGACGTAGAGTAAGCATTTTTCAGCGCTCAGTTCAGAAGCCTGCATCTCTGATGGTATGGGGTTGCATGAGTGCGTGTGGCATGGGCAGCTTACACATCTGGAAAGGCACCATCAATGCTGAAAGGTATATCCAAGTTCTAGAACAACATATGCTCCCATCCAGACGTCGTCTCTTTCAGGGAAGACCTTGCATTTTCCAACATGACAACGCCAGACCACATACTGCATCAATTACAACATCATGGCTGTGTAGAAGAAGGATCCGGGTACTGAAATGGCCAGCCTGCAGTCCAGATCTTTCACCCATAGAAAACATTTGGCGCATCATAAAGAGGAAGATGCGACAAAGAAGACCTAAGACAGTTGAGCAACTAGAAGCCTGTATTAGGCAAGAATGGGACAACATTCCTGTTCCTAAACTTGAGCAACTTGTCTCCTCAGTCCCCAGACGTTTGCAGACTGTTATAAAAAGAAGAGGGGATGCCACACAGTGGTAAACATGGCCTTGTCCCAACTTTTTTGAGATGTGTTGATGCCATGAAATTTAAAATCAACTTATTTTTCCCTTAAAATGATACATTTTCTCGGTTTAAACATTTGATATGTCATCTATGTTGTATTCTGAATAAAATATTGAAATTTGAAACTTCCACATCATTGCATTCTGTTTTTATTCACAATTTGTACAGTGTCCCAACTTTTTTGGGATCGGGTTTGTAGCTTGAATGTAAATCTTCACCCTTGCTTCATTTAGTATACGCAGAACCATGAATATGCAAATGAGCCCCACCTCCAATCACTCATACAGACTCGTCTGTATCAGAATGGTAATGTTTTTTATGTATCGCTCTCTACAGCTTCGAACACATAACGGTAATTAATATGATTAGCCTTTTGCTTGACTATAATATCAAACAGCTAATAATGTGTTGCTAATGTTACATAAACCATGTTCCCGTTCACCATCTCAGTCTGCCTTCTAAACATCAGCATCCTTAAAAACGCTTTGAACAACTTAGAATGTCAGTGGAGAAAGGCATAACATTGTTCATCATAACATTGTAATGTACATCATATACATAATTCACCCACTATATTGCTAAACACGATTTTTCGTATCAACAGAAAAGTATACTGAGATAACATGGCTTCTCTTGAGACTCCCCTGCTTCACAGCATAGTAAATGATATGCTAAAGCCCGCCCACATGTTGACGTGATTGGTTACAAGGTAGTTTGTGACGTCAGAAACACCAGTAATTTTAAACCGTCTTTGGTTCATTGCAGTTTTAAGGAGAAAATACTCAGCAATGGTGTTGACTTATGAATTTGCTCGTGGTTTGTCTTAAAGCATATTAAAAACCACATAGTTATGTACAACATTGATTTTTACCACTGGGGTCTTTACATTTGGACACTTCGTATGTATACAAAAAAATGACTCTGATTTTGAATGTGCATAAATAAACTACACCATTTTCCCCACAGCAAAAATGGATTTTATTTAATATAGATTTTTTTTTTTGCTGCATCCCCGGCACCTCCCAATTTTTTGTATTTCAAAGTATTGAAGAAACTGAAGCACTCAGAAATGCAGATTTATCTTTGGGAGTGGAAAATGTATAGGTACAGTGGGGAGAATAAGTATTTGATACACTGCCGATTTTGCAGGTTTGCCCACTTACAAAGCATGTAGAGGTCTGTAATTTTTATTATAGGTACACTTCAGACGGAATCTAAAACAAAAATCCAGAAAATCACATTGTATGATTTTTAAGTAATTAATTTGCATTTTATTGCATGACATAAGTATTTGATACATCAGAAAAGCAGAACTTAATATTTGGTACAGAAACCTTTGTTTGCAATTACAGAGATCATACGTTTCCTGTAGTTCTTGACCAGGTTTGCACACACTGCAGCAGGGATTTTGGCCCACTCCTCCATACAGACCTTCTCCAGATCCTTCAGGTTTCGGGGCTGTCGCTGGGCAATACGGACTTTCAGCTCCCTCCAAAGATTTTCTATAGGGTTCAGGTCTGGAGACTGGCTAGGCCACTCCAGGACCTTGAGATGCTTCTTATGGAGCCACTCCTTAGTTGCCCTGGCTGTGTGTTTCGGGTCGTTGTCATGCTGGAAGACCCAGCCACGACCCATCTTCAATGCTCTTACTGAGGGAAGGAGGTTGTTGGCCAAGATCTCGCGATACATGGCCCCATCCATCCTCCTCTCAATACGGTGCAGTCGTCCTGTCCCCTTTGCAGAAAAGCATCCCCAAAGAATGATGTTTCCACCTCCATGCTTTACGGTTGGGATGGTGTTCTTGGGGTTGTACTCATCCTTCTTCCTCCAAACACGGCGAGTGGAGTTTAGACCAAAAAGCTCTATTTTTGTCTCATCAGACCACATGACCTTCTCCCATTCCTCCTCTAGATCATCCAGATGGTCATTGGCAAACTTCAGACGGGCCTGGACATGCGCTGGCTTGAGCAGGGGGACCTTGCGTGCGCTGCAGGATTTTAATCCATGACGGTGTAGTGTGTTACTAATGGTTTTCTTTGAGACTGTGGTCCCAGCTCTCTTCAGGTCATTGACCAGGTCCTGCCGTGTAGTTCTGGGCTGATCCCTCACCTTCCTCATGATCATTGATGCCCCACGAGATGAGATCTTGCATGGTGCCCCAGACCGAGGGAGATTGACCGTCATCTCGAACTTCTTCCATTTTCTAATAATTGCGCCAACAGTTGTTGCCTTCTCACCAAGCTGCTTGCCTATTATCCTGTAGCCCATCCCAGCCTTGTGCAGGTCTACAATTTTATCCCTGATGTCCTTACACAGCTCTCTGGTCTTGGCCATTGTGGAGAGGTTGGAGTCTGTTTGATTGAGTGTGTGGACAGGTGTCTTTTGTACAGGTAACGAGTTCAAACAGGTGCAGTTAATACAGGTAATGAGTGGAGAACAGGAGGGCTTCTTAAAGAAAAACTAACAGGTCTGTGAGAGCCGGAATTCTTACTGGTTGGTAGGTGATCAGATACTTATGTCATGCAATAAAATGCAAATTAATTATTTAAAAATCATACAATGTGATTTTCTGGATTTTTGTTTTAGATTCCGTCTGAAGTGTACCTATAATAAAAATTACAGACCTCTACATGATTTGTAAGTAGGAAAACCTGCAAAATCGGCAGTGTATCAAATACTTGTTCTCCCCACTGTATATCTTTATATACCTTTTGTACCATATGTACAGTATGTACCACAAAATTTGTTTTATATTTTTTATATTAATTTATATTAATACATTTGATTATTATTTTTATTTTATTTTTTTTTTGGTGACATTTATGATTAACTGAAAATTCCCTCTAGTTAAAATTAACGTCTTGATGGTCTTTGGTATCTCAAAAGTTATGCAACTAATCTAATCTAATCAGAGAGTTTGGTTTCACACTGTCAACATTAAAACGGCTATAAACGGTGGACAGAATACCACCTTTGTCCTTGTGCTATATACATTATAAGTGTGCACTTCCACACTTGATTCATTTGCTTCCTCTGCACACAATCTACACCATTTACTGAGTTTGCACCCAGAGTAACACATGTAAGTAGTTTTCCGCATATTATGTATAATTATTTAATAATGTAAAATGTTTGTACTGGAATGTTCAATTTGGATGTGTGTGTGTGTGTATGTGTGTATATATATATATATATTAATTAGACGGCACAATTGTTTTCAACATTGATAACTAATATATATTAGTTATGATCAATCTTGAAAACAGTTGTGTTGTTTAATTTATATATATATATAATAAAATTAAACCGCACAACTGTTTTCAAGATTGATAATAACAAGAAATGCTACATAAGAACCAAATCTGCATATTAAAATGATTTCTGAAGGATCATGTAACATTGAAGAAAAACTTCAGCTTCGCCATCACAGCAATAAATTACATAATTACATTTTAAAATGTATTAAAATAGAAAACAGTTATATTAAATGCTAAAAGATATTTCAAAATATCACTTTTTATGTTTTTTTTTTTTTTTTTTTTTCAAATAAATAGAGCCTTGGTGATCATAAGAGACTCAAAAACAACAATCTTACCAACTTCAAACTTTTGAATGGTACTGTGTGTGTGTGTGTGTGTGTGTGACTACAATTAGCAACACGTATATATGGATTTGTTTTTCAATCATTGTGGATTATAGTTATATTATACAGAAGTATTAATTAACGACATGTACTTACTATAAGGTTAGGAATAGGGTTTGGTTTAGTGTTAGTTGCATGTAATTATGAATAATTTATAGTTATTACTATAGTAACTGCATGTAACGTGTAACAAGGACGTTTAATTTAAAATAAAGTGTTAGCATATTTTGTATATTGCCTGACACGTATATGTTCTGTGTGTCTCTCAGTGAAGGATGGCACGTAAGACTGTGTACTGTCGTCTCAATGGTCTGGAGCTCTCGCTCATAGTTCTCTTCCTTTTGATGACAGCAGTGTCAGTGGGGCTTATTACAGTCTTGGCCCTCAGAATGGATTCGGAAAAACGTAATTACATGTTTTAAAATAATTCTGAACAGTACACTTGGTTTAATTACACTTTTAGAAAAAAGGTTCAATGGGGTTCTATATAGAGCCCTACAGTTCTTGACTCAAAAGGTTCTATATAAGGAGCAATGACTTAAATGATTGCATAATACTTTCATGTTTAATGGGTTATTTCATTTTGTTTCTAGTGACAAAGTATGTTCACGAGCTGTTTAATTCATAAAATGTCATTAAAATTAATTACAGAACCCTTTAAGGTATATAAAACCTATAGAATCTATATAGAACCTTTTCTTCTATAGAGTTTAAAATAAAATTATATATACTATATATCGTAGACCAAAATGTATTTTTCTTGAGCAATACTTTTTGTCGAAGAGTGCATAAAAAATAAGCAAGCACTAGTGGTCTTAGACTTTTGGTTCCCAAGTGTAATTTTTCCATTCATAAGCTTTTTGAAAAATCACATTGTGTCTGGTTTGAATTATTTGTGCACCAGAAGAAGTGACTCCAGATGAACTGACCCCCACAGTAAATCCTCCAGAGAACCCGTATCTAATCGGTGTGGGTCGTGCAGACTGCACAGGGCCTGTGGCTGATCTGCCTATGGTTAGTTTCATTTTTTTAATGTTCAGCTGATTTCTTAGATTTTGATCATTTGATTTTACTCCGAAGAAAATCTATTGCCAGCTGTTCTGCTTGATTATTGGTGAGGCCTTTATATTTATCAGTTGTTAGAGTCTGATAATGTTTATGACTGTCCATTGATCAGATGGAATGATAAGGGGCAGATAAGGCCTGATGTTTTTGTATTTTTCTTCATGGGAAAGATGGGTTATGCCAATACTGAGCAGACGGCGAGAGGAATCCACACACGTCTCTTCAGTAGAGCCTTCATTGTGGATGACGGCAGTAAAAGAGTGGTGTTCGTCACTGCGGACATCGGCATGGTCTCTCAGAGACTGAGGCTAGAGGTAGTGCACACTACACTGACACATTCACCATCATTAGTATGGCTTCGGTCTTCTGTATTCATGGTAAATGCTTACATATAAAGCACTTTTATTATGAAAAGTTACATATGGGCCATTGATGATGGTATTTTTTTTATTTATTTATTTTTTTTGTTAGTTATTCAAAAATGAAAAATGTCAAAACCAATTTTGATGAATGTAGTAGCATTTACTTTGAATCAATTTTTAGTCAGAAATTGCTAGTAAATTTCACAAATTACAAAGAAATGGCATGAATGTGAAAATTTGTATAGAAAAACTGAAAACTTAAATAGTATTTTCCTGTAAATCATATACACTATATTGCCAAAAGTATTGGGACACCCCTCCAAATCATTGAATTCAGGTGTTTCAATCACTTCCATGGCCACAGGTGTATAAAATCAAGCACCTAGGCATGCAGACGCTTCTATAAACATTTGTGAAAGAATGGGTCACTCTCAGGAGCTCAGTGAATTCAAGCGTGGTACCGTGATAGGTTGCCACCTGTGCAATAAGTCCATTCGTGAAATTTCCTCACTACTAAATATTCCACGATCAACTGTTAGTGGTATTATAACAAAGTGGAAGCAATTGGGAACAACAGCAACTCAGCCACAAAGTGGTAGGCCGCGTAAAATCACAGAGCAGGGTCAGCGCATGATGAGGCGCACAGTGCGCAGAAGTCGCCAACTTTCTGCAGAGTCAATAGCAACAGACCTCCAAACTTCGCTGCATCCAAGCCTTACATCACCAAGTGCAATGCAAAGCGTCAGATGCAGTGGTGTAAAGCACGCCGCCACTGGACTCTAGAGCAGTGGAGACGTGTTCTCTGGAGTGACGAATCACGCTTCTCTGTCTGGCAATCCGATGGACGAGTCTGGGTTTGGCGGTTGCCAGGAGAACGGTACTTGCCTGACTGCATTGTGCCAAGTATAAAGTTTGGTGGAGGGGGGATTATGGTGTGGATTTGTTTTTCAGGGGTTGGGCTTGGCCCCTTAGTTCCAGTGAAAGGAACTCTTAATGCTTCAGCATACCAAGACATTTTGGACAATTTCATGCTCCCAACTTTGTGGGAACAGTTTGGGGATGGCCCCTTCCTGTTCCAACATGACTGTGCACCAGTGCACAAAGCAAGGTCCATAAAGACATGGATGAGTGAGTTTGGTGTGGAGGAACTTGACTGGCTTGCACAGAGTCCTGACCTCAACCCGATAGAACACCTTTGGGATGAATTAGAGTGGAGACTGCGAGCCAGGCCTTCTCGTCCAGCATCAGTGCCTGACCTCACAAATGCGCTGTTGAAGCTGTTATAGCTGCAAAGGGTGGGCCAACTCAATAACTGGATGTCATTAAAGTTCATGTGCATGTAAAGGCAGACGTCCCAAAACTTTTGGCAATATAGTGTGTGTATATATATAAATACTGTTTTGTTGTTGTAAATAAAGCAAAGATTATTGGAGTTTTACATAGTTAGGCAGTATTTTTAATTATTATTTATAAATTGAAATTTCTATGACAGTTTTTTTAGGAACCCTGAGAAAAAAAATTTGATAGTTCAAAAACTTAATTATATTATATTACATTATATTATATTATATTATATTATATTATATTATATTATATTGTATTATATTAATTATATTATATTATATTATATACCACTTTGACATTTTTGGAATCATTAAATCAAATTTTGGTACAAAATTGTATAAACAAAATGAATACAAGGGTCTTCTGACTCATATGTTTCAAACTAGACTTTTTCCTTATGATCATCCCTGGCATTTCATTCTCATACATTTTAGGTTTTTCAAGAGCTAAAGGCGAAATACGGAGACCTGTACCGACAAGACAATGTGGTCATGAGTGGCACGCACACACATTCAGGCCTGGGTGGCTATTTCCAGTACACACTCTTCATGATCACCAGTAAAGGCTATATTAAGCCGTCTATACAAGCCATCGTCAGTGGAATAGTCAAGGTATGCTTGTACTGGCAAACGCTCATTTGAAATACATTCCTATGTGCTAGCCTAAAGCTAGCATTATATATGCTTATAGAGTAAGCATTATATATGCTTTATATATATATATATATATATGCATTATATATGCTTACTCTTTAGGTCATGTAAATGCCTTCGACATGTCATTGATAATGATTTATCTCCTCTCTGTCAGAGTATTGATATAGCACATAGAAATATGAGACCTGGGCGAATTTTCATAAATAAAGGACAACTAGCCGACAGCAACTTGAACAGAAGCCCACATTCATACTTGAACAACCCTGAGGAGGAGAGAAACAGGTTTGTTTGTTTACTGACATGCTCATATTGATCCAGCTGCTGTTTAAAAGAGCTGAAATCCCACCAGTGTCAGAAATTGACTTTTACTTCTTCTTCTACTAAATACTACTACACTCTAAAAATGCTGGGTTGTTTTAACCCAATTTTGGGTCAAATATGGACAAACCCAACCATTGGTTTAAAAATGTAATTTAAACCATCGACTGGGTTTGTCCATATTTGACCCAAGATTGGGTTGAAACAACCCAGCAGTTAGTAGTACTACTACTACTAACACTTAACACTTCAAGGTCTCATTTGTTAACATGAACTAACCATGAGAAATATATTCTTACAGTATTTATTAACAATTGTTAGTTAACTGTTAGCTAATAAAAATGTTCTTGTTAGCTCACAGTGCATTAACTACTGTTAACTGATACAACTTAAAGGGATAGTTCACCCAAAAACACCCTCAAGTTGTTCTAAACCTGTATGAATTTCTTTGTTCTGCTGAACACAAAGGAAGATATTTGGAAGAATATGGGTAACCAAACAGTTGAGCACCACTGACTTCCATATTATGGAAAAAAAATAGTATGGAAGTCAATGGTGCTCAACTGTTTGGTTACAAAAAATCTTCAAAAAATCTTCCTCATTCATACAGGTTTAGAACAACTTGAGGGTGAGTAAATGATGACAGAATTTTCATTTTTGGGTGAACTATTCCTTTAAAAATCTGTTAGTAATAATTGAGATTATCTTTAACTAAGATTAATAAACGCTGTAGAAGTATTGTTCATTGATAGTTTGTGTTAGCTAATGTAGTTAACTAATGTTAACAAATGAAACCTTATTGTAATGTGTTACCTATAATATAGTATTATTATTAATAATATTAAAGAAATATAATAATATTTTAATTTTTGTAACTTTCTTGGTAATTTTTCTACCTATACACAGCATACTGTCCTTTTATGTCAAATTCTGATATTTAATATTGAATAATTTGAAAAAATCATCTGGAAATTAAGACATTCATTTTTTAATTACAAAATCAAATCAACAAGTCTGTAAATAATGCATAAGACATAGACAGGGTTATTTGTCACACATATATTCCGATAACTTAAGGTTTAGAGTTACATTTCACAAATGCTTGTTTTTTAAACATATCTCTATATTTTTGTGATAGCTCTAGGAAAAAACACAAAATGTACAGGTTGACCATTATAATTGTATACTATGTATTGTATTGTACATGCTTTTAATGGACCCTTATCACAGACTGTGATGACATTAAATCTCGCACAGTTTTTTTATATTTGCATTTTGAAAAAAATAATGTACATTTTATAATACTATACTTTGTGTTTTCTTAACTTGGCATTAAATGTCAGAAAACTACTTACTGCTGCGTGAGTGTTTCTAATACAACGACTGAGTAAGTGACAGCAAATTTGACATCTTTCTCACTTCTGATCAATGTAATCAATCTCTTAATATTTTTTTCCTCTTTTGGAAAGTTTTTGTAGTTTCCGTTCACCATAGTTTACCCAACTTTGGCGACTTCCGTTTTAGAAAACGGTCCATTACTGTATGATGGAATATTATTGTCACAATAGCATTTTTGCGGTTTCATGAATTTTGTCTCTCAAAATTGTTTTACAGTAAAAATGTGTGACAACTAGCCCCAATCTCTCCTAATGTATTAACTTTTTCATCAAAAATCACTTCATATTAGCTACACATTAAACAACACTCGCCTCTGAGACAATTAATACAGATGTCTGACAGCTGAAAGTCACTACAAGTTCATTTATGACTCTGTTTCCAACCCAGATATGAATTCAACACAGACAAGCAGATTGTCATCATGAAATTCACAGATCTGGATGGGGATGGCATGGGGTTGCTCAGGTATTATACACCTTTTACCATAGACATGTATACATAGATGACACATTCGACCGCTCCTGACACGTCGGCGCACCCGCCATTTTGGAACGGTCAGCTTGTTGTCACTCACAGTAAGAATCGATGATGCCACAACATTGTGTATCTTCTGGTTGTGAAAACGCCGTGATTTAAATTACTGATGAAATGGGATAACCTTTCACAGGTGAGAATGTGTTGGTTTGTGTTTTTATATGTATTAACTCAATATTACAGGTTTTTACTATGCTAACTTTTTAATATCGTGTTAGCTGACGCCTTTGTTATGTATTGTATTAGTTTAGCAAAATCATCTGCTGAAGTCTATTGCAGATATAAATATTCACAGATGCGTCTAACTACGGTTGCAGACGCTCAGTCAACTTGCTCTTGAATGTTCACGGACTGGCTTTGACTGTTCCAATATGGCGGATGGCTTACGTATAGCGGCCCATATAAACAGCCGCTAATGAGGCTTCTACTATGTATATATATATATATATATATATATATATATATGCCCTGTACATTAGAAAATCACAAGTTTCATTGCAAACAGAGTATGAGCTTAGGGTCTTCAAGTTAATTGACTTCTGCCAAATATACTGATAATTACTGCACTGGTAATTGATTTATTGGCTTTGCATCTGCCCTCAGCTGGTTTGCTGTCCACCCCGTCAGTATGAATAACACCAATCGTATGGTGAGCTCGGACAACCTCGGCTACGCATCCTATGCCTTCGAGCAAGAGAAAAACATTGGCTTTCTACCCGGTGAGGTAAAAGGTCATCCTTTTAATTAGTCCTTCTCCCTCTGAGCTCCACCATCAAGGTTAATTGATTGTCTTTATTACTTGTAATCTACTCGAAGAGTACACAAGGATGTTTGTCACTCCAGAAATTCAATAGTTCCCATGAGAATGCTGTAAACACAGAGGAAGTTTAATGAAGATGGTTAATTAATGCTGTTATTATATGAGACAGTAAAAATCTGCTGTGGAAATTAAACAGAAGATAACATTTTTGTTGCTTATGTTAGCAGTTCCCTTTATTAGACTTTTTGAGTTGTGGACATTATGAAAAGCTCAGCGCTAACGCCTCACGGTCTGTTTACCTCCAGGGTCCTTTTGTTGCCGGCTTTTCCTCCAGTAATCTTGGAGATTCATCTCCCAACATTCGTGGCCCTGTCTGCGTGAACACGGGCGAGAAGTGTGACTACCTTAACAGCTCCTGCCCCGTTGGTGGAGTGAGTTATTATTACATACATGCTGTACTGTATATCAACAGGGTTGTGCATCATTTACTGTCAAACTGAACTGAGGATTTCTTTAATTTTTACACACAGCAAGTGTGGTATTTCCAGAAACAATATTTCAGTGTCTTAAAGGGATAGTTCACCCAAAAATGAAAATTAAATTAAAGTCATTAATTACTCACCCCCGTGTCGTTCCAGATGCGTAAGACTTTCGTTCAGAACACAAATGAAGATATTTTTGATGAAATCTGAGAGCTTTCTGTCCCTCCATTGACAGCTACGCAACTACCACTTTGACACTTCAAAAAGTTCATAAAGAGATCGTAAAACTAATCCATATGAAATGAACGGTTTAGTCCAAAGTTTCTGAAGAGACTTGATCGCTTTATAAGAGGAACAGATTGAATTTTGGCTTTTATTCACATATAAACATTCATCAACTCATCAGCTGTGGTAAATGGAAGCTCAAGCATGTTCTCTTGATGTGCGAGAACCAATGAGGTTCATTCTCATGTTATGCAGCACGTTTGAGCTTCAGCAAGAACCAATGAGGTTCATTCTCGTGTTACGCAGCACGTTTGAGCTTCAGCAAGAACCAATGAGGTTCATTCTCGTTTTACGCAACACGTTTGAGCTTCAGCAAGAACCAATGAGGTTCATTCTCGTTTTACGCAACACGTTTGAGCTTCAGCAAGAACCAATGAGGTTCATTTTCATGTTACACAGCACGTTTGAGCTTCCACAAGAACCAATAAGGTTCATTCTCTTGTTACGCAACACATTTGAGCTTCCACAAGAACCAATGAGGTTCATTCTCGTGTTACGCAGCACATTTGAGCTTCAGCAAGAACCAATGAGGTTAATTCTCATGTTACGCAACACATTTGAGCTTCCACAAGAACCAATGAGGTTCATTCTTTTGTTACGCAACACGTTTGAGCTTCAGCAAGAACCAATGAGGTTCATTCTCGTGTTACGCAACTATCCCTTTAAGTACCACCTGTCGCTATTTTTTTTTTTTTTTAATTCTTTCTCCTTTTTTCTCTCTCAACTTAGAAAACTAGAAAATTCTTGTTGTGTGATTGTGAAATTGCATTCCAGTAAATTTCTATTTTCTGTCATTCCAGTTCAATACAGTCATTCAATTTATTTTATTTTATATATACTCTATCAGTCAAAAGTTTGAATAATTAAGGTTTTTTTATTTCTTTGAAGTATCTTATGATCTATCTATCTAACTTTAACCTTGTATTTCAAAACAATTGTGGACACTTGGAAATATTCACTCACCAGTTCTAATTCACATGTGCCTTTCAATAGAAAAAAACATGCATAGCTTTTGGGCCGGGTGAGGACATGTTTGAAAGCACCAGGATTATAGGAGAGAACATGTATAAAAAAGCAAAGGTGTGTGTCACTTGTCATATTCCTTGATCCTTATGAGTATCTCTGCAGCATGACTGCTCTTCTTCACCTAGTGAATTTGTTCTGCAGGAGCTGTACAGCAGTGCAAAGCAGGAGTTACACGGGCCGGTTTACGGCGCACATCAGTGGGTCAACATGACCGATGAGACTGTCCCAATAAACTCCACTCATACAGTGAGTACAGGGTTCCTGTGCACAAAATACGGGTAATGAAACCAGGAACATGCACTAACACTAACAAGTAAAAAAAAAAAAAAAAAATTGTATACCACTTTTCACAATGCACATTGTTTTAAAGCAGCTTTACTTTTTTCATCCTGTTGACTTTATACATTTAGACAATTATATGTGTATGCACAAGACTAGTGTGACTAGTGAGACACTTACCAACTCCTGTAAACTCAGTAATTTGACCATAATTTCAATGCAAGGATACTAGGAAAGGGATGCGACATAATGATCCATAAAGCACTGTTTACACTGAACAAACTTCACACACAGGAATTACATACGTTAATCTACCTAAACAAGTATTACTGCCTCAAAAGGGCAATTTTATACAACTTCAAAATTAAAAATCACATATTTTGTACAGCATAATTCCTGTAAGTACTTTTAATATTAAATACAAGCCTCTTAATTCTGCTTTTAACCCTCTAAAATGCCTTGCCTCATAGACTGAAATTGTAAATGCATCACCAAAAACACAATTTTCCTTTGTTTTTCCAAACTAAAGGAAGAGTTAAAATAATCTTCTATGGTTATCAGCTGATTGTCACAGATGCTGTCTGTAGACCTTAAAGGCATAGTTCACCCAAATATGAAAATTCTGTCATCATTTACTCACCTTCAAGTTGTTCCAAACCTGTATGAATTTTTTCTTCCGTTGAACACAAAAGAAGATATTCTGAAAAACAAACAGTCGATGGACCCCATTGACTTCCATAGTATGGAAAAAAACAATACTACGGAAGTCAATGAGCAACTGTTTTTTACCAACATTCTTCAAAATATCTTCTTTTGTGTTCAGCAGAAGAGAGAAACTCATACAGGTTTGGAACAACTTGAGAGTAAATAAATGATGACAGATTTTTCATTTTTGAGTGATCTATCCCTTTAACGTATACAGTAGATATAAAACGTCTACACACCCCTGTTAAAACAGCTGGTTTTGTCTTTTGCACATTTCATGTAAAAATTCACCTATGCAATGCCACTGAAAAGCAAAGTGACATATTTCAGAGAAAAAAATAATTGTGTGCACACCCCTGATCGTACCACATTTTTGCCACCGTACACCCTTTGAACCAGAGGCGCACTGTAGAATCAGAAAACTGTGCAAACTTCATGCTGACACGCTTTCTGTCACCAGGAACGGACGTGTAAACCTGCTCTGGGCCACAGTTTTGCCGCTGGTACAACTGATGGAGGAGGAGAATTCAACTTCATACAAGGTAAGGAGATAAGCAAATATAGCTATGTCACAAGCTTGGCAAGTACTTTGACAGTTCTTATTGTTGTTACATATCTGATAATTATGGTTATTTTTTCTTGTCACCAGGGGATACAGATGGAGACCCCTTTTGGGATGGCATAAGAGATGCACTTGTGGGACCCCCGTCTAATGAGACCAAGGCTTGCCATCGGCCTAAACCCATCCTCTTCAGCACCGGGGAGGTATACATAGAGCTCATAAATAAACAGAATAACAAAATCTGATATACAATACATTATCTTTTGTTATAAACAAAAGATAAAAATGTGGCAATCACTCCAGAATTGGCACTTTTTACACAGTGCTTGACAAAGGCTAATGGAAAGTACTCATAAGACACACTTGATTGTTTAATTTGTTTTGTGATTGCTGTTTTCATGCAGCTGGATTCACCCCTCCCATGGCATCCAGCCATTGTGGATGTTCAGATCATCACTATTGGCTCTTTGGCCATAGTTGCAGTCCCTGGAGAATTCACGTGAGTTCTATTGATTTGCAAAAGCAGCAGCTGTGTTAATATAGAAAAAAGTGGCTCCATAACCAATACATATTGTTCAACTCAAGTTGTCTTCAATGTTTTAGTACCATGTCAGGGAGAAGGATACGGGAGGCAGTCAAAAAGGTGAGAACTGCACATACACTCTTGGGTCAAAAGTTTAGAAATAATTATGATTTTTTTAATGTGAAAATGTCTCTCATGCTCAACAAGGCTGCATTTGTTTGATCAAAAACTGTAATGCAAAATGTATTCCTGTAATTGCAAAACTGAATTTTCAGCATCATTACTACAGTCTTCAGATGTGTCAGAAATCATTCTAATATGCTGATTTGCTGCTCAATTTTTAATAATGGTTATTATTATCAATGCTAAAAACATGTTTTAGGATTCTTTGATAAATAGAAAGTTCAATAAACAGCATTTATTTAAAGTAGAAATCTTTTGTAACATTATAAATGTCTTTACTGTCAATCAATTTAATACATCCTTGCTGATTAAAAATGTATTTCTTTTTTCCCTTTAAAAAAAAAAAAAATCTTACTTAGCCCAAACCTTTGAATGGTAGTGTATCACAATTTCCACAAAAATACTAAGCAGTGACAATGTAGTTGTTTTCAACATACAACACAAAGATAAAACAACTATCTTATTGATCTCCTTTTCATATCTTCAATATATTCAATATTTAATGGTATCAAACCTGCCACAACAGGTTGACACACCATTTATGAATCCGAATATGAATTAGATTCTCCTTTTTTTTTTTATACTGTATTCAGTTATGTTAAATACATGTATTTAAAAACATGTATCACATGATTTTCATAGGAGTTGGAGGTGCAAGAGTCTTTCACTAATGCAGAGGTGGTCGTCGCTGGTCTCTGCAACATCTACACCCACTACATCACTACATACGAAGAGTATCAGGTATATATGCTTCAGTTTTAGTCCTGACCACCGACCATTGACCACCGTAATACAGTCATGGTATTAAAAGGATAGTTCACCCAAAAATGTAAATTCTGTCAATGATTACTCACCTTCATGTTGTTCCAAACCCAACTTTTGTTCATCTTCAGAGAGCATTTTGTCCCTCCAGCAGTTTAGTCCAAATTTTCTGAAGAGACTTGATCGCTTTATATGATGAACAGATTGAATTTAAGCTTTTACATTGATCATTGAACATAAACAGAAGCTCAATCGAACCTGCTTGACGCACGAGAACAAACCTCTTGCAGAAGCTCAAACGTGCTGAGTAACACAAGAATTAACCTCATTGGTTCTTGCAGAAGCTCAAATGTAACACGAGAATGAACCTCATTGGTTCTTGCAGAAGCTCAAATGTGCTGCGTAACACGAGAATTAACATCATTGGTTCTTGCAGAAGCTCAAATGTGCTGCGTAACATGAGAATGAACCTCACTAGTTCTTGCAGAAGCTCAAACGTAACACGAGAATGAACCACACTGGTTCTTGCAGAAGCTCAAACGTAACACAAGAATGAACCTCATTAGTTCTTGCAGAACCTCATTGGTTTCTGCACGTCAAGCGAACATGCTTGAGCTTCCGTTTACCACATCTGTCTGAGTTGATGAATGTTTATATGTGAATAAAAGCCTAAATTATCTCTTCAGAAAATTTGGACTAAACCGCTCAATTCATATGGATTAGTTTTACGGTCTCTTTATGAACTTTTTGAAGAGTTAAAGTGGTAGTTGCTTAGCTGTAAATAGAAGGACAGAAAATCTCTCAGATTTCATCAGAAAGATCTTTATTTGTGTTCAGAGGATGAACGAAAGTCTTAGGGGTTTGGAAAGACAAGGGTGAGTAATTAATGAAAGAATTTTCATTTTTCAGAATTTTCAGAATTTTTTCAAAATTTTCAGAATTTTCATTTATCTCTTTAACACGGTGCTCCAAGGTACATAAACATGTCAAAATGAGATGAAAGACATGATGTGTTATTTGTCTTTTCAAACGGTTTTCTTCTTCTCTTACAGATCCAGCGATATGAGGGTGCATCCACCATTTTTGGCCCTCACACTCTCTCGGCTTATATCCAGCGCTACAGAGGACTGGCCAAAGCCATTGCTCATGTAACTCTCCACCTTCCATTGCCTTGCAGTAATTTGTAACTTTTTGATGAACTTAAATTATCTGGCTGATCTCACGAATGAACCAATCTTCCACAGGGAACAATAGGAGAGTTGCCTAAGGGTCCCGAACCCCCTTTCTTTGATGAAGACAAACTTTTTAATCAAATGAAGGACCCTGTGGCAGATGTAGCACCAGCTAACACCACCTTTGGTGACGTCTTACAGCAGGTTAACCCTGTCTATAAAGTGGTAGGTCAATAATTGTGATGTACATGCAGTAAAGTTAGGGTCACAAACCTTATTCCATTGCTTGACGAAATTTTGTGGGCGAAATCCAGTCATTTAAAATAGGAATGAAAGTTTCGCATGAGGGCGAATAAGTTCCCTTACGCAGATTTGGCTCATTTTCAAGTAGGTCATGTGAATTTGCTGCGCTGACCAACAGAAAGCTGCTTGTTTTGAAAGTAACTTCTGTGTCGGCAGTACGCTATTGACAGTGGACATTTTTGCCCGCAAAATTTCGCTGAAATATCACTAAAGTGACTAACATTTTACTGAAATGATTGAACTAGTGAAAGCTAAGCTTGCAACATACTTAAGCTTGCTATTATAAATTGACAAGATTTATTTATTCTAAAGGGAGAAATCGCATCTGTCACATTTGTTGCTGGAAACCCAAGACACTCTGGAGATATTGTGAGTTCTTTAGTAGCAATAACCATACAGTAATCTTTTGCAAAACATGCTCTTTTATGCATGAGATATAACTAATCTGTGGTGATTATGATATCAGAGAGATAAGACACTCGTCACTGTGGAGAAGTTTCATAATGACACCAACACATGGGAAATAATTCACACGGATGCATCATGGGAAACAAGGTAATGTTATATCTACATACTGTATACAGTATATGCTCAAATTTTTTAAAATGTTCTCTGTGCTAATGTTTATATATCATATTGATTTGTATCATTCTATACTTTGAGCTTGTGTTAATGAAGCTGACAGTATCTCTCAAGGTCTGTTCCCCGATAAGGCAAACGCTGAGTCAAGGTCTTATCACTTATTATATAGCCAATTCAATCCTCAGGCCGAAATCCATGTATGATCCTAAATAAATTGTAGATTAGACAGTCTGTACATGTATACTGACATAATTAGCAAAGGCAAATCGCAAGTACGTCAGTAACACTGGAACTGAGAAAATGGCTTCAAGGTTTTTTGATTGAATGTTGATTTATTTGATATCGGTTTTCAAACTCTGTTTCTCTAAATCTGAGCGTAGAGCCAAACCTGTCTGTCATAGAGGAAAAAATAGTGTAAAAAATGTTAAATAATAATAATTACATACATATGGCCTACTATAATATAGAAGCAGAGATTCTGACTTATTTTGTGTATGTATGTGTAACCAGGTTTCACTGGATTAAAGGATTATTGGGCCGGAGTCAGTCAAAAGTGGAGTGGCACATCCCGCTCACAGCGCAGACAGGAACCTACCGGATTCAACACTTTGGACACTACAAACAATCCAATGATAACAACACCATCATCACGCCATATGTGGGCACCTCTGATGCTTTCAAAGTCACCAAAAGTTTTTACTACTTTTGATCAGTGCATCACTGAGGAAGAACATTAGATGCTGTAGAATATTAGCTGCTCAGTGCTCAGTTAACAGCATCAATCTGTAAACTAATGCTGTTGTCTAGGGTAAACTTTCATATGCAACGAGAGTATACGTCAAATGCACAAACATTGACCTTTCTGCCTTTTTTTATTTCTAAACTAAAATAGTTGTTTGGTGAAGAAGCCTACATCTTTTCCAGTCCTAACTTCTGATTGGTCTCTACTGCTAAAATACACAATATACAGTACTCACAATATTGTACAGCACACACAGAGGCAAACTATTAAAGTTAGGTAGGTATGTCTTCTGAATGTATGTCTGCTCAACTTTCAGTTGTTTTAAACTGTGCTCTAGAAACATTTGACGTTGACATTGAATGTATTTAATACAATCATGTAGGCCTATTTGTGTCCTATTATTTTAATTATGCACTAATTGTTTTGTAAAAGTAGCAAGCACTTTGCAAGCGGAAGAACAAAATGGCTCAATAAAGAATAACCAGTCTTAATGATAATAATAAGACTTAACTATAGTGGCTATAGTTCACCCAAAAATGAAAATTCTGTCAATAATTACTCACCCTCAGGTTGTTCCAAACCCAACTTTTGTTCATCTTCAGAGAGCTTTCTGTCCCTGACAATCATTTTTGGCTTGAGAAAGCCTGAATGGGCAGCCTGAGTCAAAAGAGCCACAGCACATGTCTGTTCGGTGTTCTGGAGCTGGCCCCACCACAAGAAAATAAAATTGTTTTCGTGTATTTGTATTTTTTTTTTGTGACCCATGCTATTTTGTATTCTAATAAATAAGTTTATTATTACAGAATTTTTTTTTACATACAAGTTAAAGTTAAAACAATAAGCAAAGTACAAGCAATGGAACAAATAAATCAGGTTTCAGGTTTGTAGGTGTTCAGGTACAGAAATGGAATAATCAAATGTCAAATAACATTTGCAAAAAGTTATTTTTTCAAGAGTAGTTAGTGATTTTCTCTTTTTTTTTTAATTACCATTAAAGTGCCCCATTATGTTTTTTCGAATAGGCCTACTCATGCAGTGTGTAATATAGCTGGTTGTTAATGTAAACGTTCTGCAAAGTTGTAAAGTCTAAAGTGTACGATAAATAAAGTTATTGTCTAACAAAAGAAAGAATCGACTCTGATTCGAGGAGAATGACTCTCCAATACCAGTCGTTTTTGTTTCAAATCTTACTGCGTGACAGTTCTACTTCACTAGAGACATTCGCATAATGCTCGCTTATGTTGTACGTTGTCCGCCCGCGAACAAACTGACCTGCCCACAAACACGTCATTTTACTGACGACTGCTTCTCAAATCTCAGAATTCAACACAAGATTCGCAAAACCATTGCTCTTGAAAGATGGGTCATTACTCAGTTTGTTTGGACCAGCTTGCTCCTCAGAATCACAACCTGTAAGTATGAATAATTATTGATGTATATATTTTCTACTGTGTAGTTTTGTGTTTTATATTGTGTAGGTCTCTGGCTAACCGGCTAACTCACGTTATTACTGTCTTACTGAAATACTACTGCAAACCAGCTGTGGCCACTATTACCTAAAACTGTCTGTTAATGCAGATTGTCTGTTGTTCTTACTATTTTGAGTATATAAGGATGGAGCAAGATTTGCTTTGCAAGTTAAAGTTACATCAGTCATTCAAGTAAGTGCTGGGCTAACGTATGCACCGTTATTGATACAGTTAATACAGTTCCCACATGTGCACCGCAATAAATTAGAAATACACACACATCGGTTTGTTGATGGACATACACTTGTTAATTCTGATGGTGAGGAATTACAGCTGCAGCATCTCATAATGTACCTTAAACTGAGTAGTGTATCACTGAGAAACGTCCTGCGATGGAGGTTCGGGTTGAATAACTAGTTCTTAATAACTAGTGCAGTGTATTTTATGAGAAAATGAAAGTGTTTTTTGACCTTTGATGCGTGCAAAGCTGTTGTAGGAGACCTCCAAAACAAAATTAGTAAACTTTAAAATAGCATAGACAGACGGAAGCTGGTAAATCCAGTCGCTTTAAGACATACACGAATCCAATGATACACAGACGCTTTTTTTCTCAACTGTTTATGTTCACTTTACATAAACTAATGTTTTTGACTCACTAAGATATCATGTACAAACCCGATTCCAAAAAAGTTGGGACACTGTACAAATTGTGAATAAAAACAGAATGCAATGATGTGGAAGTTTCAAATTTCAATATTTTATTCAGAATACAACATAGATGACATATCAAATGTTTAAACTGAGAAAATGTATCATTTTAAGGGAAAAATAAGTTGATTTTAAATTTCATGGCATCAACACATCTCAAAAAAGTTGGGACAAGGCCATGTTTACCACTGTGTGGCATCCCCTCTTCTTTTTATAACAGTCTGCAAACGTCTGGGGACTGAGGAGACAAGTTGCTCAAGTTTAGGAATAGGAATGTTGTCCCATTCTTGTCTAATACAGGCTTCTAGTTGCTCAACTGTCTTAGGTCTTCTTTGTCGCATCTTCCTCTTTATGATGCGCAAATTTTTTGCTATGGGTGAAAGATCTGGACTGCAGGCTGGCCATTTCAGTACCCAGATCCTCCTTCTACGCAGCCATGATGTTGTAATTGATGCAGTATGTGGTCTGGCATTGTCATGTTGGAAAATGCAAGGTCTTCCCTGAAAGAGACGACGTCTGGATGGGAGCATATGTTGTTCTAGAACTTGGATATACCTTTCAGCATTGATGGTGCCTTTCCAGATGTGTAAGCTGCCCATGCCACACGCACTCATGCAACCCCATACCATCAGAGATGCAGGCTTCTGAACTGAGCGCTGATGACAACTTGGGTTGTCCTTGTCCTCTTTAGTCCGGATGACATGGTGTCCCAGTTTTCCAAAAAGAACTTCAAATTTTGATTCGTCTGACCACAGAACAGTTTTCCACTTTGCCACAGTCCATTTTAAATGAGCCTTGGCCCAGAGAAAACGCCTGCGCTTCTGGATCATGTTTAGATATGGCTTCTTTTTTGACCTATAGAGTTTTAGCCGGCAACGGCGAATGGCACGGTGGATTGTGTTCACCGACAATGTTTTCTGGAAGTATTCCTGAGCCCATGTTGTGATTTCCATTACAGTAGCATTCCTGTATGTGATGCAGTGCCGTCTAAGGGCCCGAAGATCACGGGCATCCAGTATGGTTTTCCGGCCTTGACCCTTACGCACAGAGATTGTTCCAGATTCTCTGAATCTTTGGATGATATTATTAATTGGTGATCCTCTGCCCATCTTGACTTCTGAGAGACACTGCCACTCTGAGAGGCTCTTTTTATACCCAATCATGTTGCCAATTGACCTAATAAGTTGCAAATTGGTCCTCCAGCTGTTCCTTATATGTACATTTAACTTTTCCGGCCTCTTATTGCTACCTGTCCCAACTTTTTTGGAATGTGTAGCTCTCATGAAACCCAAAATGAGCCAATATTTGGCATGACATTTCAAAATGTCTCACTTTCAACATTTGATATGTTATCTATACTGTATTCTATTGTGAATAAAATATAAGTTTATGAGATTTGTAAATTATTGTATTACTTTTTTATTTACAATTTGTACAGTGTCCCAACTTTTTTGGAATCGGGTTTGTATTTTGACATTATTTTGTATGTATAGAGGGAGCATTTTTGCACAACCAATGTAAGTCTATGGGATTTTTATTTTTATTTTTGATTATTATTTATATGCAAACTGTTAATCTGATCAGTTTAAAAATGGGTTTTGTGTGGGGGGAAAAGTCACGTGAGAGGAGGCAGTGTCTCCATCGCGCTATGATTGGATATGATCGGTTATGATTGGTTTGTGCGATAAATCCCGCTTCTTGTTTTCGTGCGTGTTCTCATCGGCCTGAATGAGTCATGGCAATTGGGAAGACTAATTAAAAAGTAAGTAAAGAACTCAGTCATTTCACCGCTTTGTCACGTCAAAATCAGACTTGAAACATGATGACTGTGGGGGTTTAGTGAGCAATCAGCTTGGGGTAGGTACATCTTCGTGTCTGTGACCAGTGTGTACAAGCTTGATGACTGCTGAAAATAAGTTGACTATTAAAAAGAAAAGCTGATAATTAGGAGACAACAGGGCTAAAGTCACACCTTAAGAAAAATGTGCTTTTCATTACTCACATAGTGTATGATTGCAGAAAAAAAATATATGTTTGTAGTGAACATTTATGGAGCAACAGATTTTGTGTGAAAATAAATCATAAAAGTGGTTTATTTTGTTTTAAAATCTTATAAATATATGGGGTGGCGAGGGGGTAAAAGGCACACAGTATTGATACAAATACTTTAGCTAAAATAATATGTTTTTAATAATGTCTAAGTTCATACTTGTCCAAAACAATTACTTTAGCAAAGTTTTAACTATTTTCTGTTTGTTTTGATAAATAAAAGAATTCATTTTTGTTCAGTGATGTCATTAAAATGTTAATATAGTTAATATATTTTAAAAATATAGAAACAAAATAATTTTAAAAAGTAAAGATTCTAAAAGCATTGAAGGAGATCCCATAATAATTTAATATAGATTTACAGTAGTAACAATAAATGATATTTTATTATGATATTATTAATATCATATTTCTTTTTTTAAATATGAATTGTTTCATTATAAATTTGGTGATTAGGTGGACACCCAACTTATATGATCTTTCCCATCTGAATCTAACCATGTCATGTCAACAAATGGAAAAGTCATCCAGCTGTTTATTATCATGTTAAATATGTAAATAAAAAGTGCCTTTAACCCTAACAGCAGGGGCGCCTTGTACCCAAAATACTATACTTTTACATATTCTTCCATTATTGAAAAACTGTTGCTTTAATTACCTTGAACAAAACTGAAAATTATTAAGAAGACCTTTGTCTCAAAATATATATTCAATAATTTTAGCGATTCTCATTTGCTACTTAAATCTACAACATTTTTAAAAACATCAAATATTAGATCACTTCACATGCATCTTGAAAAGCAGATGTTTTGCAAAGCGCTGAGGCAAGTTTTTGTGCCATCTAGTGGTTTAGAGGAAAATAAAATCCCGTGGAGCCTTTAGCCCCGTTGTACCCTATATGTACACTCACCTAAAGGATTATTAGGAACACCTGTTCAATTTCTCATTAATGCAATTATCTAATCAACCAATCACATGGCAGTTGCTTCAATGCATTTAGGGGTGTGGTCCTGGTCAAGACATGGCATGGTTGGCATGGTTGTTGGTGCCAGACGGGCCGGTCTGAGTATTTCACAATCTGCTCAGTTACTGGGATTTTCACGCACAACCATTTCTAGAGTTTACAAAGAATGGTGTGAAAAGGGAAAAACATCCAGTATGCGGCAGTCCTGTGGGCGAAAATGCCTTGTTGATGCTAGAGGTCAGAGGAGAATGGGCCGACTGATTCAAGCTGATAGAAGAGCAACTTTGACTGAAATAACCACTCGTTACAACCGAGGTATGCAGCAAAGCATTTGTGAAGCCACAACACGCACAACCTTGAGGCGGATGGGCTACAACAGCAGAAGACCCCACCGGGTACCACTCATCTCCACTACAAATAGGAAAAAGAGGCTACAATTTGCACGAGCTCACCAAAATTGGACAGTTGAAGACTGGAAAAATGTTGCCTGGTCTGATGGGTCTCGATTTCTGTTGAGACATTCAGATGGTAGAGTCAGAATTTGGTGTAAACAGAATGAGAACATGGATCCATCATGCCTTGTTACCACTGTGCAGGCTGGTGGTGGTGGTGTAATGGTGTGGGGGATGTTTTCTTGGCACACTTTAGGCCCCTTAGTGCCAACTGGGCATCGTTTAAATGCCACGGCCTACCTGAGCATTGTTTCTGACCATGTCCATCCCTTTATGACCACCATGTACCCATCCTCTGATGGCTACTTCCAGCAGGATAATGCACCATGTCACAAAGCTCGAATCATTTCAAATTGGTTTCTTGAACATGACAATGAGTTCACTGTACTAAAATGGCCCCCACAGTCACCAGATCTCAACCCAATAGAGCATCTTTGGGATGTGGTGGAACGGGAGCTTTGTGCCCTGGATGTGCATCCCACAAATCTCCATCAACTGCAAGATGCTATCCTATCAATATGGGCCAACATTTCTAAAGAATGCTTTCAGCACCTTGTTGAATCAATGCCACGTAGAATTAAGGCAGTTCTGAAGGCGAAAGGGGGTCAAACACAGTATTAGTGTGGTGTTCCTAATAATCCTTTAGGTGAGTGTATATGTATTTCACCATGTTGAAATGACGTGACCCGCGGTGCTTCACTAAATGTTGGAGAGGATCCTCACACATTGGCCAGATACTTTTGCTTTGGCCGCCACCTCTGTAGATACAATAGTAGCGTACGCACTTTGTTTGGTGATGTGAAGAGTAAAAATTAGGCTATAGTTATTATTGTGCTTAATCAGCGGAGAGCATCATAAGCTAGAACAAAGACAAAATACGAGCGTAAACATTGGTACGGCTTACAAGAGGTTGAAAGATTTGATAAGTAGTGATGCCCAAGTTGCAGCTTTTTGTTGAACAGGTAAGGGGATTCGTTATTTTGTTTACTTCTCCCTAAAACTCGCTAGTAGGCTTATCAGTGTAATTTACATAAAACTCAGACGACATCCCTGAAGCCTCTAACAGCATTGTGGTATCAGAACAGCGATGCTAACGCTAGCTAAAAAAAAAATATCCTACTGGATGCACCTTTAATGATAAATGTGCAACCTGTAGCCTACATGATAACATAATAAAAATGTGTTTTGGGTTTCATGACACTTCAAAATGTGTCACAAATAACACACACACACACACAGACAGACAGACAGACAGACACAGACACAGACACAGACACAGACACAGACACAGACACAGACACAGACACAGACACAGACAGAGACAGACAGACAGACAGACAGACAGACAGACAGACAGACAGACAGACAGACAGACAGACATGTCTTTTGAAGTGAATTTGGTTTATTGATGGTTAGTTGATTTACTGGAATTATATTTTCACAACTCTCTTACTTTGTAGCACTATGAAGCTCTCAGCTTATTTTTTTTCCTGACGATGCCCGTCCAATTCTCCCTCCAGTTCCGATGCCAGTCACCGAAACAATAAATTATCAGTCTTTTTTAACAGTCTATGATCGAAAAACAAAGTTCATATAAACAGAGTTGGAATTCAGGTATAAAAATAAGTTCTAAGTGCTACACAAACTTTAATACTGTCACCTTTAAGGCATCTTTATATTTAACAAAAATGTGTCCATGTATATTTAACAGTGCTCTCATATTCCCAACTTATAAGAATGAAGAGGGAAATATTAGTAGCAAGCCTGTTAATATCTTATAAAATATAGCAAAACTAAAGAACCAGATACAAAGTGTCAACCATATCTAAAATGATCTCAAAACATGCAGATACATACAAAAGCATATGAAAGCATATGATCTGTTAAAACTCTCTGTACTTGGGTGTTAATGCAAATACTGAAAGAAAACCAACATAAAAAACAAACCACTTTAAATACAACTTAATACCAAAGATTACTAAAGTAAATGTCTAAAAGTCCGTAGCACAATAGGGTTTTACTGTGTGTTTCAAAATTACTTATATTCAATTGTAATGATTCAGTGTTAAAGGCAGCATTGAACAAGGGTCCAGCCTACATTTCTGTAATTTAGATCATTTAAAAGCTAGTAAAAATCATAGATCAAATTTGATTGGGTCACCATTCTGGATGACCCCAAATTATAAAGTTTCAATCAAGGCAATTTATGCCTTGACAAACAGCAATAAACCATAGAACATAAAAATGGACATTTTCTGGAAACGTTCGGGATTGAGTTGTGGACAGCCTTCAGGTCGCCCTCTTCCTGAGTTAAGTCAAAAGTTGACTCATATTCTTCAGTATCGCAAAATGCTCATAAAACACTTGGGAAGAAATAAAGTTATAACTCTGAACAAAAACTACTAAACATATAAACACAAACAAATGCACAGAACAGATTAACATAAAAATGACAGAGACTGTTAGTTAGGGGCATCAGAACACTCCATATCCATCCCCACGGGCTGCCACAGCAAAGGCCGGGTAACCCTCGTAGGTTGCATAGGCAGTCAGGTCCTGACCCAGAGAAACAGCCTGTTTCAGCTGGGTAGCAGTGGTGCTGGCAATTGTATAACCTGTGAAACCAAAAGGAAAAGACTTAGGGGAAAATAACTCTTGAAAAGCAAAAAGTGGTATTTTTCTTTTAAATTATTGTTTTCTTAAAGGTGCACTGTGTAAATTTTAGCGGCATCTAGCGGTGAGGTTGCGAATTGCAACCGCCCACTGCTCACCCCTCCCTTTCGAAGCACATAGAGAAGCTACGGTGGCCGACACAGGACAAAGATGTCGTTGTCTGAGACAGCAGAGAGTAGCTAGCGCTCTGTAGAGCAGTTTGTCTGTTTAGGGCTACTGTAGAAACATGGCGGCGCAAAATGGCGACTTCACTTTAAGGGGACCTGCGATGTATGTAGATAGAAATGGCTCATTCTAAGGTAATAAAAACATTATGAAAGGTCTTTATACACCACTGAAAACATAGTTATGTATTTGTATCTATTATATTGCATTTCTGTCAATAGATCATCATAAATATTACACACTGCACCTTTAACACTAGAATGCATATCAGATGACCACTTCATTTATAAAACAGGAATAAATAATCAAAAATGGATGGATTTTTAATCCATGTGAAATTTGATAAAATATTTTACAGTATAGTTTACAGAAAAGTTTAGTCTCTATGTTTCTAAATATATAAAATGTTATACGACACTAATATTTACATTTTAAATACATATTAAAGGTGCACTGTGTAATATTTAGGAGGATCTATTGACAGAAATGCAATATAATATACATAACTATGTTTTCAGTGGAGTATAAAGACCTTATATAATGAACCGTTATGTTTTTATTACCTTAGAATGAGCCATTTCTATCTACATACATCGCAGGTCCCCTTACTGTGAAGTCGCCATTTTGCGCCGTCATGTTTCTACAGTAGCCCTAAACGGACAAACTGCTCTACAGAGCGCTAGCTACTCTCTGCTGTCTCAGACGACGACATCTTTGTCCCGTGTCGGCCACCGTAGCTTCTCTATGTGCTTCGAAAGGGAGGGGTGAGCGGTGGACGGTTGCAATTCGCAAACTCACCGCTAGATGCCGCTAAAATTTACACACTGAACCTTTAAATAAAATATGTATTTTAATGTGATGAAAATCAAGTTTTTAATGTTGTTTATATGTCTATGTGGTGTTTTTAATATGCTTTAAGACAAACCATGTGCAAATTCATTGCTGAGTATTTTCTCTTTAAAACTGCAGTGAAAAAAGGGCCGTCTCAAAAACGCGGTTTGAAATCGCTGGTGTTTCTGACGTCATAAACTACCTTATAACCTTGTAACTACCACGCCTGCATAGGCAAGGTATCCTCGCCCACCCAAACCACGTACGCCCGCTGCCCCTACAGGTACATTCATGTAAATTTCTAGGAATGCAAGAAGGCATTAAGTCAAATCAAATCACCAGAAATCACCCAGGTTTCAATCAAGACTCAGAGAAACTGAAAATCATTCATGTGTCTGAAGTTGTAGAGAGCGATACATAAAACGGCATGCATTAGCATTCTGATACATTGACTTGTATACGAGCCTGTATAATTCGCTCTTCCACTTCTTCTAAATCAGTTTCTGGTTGAAACATACAGTATATGGCTGAATAAAACCAGTATTTCCACTTGCCGTTGTGCAGTGTTTACTACCGTGAAGTTGACCGAGTAGCTGGTGTGAGTGAGTGGAGACGGGGTAATTTGCATATTCATGAACCCACGTATACTAAATGAAGCAAGAGTTTAGAGTTACATTCAAGCTATTTTAAGGCATGAAGAATTTTCTTTTTCACAGGAAGAACATTTAAATGTCATTTTGGTTATTAAAGATGAGTTTTAAGGGATAAAATTATTGAATACAGGGGGACTTTTTTTTTTAAAATCAATAATTCTATGTAACATTTGAAATCCTTTTTACCACAGTTGTACATTATAGAGTAATTTAATACAAAAATATGTCTGACTCTGTCCTGTTAGAAAAAAAGTTTTGGTGCGGTACTACACTCACCTAAAGGATTATTAGGAACACCTGTTCAATTTCTCATTAATGCAATTATCTAATCAACCAATCACATGGCAGTTGCTTCAATGCATTTAGGGGTGTGGTCCTGGTCAAGACAATCTCCTGAACTCCAAACTGAATGTCAGAATGGGAAAGAAAGGTGATTTAAGCAATTTTGAGCGTGGCATGGTTGTTGGTGCCAGACGGGCCGGTCTGAGTATTTCACAATCTGCTCAGTTACTGGGATTTTCACGCACAACCATTTCTAGAGTTTACAAAGAATGGTGTGAAAAGGGAAAAACATCCAGTATGCAGCAGTCCTGTGGGCGAAAATGCCTTGTTGATGCTAGAGGTCAGAGGAGAATGGGCCGACTGATTCAAGCTGATAGAAGAGCAACTTTGACTGAAATAACCACTCGTTACAACCGAGGTATGCAGCAAAGCATTTGTGAAGCCACAACACGCACAACCTTGAGGCGGATGGGCTACAACAGCAGAAGACCCCACCGGGTACCACTCATCTCCACTACAAATAGGAAAAAGAGGCTACAATTTGCACGAGCTCACCAAAATTGGACAGTTGAAGACTGGAAAAATGTTGCCTGGTCTGATGAGTCTCGATTTCTGTTGAGACATTCAGATGGTAGAGTCAGTATTTGGCGTAAACAGAATGAGAACATGGATCCATCATGCCTTGTTACCACTGTGCAGGCTGGTGGTGGTGGTGTAATGGTGTGGGGGATGTTTTCTTGGCACACTTTAGGCCCCTTAGTGCCAATTGGGCATCGTTTAAATGCCACGGCCTACCTGAGCATTGTTTCTGACCATGTCCATCCCTTTATGACCACCATGTACCCATCCTCTGATGGCTACTTCCAGCAGGATAATGCACCATGTCACAAAGCTCGAATCATTTCAAATTGGTTTCTTGAACATGACAATGAGTTCACTGTACTAAAACGGCCCCCACAGTCACCAGATCTCAACCCAATAGAGCATCTTTGGGATGTGGTGGAACGGGAGCTTCGTGCCCTGGATGTGCATCCCACAAATCTCCATCAACTGCAAGATGCTATCCTATCAATATGGGCCAACATTTCTAAAGAATGCTTTCAGCACCTTGTTGAATCAATGCCACGTAGAATTAAGGCAGTTCTGAAGGCGAAAGGGGGTCAAACACAGTATTAGTATGGTGTTCCTAATAATCCTTTAGGTGAGTGTATATTGAACTCTAGGGTTCTTGAGTATTTCTTAAATTAATACATAATACTTTCATGTTTGAGTTATTTAAAAAAATTCTAGTGAAAAAGTACATTCATGAGCTTAAAATTAAAAAGGAATGAAAACAAAATTAATCAATTAAAACTAAATTCATTAAATCATCCCATGATGGGAACCCCTAAAAGGTTCTACTGTATATATGAAGCGCCTGACAGAAACCTTTAATGTTCTATATAGAACCTTTTCTTCTAAAGGCATCTTTACACAGCTGAGTTAAGGCTGCTCTGTGCCTGTTAAAAATTCTGTGTAAAGACACAGTGCAGTATAAAAACCAGACTAAATTATGCCTGCTCTGATCCACCTCAGCCCCTAGTATCAAATCATACAGTTGTAATTATTGTGTAAATGCATTTATGCCACCTCTGAGCAACATTAAACAGTCTGTGCAGACACCTTCAGAAGAGCTTCTGTGCCATCTTTGCAGTGTAAATTTGGCATATGAGTGTATGTGGTTAGAGTTAATATACTCCATTATAACAGAATTAACATCACAGTAAAATAAGTCTTACAGACCTCACATACCTGGGAATGCAGCAGCGACGGCCGCAGCAGCGTCAGCGCTCTCTGTCTGAACTCCAAGGATCTGCAGAGTGTGTTCGGCTGCATGCAGCTTAGCCTCATCCATCGATGTACAGAGCTTGGCGGGGGTGAACGGGTGTCTGGTTGGGCACACAGAGGCAACAGTGGTAAAATAAATAGCTAAAATGTATAAATATATTGTATATGGTGTTGAGAAAATAGGATAGATATACTGTATGCTGGGAAGTGTTGTATCCATGTGAGATTATGCATTGCTACATGTCGTGTCTGACTGAAGAGTGTTCATTTATGGCTACACTTCAGTTCATTTGATTACTTTTCATATCTCTGAGATTCTAATAATGTTGCTGATACTTTATACAATACATTAATTCACCAATCACCATATTCTATTCCCTTGGCTATAGTAAAATGGCGGTCAGGAGGGACATGTTTGCGGTGAATTCATAATTAAGTTTTAAAGCTCAGACATGATTTTTTATAACTCAGAAACAAAATGATGGTGATTCCAACATAATGTGAATGGATCACTATCAGTATCTGAGGTAATGAGGTAGCATAATGTTCAACTTGAAGCAGCCTTAATGTTCTTCATGTGACTGTAATGCACAAAAATCTATCCAGGTAGGCAGCTCATTAGGTTTTGAGACACAGTTAATGCGAGTATGGTTGAAGCAGAGGTTATGGCGTACATATTTGGATATTGAGTAGCCAGAGCAGGGATGGTGACTTTGTAAAGGAACAGTTGCCTCTGATCTGGTCCAATAGCAGAGTGAAGCTGGTAAACCGGTTGACCCCAGTTATTCTTTTGGCAAATATCTTCCAAGATCTGCAAAAACAGCAAAATGGTCCTTGGAGAAATGTTTCTTGGAAATTCCCGCCTTTAAATCCACAAGTGATCTTTTCAGTGAGGTTATGAGTGTACCTGTGGGGCATGTTTGATGCCTTGGGGCTTCAGAGTGACTGGGTTCATGGGCGTGAGCTCCATGCCAGGAAGAAGGTCATAGAGTTTGTCATCAGGGCGTTTGTCTGTCTTGAGTTGGTATGTGGCGCAGCCACGACCCACGCCTGCATAGGCAAGGTATCCTCGCCCACCCAAACCACGTACGCCCGCTGCCCCTACAGGTACATTCATGTAAATTTCTAGGAATGTAAGAAGGCATTAAGTCGAATCAAATCACCAGAAATCACCCAGGTTTCAATCAAGACTCAGAGAAACTGAAAATCATATAGATATATTCCAAGCCAGCACATTACAGAAGCTGCGTCTCTGATTCTTTTGTCTGATCATAACTTTTATAGATTTGAAAGGCTTGATTTTTGTACCCCATCCATTCAGAATAATATATTATTGTCACTGGACTGTAATATGCAGGCATGGATAACACATTCAAATGCTATATGGGACAAGAAAAACAAACAGTATAACAGAATATATTGTGTTTATGGTCACATGCAAAGAAGATGCAAATATCATATGTTTGAACTGCTGTAAATGAAACATTATGTAAAGATCTTTCATTACCAAGTAATTTGGCCTCTTTAAAGTCAACATGGAAGTAAAATGTTCTCAATGTGCTTCCTGATCTTTAGCCCCCACTCCCGAATGTTTCATATTCTTTTATTAAAATACAATAATTAAAATACAATAAAAAATAATTCCCTCCATCCACCTGGCTCAGTTCAGGTGCATGTATATAACACACACTTATTGATTTCATCTAATCAGCAAGGTTTCTGTTTTTTCATTTCTTTATTTTTCTCATTTAATATGCCATTTCATGCAGAATTTTCACATTATGAATGTAGCATATAATGTTTTTCATGTTGACTTTAATAATTATAATTTGGCCTTGCCTGTAATCATTTCATTTCTTACTTGGTTGATTTATTTTTTTAGATATAAAGTGGATCGTTTTGAGCACCTAAAGGGACATGGTGATGAAAATAAATATGAGATGGAGGAAAAATTATTTGGCGATGCTTTTGCATTCTCGCAAATGTTTTGTGTTCCCCAAGAAACTTTGCGTTTTTGCATTGCCAAATAATTTTTCCTCCATCTCATATTGTTTTTCTTCACCATATCCCTTTAGGGGCTCTGTATTTTGGTCATTAATATTCAGAACAATTTTATATATTCATTAAGAACTTCTGCATTTTTAGCAGATAATTCACAAGCTTGATTAACAGTTACAGAATGAGATTTATTTGTAGATGATTGTCACACCTTAAATTACGTTTGGAACAGATTTCAACAAATGAATCAGATTACCCACCTCTCACAGAGGGTGAGCGCACCAGCCCTCTGGTGCTGATGTGCCCCTTGGTACTGGGGAAGCGGAATTGATTAGGGATGGTTGTGTATGCATGGGGGGCGTAGAATATTGGTGCTCCTAGGTAGGCAGCTGAGGGGTCGTACATTTGGCCCACGGTGTAAGCATAGTCTCCTTGGAGCAAAGAATTGCCACGACCCCCCGTGCCTCGGGTGTACCGCACATAGCTGTCCTTATCCACAGGCTTGGCTAGCGTTACCTCAATGGGAGAACCGTCAATGACCTGGAGGGAAGTCAGAGTTTTTTATACAGCATTTTTTCGTACTGATTACATTTTCCTCTAGGTTAGATTTCAGTTCGGTTTACCTTTCCATTAAGTGCGTTCATGGCGTTGATGGCATCTTCTCTTTGAGAGAAATGAACAAAGGCATAATCTCTGATCTTCTTCACCCTTTCAACAGCACCTGTAGATTAGCAAACACTCTAAATGAAATCACATAAAACAAATGAATTCCTTCAGACTCAGAAACGGGTTCTTTTTGGTCCTTGCTAAGGTAAGCATCATAAATATCATTGTTCAAAAAATATTTGAACCTAACCTTAAAGGGATCCCAGCATGCTATAGCCATCATTTCACTATCTCGGTTAACTATAGACCCAATATACACTCACCTAAAGGATTATTAGGAACACCTGTTCAATTTCTCATTAATGCAATTATCTAATCAACCAATCACATGGCAGTTGCTTCAATGCATTTAGGGGTGTGGTCCTGGTCAAGACAATCTCCTGAACTCCAAACTGAATGTCAGAATGGGAAAGAAAGGTGATTTAAGCAATTTTGAGCGTGGCATGGTTGTTGGTGCCAGACGGGCCGGTCTGAGTATTTCACAATCTGCTCAGTTACTGGGATTTTCACGCACAACCATTTCTAGAGTTTACAAAGAATGGTGTGAAAAGGGAAAAACATCCAGTATGCGGCAGTCCTGTGGGCGAAAATGCCTTGTTGATGCTAGAGGTCAGAGGAGAATGGGCCGACTGATTCAAGCTGATAGAAGAGCAACTTTGACTGAAATAACCACTCGTTACAACCGAGGTATGCAGCAAAGCATTTGTGAAGCCACAACACGCACAACCTTGAGGCGGATGGGCTACTACAGCAGAAGACCCCACCGGGTACCACTCATCTCCACTACAAATAGGAAAAAGAGGCTACAATTTGCACGAGCTCACCAAAATTGGACAGTTGAAGACTGGAAAAATGTTGCCTGGTCTGATGAGTCTCGATTTCTGTTGAGACATTCAGATGGTAGAGTCAGAATTTGGCGTAAACAGAATGAGAACATGGATCCATCATGCCTTGTTACCACTGTGCAGGCTGGTGGTGGTGGTGTAATGGTGTGGGGGATGTTTTCTTGGCACACTTTAGGCCCCTTAGTGCCAATTGGGCATCGTTTAAATGCCACGGCCTACCTGAGCATTGTTTCTGACCATGTCCATCCCTTTATGACCACCATGTACCCATCCTCTGATGGCTACTTCCAGCAGGATAATGCACCATGTCACAAAGCTCGAATCATTTCAAATTGGTTTCTTGAACATGACAATGAGTTCACTGTACTAAAATGGCCCCCACAGTCACCAGATCTCAACCCAATAGAGCATCTTTGGGATGTGGTGGAACGGGAGCTTCGTGCCCTGGATGTGCATCCCACAAATCTCCATCAACTGCAAGATGCTATCCTATCAATATGGGCCAACATTTCTAAAGAATTTGTTGAATCAATGCCACGTAGAATTAAGGCAGTTCTGAAGGCGAAAGGGGGTCAAACACAGTATTAGTATGGTGTTCCTAATAATCCTTTAGGTGAGTGTAGTCCAGCTATGAGTAACCGACTTCTAGCCAAAAGAACCTTGAATTTGGTTACATGTCGTTTTTGCTAAAATAACTTGCGAGATGTATGATATTCCATCATGTAAGCAAAGTCAACAGTGATTACAAGGTGTTTGGTTTCATTTCTTTGACATGTTCATGTTCTAGATGACTAGTCTATTCTTAGGCTATGGTTAGATGTCTATTACATTTTCATTGACAGACAAAATTTTGCCTTGTTTTAGCCTAGACGTCAGGGCTGTGTTTGGACGGCTATTAGATGTCTTTTAAAAGCAAAATTGCTTGCTGTGATAGTTCACCCACAAAGTTTCACCATGTCATTCCAAACCTGTATGATAATTTTTCTAACATAAAACACAAAATTAGTAATTCTTTTGTCCATACAGTCAGTGGGGTCCAATGTTGTTTGAAACAATGCTTTTGAATGTTGATTTGACAAAAAACCTTTTTGTGTTCCTAATTAAAAAAAAAAAAGTCATACAGATTTAGAGTGACATGAGGCCGATGACATTCATTTTTGTGTGAACTATTCCTAAGAGTATTAAACTTTGGTGCATAACTGCAGGTTTAATACTCACAGGAATAGTTTTCTACAAAAACAATTGTGCTATAAACATGAATGAAACCTCAGTTCATGCAGCTTGTTGAGGAAGGGAATGCTATTACTGTTCTAAGTGATCGCCCTTCTGGTTTTCGCCTGGCGGATGATATAACGGGTGAAAAAAACCAAAGACTTGCATAGCCATATCCAGAGACCAGAATATGAAAGCGACTTTTTATTGTTTCAACAGCTCACCAGGTTTGATGCTGTTAAACTCTTTCTCAATGGTCTCCTCTGTAGTGGGCAACATCAGATTACGAACATAGAGGATCTTCACTGTGGCCATGGTGTCCTCGTCTACCTCTACTTCCGGTTCAGCCCAGTCGACTGCAATAGGATGACCCCACAGTTGAATTCTCCCTGGAAAGAGTGAAATCTGTGTCATTGGCTATTCTTTTATCTCTCACTCAACTCCTTTGGGCAATGAACTAAGTATCTTTGAACTCAACATGAGTTCAGCCAGAGGAAAATCAATAAAATCTTGTCTTGCTTTGCAAGCTGGTGATTGCTTTGAAAAACGTCTGTACATTTGGAACAGAAGTATATAGAGTGTTTTTTGGGCATTACGGTATAATATTACACTATAATGGTAAGTAATATACTATTATAATATATGTGATATATAACTGAAATGATTTGTTGTATTGAGTTTTACCTGGCAGCAGTTTCCTCCTGGCCATGGCGGCAGCTCTATGGCTTTCATACTCCACGAATGCAAAACCTCGGTTCTTGGTCTTGTCAGCAGCACTTGGATAAACAATGACTTCCATGACGCCATCCGTCACCTTCTTCATCTCTGCCAGGATTTCTTCTCTCTTTTTGGTCTTTGGAATGCCGCCCACAAATAGACGACAGTTGTCTACACTTGCACACACACCCAGAAGTCTTCCATTCCTGTGTGAATATGTATGAGGATTGTTTATCAGTTTTGTGTTTAAAAAATGCTTCATCCACTAGATGTCCACTTTGAACAACGGCTCACCGGATTTCATAGTTGTTGAGCTGTTTCATGGCATTCTTAGCCTCTTGTTTTGTGGAGAAGGTAACAAATGCATAGCCTCGATTGTTGCCATTGAAGTCCATCATCATCCGTACTTCGTAAAGTTTGCCGAACTGCAGAGACAGGTAAGCTTAACATTTCTAAAGCTACACCACACTAAAATTTATCTCCAAAAAATTTTACATTTTTAAAATAAGAAATATTCACATTATGAATATGAAATTAAATGCATTTGCAATTGCAAGATAATAAAGTTGTGATTAAATGGTTAATTTAAAATGAGTTTGTTGACCACTTTTCCCCTTACTTTTTCACAGAGTGGCACCAGTTCATCCTCAAAGAGGTCTCGAGGAAGCTTTCCCACAAAAATCTCACTGCCTCTCTCTGGAGGAGGGCCTTCCCAGCCAGGAGGTGGACCACCATATCTCCTCTGGCCATTTTCCTGGGGAGAAAACAACTGTGATAACTCTAATAATACATGAGTTAATGTGCACACTGAGATCACCACAAGGACTAAACAAAAACTAATACCATAGACCTCAAGGATGGACAAAGCATTGTACTGATCCACAGACATATGCTGCTTTTTTACAGATGGAAAGGAATGAGTTTTTCATTTCCACCACATGATGGTGCCACTGTACTCCATGCTAAAACTGCTAAAGACAACCAGACAGATATACAGTCAGAATATCTCCAGTAGTGAAAACGCGGATATTATGGACCTGCAACACAGAATTTCAGTCTCAGATTTCAACTTAAAGGGTTAGTTCACCCAAAAATGAAAATTACCCCATGATTTACTCACCCTCAAGCCATCCTAGGTGTATATGACTTTCTTCTTTCAGACGAATACAATTGGAGTTATATTAAAAAATGTCCTGGCTCTTCCAAGCATTATAATGGCAGTAAACGGCAGCCCAAAATCTGAAGCCCAAAAAAGTGTACTCCACACGGCTCCGGGGGGTTAATAAAGGCCTTCTGAAGTGAACCGATGGGTTTTTGTAAGAAAAATATCCATATTTAACACGTTATAAAGTAAAAATTTAGCTTCCGACGGACCGCCTTCCATATTCAACTTACGAAAAAAGCGTAACTGGCGCGACGATAGCATCGGACGTAGCGTAAGCGTTTTGAACTGCGAGAGGCATTACACTTTATTCATAAGTTGAATACGGAAGGCCGTCCGCTGGAAGCTAGATATTTTACTTTATAAAGTTTTAAATATGAATATTTTTCTTACAAAAAACCCATCAATTCACTTCAGAAGGCCTTCATTAACCTCCTGGAGCCGTATGGATTACCTTTATAATGGATGGATACACTTTTTGGGCTTCAAATTTTGGGCTGCCATTCACTGCCATTATAAAACTTGGATTAGCCAGGACATATTTTAATACAACTCAGATTGTATTCATCTGAAAGAAGAAAGTCATATACACCTAGGATGGCTTGAGGCTGAGGGTGAGTAAATTATGGGATAATTTTTATTTTTGGGTGAACTATTCCTTTCAGCAAGTGTTTCTATCCCATAATCCCACAGTGGCACCTGTCCTGTTACCTGAGGCTGTGGTAACTCCTACCTGGTGTATGTGATATCCTGTGCGCTGGATCAGAGTGCGCAGCGCAGCCTCTTTCTGCGTGCCAGTCAGTCCATCCCCGCATTTTTGATTGGTTTCCATTGTGAGTGATTATCAGCAATAAATCAGCAAAATTAGGGGTGCTCACTGAAATTAAATCAAAGTTCAAACACACATAAATGACAGGGCAAGATAGCACACTCTTGCTTTAAATCTGAACATGATAAGAAGCCAAGACATTTTGCTTATGGAGAGGTTCAAAGGTAAGCTGTTCATATGTCCTAACCATGCCCTTTTGAACAACGCTGATCCATTACTAAATAGCCATTCTTCTCATTCATATGTAAGTGTATTTTGTGAAAACTCTGATCCAGGCAGAGGGGAAACGTGTTTGGTCTTAATAAAGGCATGTAACATCTTAATTTAATTATTGTTTCTGATCAAAGTCTGTTTGAACTGTATGAAGAAAGTTTTGGGTATATGTTGGCTTTTTATCTGCTGGACAGTGTTGGCAAGAAAAGTGGGGAAAGAAACATTTTCCTCACCTCCAGGTCAAGGACCGTGGTGTAATTATTAACTGAAGAAAGCAAATCAAAACAGCAGACGATCATTGAGTCACATATGTGTTTTAAGAGGAGGACATCTGTGCCCTGCCCTCATTTCACACCTCGTTTCATCTAAAAAAAATATCTTCCCTCAATCAGAACTTAGAATTTAAATATAAAAGCATAATTTTATTATTACATCTAAAGATTGCTCAGACTATATAAATAGCTCAGCGCTCAGCAGACTTTAAAGGGATAGTCATAAATTAAGATTGTGTTATCATTTGCTCATCATTATGTCATTCCAAACCGGCATGACTTTCTTTCTTCTGTGGTACATACAATATGTGTATAACTGTTTTTGTCCATACAATGGAAGTCAATGGGGTCCAAAACAACATTGGAGCCCATTGACTTTGACTGTACGGACAAAAAATAGACATTTTTCAAAATATCTTTTTTTGTGTATACTCTTTTAGATGACAAACAAGTATCTTCTTTTTCAAACTATCACTTTAATTTCTCAATTACAATATGTCATAAATGACAAGAGTATAGATCTAAATAGCAGCTCTGATCATTTTATTTAATTTGATGATATGTTCACATTTATATATCACTTTTGATTGCAGACAGCAAATCTGAGCACAATTTAAGACACCGTTTTCTTCTGACGGATGGAAACTACAAGATTACTAAACTCTGTTTCTGAGGAGGCAAATAGGGCAAGCTGGAGACTTAAGCAAAATGTATGCACAATCCCCATTTGTCTTGATCTAATATTAACAAGATATCCTTTGTGATCATTCTTTCTTTTGAGATGAGAGTGCTATCAAGTGTGATTGAATGACACGACCACGGGTCTTTAAAATCATCAGTGGAGTGTCTATTTGTCTTTGTCTTTTTCAGCTTCACTTGATCAAAGGGAGATGCTGAAGACAACAAAAGATGGTGAGTATAGAATAGGGGTCAAAGGTGACATGACTACTAGTCATTTTCAAAAGCTCTTCAGCATCTGGATGTAATCATGACAGCAATGATGATACCATGATCTCTGTGGCTCAAACAAGACAAAGGAAAACTGTTCGCTGGCCTTCGTTTGGTTTTATATCCATTTATAGATAGATGCATGTACAATAGTGGCAAAAAGTTGACATCTTCACCCTTTGTTCAAATATTATTAAAAATTTGTAAATATATTGCATAGCTGTGGTTGTAGTTAATTGTTTTATCTGTGATAACGCAATGAAACATGCCAAATTGTGTGGACATCATTTTTGGCTGCATGAGCTGTCGTACAAAGTATGGAAGCTTGTTTCTACCACAGAATAAAACAATTTAAAAGATAACTGCGACTTTTTATCTTACAATTCTGACTTTTTTCTTACAATTGCAAGTTTATATCTCGCAATTCTCACTTTATAACTCGCAATTGCAACCATATCACGCAATTCTGAGAAAAGAATTGCGAGATAAAAAGTCGCAATTACCTTTTCTATTTTTTATTCTGTGGTGGAAACAAGCTTTCCAGCAACATAGTTTAGGCCCAGATCCGGTCCACATCTGGTACACGTTGAATCCACATGTACCAGATGTGGCCCGGATCTGGGCCGACACTATGTTGCTGTCTGGGTAATTATGAACACAAGCAAAAACAAGAGAGAACCAACAAAATATTAATAACTAATTATGTTGTAGTCAATGTATGCTTTTTCCTGTGGTTTTCTATGCATTAAAATAAAACCTGTAGCTATAGTTTGCCTTTTTTGCCACATAATTTTGTTAGATAAATGCCTCAACCTTGTTTAGAGTTTTGTTCTTCCCTCATATTTAAAAAATGTTAAATATTTTCCTCATATTGTGACGGTTTAATCGAACTTGTAGAGTCATTAAAAACATATCTCCATATCCCCTCTGGACATCACTTTTGGCCACTACTGTATATACAAACAAAAATTATACCAGTTTTCTAATACAGTTAGGCATACACATATAAAAAGAAGCACTTAGTTGTTAAAATATGCTGTTTTCAAGTCTTATCTTGCCTTGATTGCCATTGGTACCCCCTTAAAAATAGGTGCATGATGCCCCTGTGTGCTATTTGAATTTTTGTCTATTTCTTCTTTTCATTATCTGCAATGCATCTAACCAGCAATGACAGCGCTAATGTGTTTGCCTCTACAAATTCAATAGCTTGCGCAAAGCACAGAGAGTTTATCCAAACTGAAAAGACTCGTAACAGATGACTCACTGAGTGAGATGCTATTAATGCATGCTTCTGCAGTTGGTGAATGTTGCCTTTTATTCAATCCATACAGTGCATGAGACCAAAAATCACAAATGACGGTTTTCTTGTAGCTCAAACATCAGGGGTATAAGAGAGATGGCTGAGCATTAGGAATCCATTAAAGAGAGCATTTTAAGACAGTTGGGAAAGGGCTCCATTAGTCTGCAGTCCATACACTGCTCTCTCCTAGACAACCTGGTTACCGTTTGCATAAACAAGATAACAAGACGTGCGCTTATCATGCCTGGATCTCTGGCTGCTTTTCAGCCCATGTTGACTGAGGCTAAATACACTTGTTCTGAAGGCCACTGTGCTGGACAGAAACTGCAACACAGGAGCAGGGAATATAATATTTGTAATTGCACTTCAGTTGCATGTTGCATTTGCTGCCTGCATCTGTATTTAAGCTTTTAAGACCATAAATCAAGAACGATATCATATGCACTGTATCTCCCACCCCAACCACACTGTTGCTACTGTTTAAAACCATCTGTGTGGTTGTAATTAGTCAGCATGGCAGTGTTTAAAGAAACCGTATGATGGCGAAGTACCATATGCTGAAGCATTTCGGTTACAGCAGTGATTAGCTTTGGGCTTATGTCACAGCTCACCTCTTAAAAACTATACTGAAATTCACATGTGCATGTACATATGTTAAAACGTCACAGTTGAAGAAAGGTTAAAGGTGATTGGCTCGTTTCTGAATTATAAACACAGATGAAACCTATCACAATAGTTTGCGCTGTTGAATCTTTAGAATTGAATGATCTTTCCTATAAATAAACTGTGATATTTACATAATTGGTGTCCCATTTTGTATTATAGTATTTTGCCTAGACAGTGTCCTTACAATCATACTAGACAGTTTAAATGCAAAATGATTAATTGCATTGCACATTTAAAAGCATTAACAGAGCCATGTGGACGAGCACAGTGTTTTCTAACGCCAATACCTGACAAGAGTCCTTATGTCTCACAATTTAGAATTAAAGATGCAACTTACCTGAGCAATTTCAGAGATCACCACCCGGAAGACTCAGACCCTCATTCTGCTGAATTTGGCAACGTGTCACTGGGGTGATTCTGTAATCACATCATATCAAACTCCAAAGGTTCACTGTCCTGGGGCTGTTTTACAAGCCGGCGTGGTTAAACGTTAACCAGCTCTATCTCTGCCTCTTGCTGTAGGCCAGCCCTTTGACCAGGAACAGCACGATCATGATATGCCTGCAGCAGGGTGCCTCCTGAAACAGAGATCATGCTGCAAAAGGAATTGGCCTTTTTTTGTCCCAAATATTAGTAGCTCTTGATCTCTTGTTTTCACATCATCATAAAGGCCAAAGTCAAATGCACAAATATACTGAAAAGTAATATATTCGCATCAATTCAACACAGAGACAAAAGGTGTCAAAATTGTACCTTTAGGGATACAACAGCTTGTCACTGGGGCAGTACCCTTAAAAGGACATATTTGTACCTTTTTTACCACAAAAAGGTCCATAGTAGTACCTTAAGGTAAGTATTTGTACTCTAAGGTACTAATATGCACCTTTTAGGAGTAAAAAAAGGTACAAATATGTCCTTTTAAGGGTACTGCCCCAGTGACAAGCTGTTGTACCCCTAAAGGTACAATTTTGACACCCTTTTTCTCTGTGAAGGGGCCTGAGATTAATTATAAAGGTGGGACCAGCAATTCAGCAGTATATAGACAGGTTTTTTTCTGGATCCCCCTCGGCACAGGGCCCGGGACAATGTTTAAAGTTGCCCTTACTGCTGACGGTCCTATATCCTATTTGCAAGGTAACATTTAATGATTAAATGCACCATAAGTCGCCATCTTCTCTTAAACAGATTTTACACAAAAGGGTTTTGTATAAGAGGGGCACAAGAGGGTGCTAGAGACACCATAGAACATCTTTTAAAAAAGAGAAAAAAACAGACATACTAGGGCTTTCAAAGACAGTAAATACTGTTCAAAAGTTTTATTTTATTGCAGCAACAGTGTATTAAATTGATAACCTAAAATTCTCAAAAAAGGCATCACAGTTTTCACAAAAATATTAAGCAGAACTGTTCTCAACAGTGAACATAATAAAAAATATTTCTTGAGTTCCAAATGAGCATATTAGAATTATTTCTGAAGGATCATGTGACAATGAAGACTGGAGTAAAAATTCAGCTTTGTCATCACAGGAATAAATAAAACTTACATTAACATTAAAAGAAGAGTAAAATATTATTAAACTTCGATAATATTTCACAATATAACTTTTACTGTATTTTTGATCAAATAACAGCATTCTTGGTGAACATAAGGTACTTTCAAAAACATTAAAAAATCTGACCTCAAACCTTTGAACGATCATGCATATACATAATCCTATAATAATATGATTTTTCTCACACAGAATAAATAGGTTTTTATGAAAACATGCCTTTATATTTTAGGAATGGAACCACTGATCATCATTTTTGAGGGTCTTTTGCATCAAAGAGTCTGAAAACACTGACCAAGTGCCATGTTTTTCTGTTTTAAACTTCTAGATTGTTCTTTCTTTCCACTCAACACCAGGTATTGATAAAGTAAACATGCTACTGCTGATGTCTTGTTGTCATGGCCCACTGTTTGCTGTCTCCCGACTTGTTTGACTTTGATATGGGCAAGTGGTCCCATAGTCCCTGTGCTCTCACGACAAACTCTGCTGTGCACTATGTGCTAGCATCTACTGACCTGAATTTCACATGGATACAGCCAGTACAATACAACTGACGTCCAACAGTGAAGTTCACCAAGTATGTATTAACTAAGGAGGCATCCTTTCGGTTGGTCTGTAGTGAAGACTGAAAATTGCTAGTATTTATATTTTATAAATAATGGCGCCCCCTTGTGAAGAAAAGCACCTTATGTCTAAAGAGGGGGGGTGTGTGGGGCATTATTTTTGTACATGTGAGATCCAGACAATCAGGGGTGTGAATGGTGATTCATACAACTCTTTGCCTCTTTAAATGCAAATGTGGCTGTGGATAGACCATTGTCTATAAGACATATTGAAAACAGTTCCACAGATAGTAACAAGAGGATATATGTAGCACGCCGAAAAGCCTGAGAGCTATTGAGTCTTAAAAAGCTTCTTTTATTGACTATTGATTTCTGTTTGGTCCATGTGCAAATAGGGCTTTCTTTACTTAAGCTCTGCCTCACACAATCAGTCACACACACTCATGATCACACCATAAAGCTCTACACAATTCCATTTCACTAAAGTGTGTTTTTATTATATTTTCTGAATTAAACAGGCAGCGCTCATGAGTGTCCAGTGCGTCTTGCATCATTAGCTGCCGTTGTTCTCCTCCTCTCTGACTCGGGCGCCATTGCTTGACAGCCTTTGACACTTCTTTGGGAGGATAAAAATTGATTCGTTCAGAACCCTGTTCCATATAGATACAGTTAAAAATATGTTTTTCGGTAACACTTTATTTTGATGGGTCACTTTAGACATTCTACTAACTATAATTAACTTTGCAACTACATGTCAACCACCAGTCATGAGAGTATTAGTAGACTGTCTGCTTAATATCTGCTAACTCTTTGGGCCCTATCATACACCCGGCGCAATGCGGCGTGACACAAGTGTTTTTTGCTAGTTTCAGCCCGACGCAGTTATCATTTTCACGTCCTGCGCCATGTTGTTTAAATAGCAAATGCATTTGCGCCCATTTGTGCGCCCATGGGCGTGCTGGTCTGAAAACGAGGTGTGTTCAGGCGCATTGTTGGCGCGTTGCTATTTTGAGGCAATTGAAATAGACTGCGCCATTGACCAACAAAAACCTGGTCTATATTTGTTTTGTTATTTAAAGAGCATGTTAGTAATATGCGCCTATAGGCAGGAGCACAACGCGTGTACACTCTGCTTATTACACACACAGGGACATGCAGCAGCACACAAACATTTTTAAATATTAAAAATAAAAGGATTCCTCTCTGGAGAAGCGTTCAGTCTTTCCACTCGCAAATTCCGCCATGTAAATAGCAAATCTACCATGGTGCAAGCACAACTGGCTTTTAAAGGGAATGGGAGATGAGACTCTGATTGGTTTATTGCATGTTATGCCCAAAACACAACCATGTCTCATTAAGAGAATAGGGACAACCCTTTTAGACCATGCACTTGGCGTGCCGACCATTTTTCCCGTCGTTAAACTAGCAAAAGTGGATTCGGACATGCCCTAAGTGCACTTGCGCCGTGCGCTTCAGACCATGCGCTTAGATAATTAAAATGGGGCCCTTTATTTTGATGGTCCCTCAACAGACATTCTACTGACTATAAGTAACTTTGCAAGTACGTCAACTTATTCCACTAACCCAAGTCCTAACACCTAACCCTAACCTAACAGTCTACTAATACTCTAATGAGAGTTAGTTGACATGTAGTTGCAAAGTTACTTATAGTTAGTACAATGTCTAGAGTGGACTATTGAAATAAAGTGTAACCTGTTTTTCTTATAAACAAAAGCATTCAGGTTTTTAAAATGCATATGAAGTGCATATTTTATAGCTCTTTTGTTATTCTAAAGTTAGCAGTGTTTCAACATACTGTACGTATTCTGGTTAAAAATGGCCTGATTTTAATTTTCTTATTGACATAGTACAAATAGTACCAAAAAAGAGGAATTTATGTAACTGAACACATAAAAAGTATTGTAACAGGAATAAAGTCAGCAAAATGTCAGGGGGACCTTGTCATTTAAAAAAATAGTTAACCTAAAACTCCAATAAAACACAATAAAGAACAATATAATTGGTTCATATGAGTTTTTCCAGATCCGTTTTGAGCTTCGGAGCATTTAAATATTTAAACTGTTTTGGCTAGACCATATGCAACCACCAGAACGGATGTTATAATGTAACCACAACTAAGTGCAAGATGGGAATTACCAAAATGTTTGCACTAAAATGTTAATCTTTGAATGCTACCTCTGTAAAATTGGTGGTTATGAATAATTATGTCCGCAATAACTATATTTTAATTGTTAAATAAATATTTATATTGATTAGCCCTAGAAAACCAACACTGATTCTTTTGGACATATTGGCTGTCAATTTTTTTTTTGTGTATACTGTATATTCTTACATGCATTATTCATTCATTTAGCCATGGTGAAATTCAGCAGCTGAATAAGCGGCTGTTCAATACAGTCCTCTCTGCCAGGCTGCTGTTGTGCCCAGACACAGTGTACTGTAGCTAATAGAAGCATTTCCCACTAGAATGCTAACTAATACATTTAGCTCCCTCTTCATAAGCATAAGAAGACTCAATTACAGACATGATCGTTGGGAGATCAGCTGGGAGAGAACTTTAATTCTCTCAAATCAGATCAGCATGGAAATACCATGAGTTCACCTTTATCTGATTTAAATTTAGGTTAACTATACCTTAATATACTGCATGTGTGCTGATAGGCAAGATGATAAGAAGAAAGCCATAATGTAAGATAACAAGTGATTTTAAATCTATTTGATAGCCAGTTACATCATCATTATGTAGTACACTCTTTAAAATAAAGCCTTTTTATTGGCATCTATGGTTCCATGAAGAACCTTTAACATCCATGGATCCGTTCCATTCCACAAAAGGTCCTTTATAGTGGAAAAGGGTTCTGTAGGTTTTTGAAATTTTCTTCACACTAAGAAAAAATGGTTCTTGTAAGAACTGTTCACTCAAAGGTTCTTTGGGGAACCAAAATGGTTATTCTATGGCATCACTGCGAAAACCTTTAGGTACCCTTTTGGAACTTTATTTTCATGAGTGTACTACAGTAGTGGATTATGTGAATTATTAACTCAGCATGCTTAGAGATGTGTTTCAAAAGGTGGCTTCCTTAAGGAAAACTGGGCTGCTCTTGCCTGGTTTGTACAAACCCGATTCCAAAAAAGTTGGGACACTGTACAAATTGTGAATAAAAAAGGAATGCAATAATTTACAAATCTCATAAACGTATATTTTATTCACAATAGAATATAGATAACATATCAAATGTTGAAAGTGAGACATTTTGAAATGTCATGCCAAATATTGGCTCATTTTGGATTTCATGAGAGCTACACATTCCAAAAAAGTTGGGACAGGTAGCAATAAGAGGCCGGAAAAGTTAAATGTACATATAAGGAACAGCTGGAGGACCAATTTGCAACTTATTAGGTCAATTGGCAACATGATTGGGTATAAAAAGAGCCTCTCAGAGTGGCAGTGTCTCTCAGAAGTCAAGATGGGCAGAGGATCACCAATTCCCCCAATGCTGCGGCGAAAAATAGTGGAGCAATATCAGAAAGGAGTTTCTCAGAGAAAACTTGCAAAGAGTTTGAAGTTATCATCATCTACAGTGCATAATATCATCCAAAGATTCAGAGAATCTGGAACAATCTCTGTGCGTAAGGGTCAAGGCCGGAAAACCATACTGGATGCCCGTGATCTTCGGGCCCTTAGACGGCACTGCATCACATACAGGAATATAACTGTAATGGAAATCACAACATGGGTTCAGGAATACTTCCAGAAAACATTGTCGGTGAACACAATCCACCGTGCCATTCGCCGTTGCCGGCTAAAACTCTATAGGTCAAAAAAGAAGCCATATCTAAACATGATCCAGAAGCGCAGGCGTTTTCAGAAGCCTGCATCTCTGATGGTATGGGGTTGCATGAGTGTGTGTGGCATGGGCAGCTTACACATCTGGAAAGGCACCATCAAGGCTGAAAGGTATATCCAAGTTCTAGAACAACATATGCTCCCATCCAGACGTCGTCTCTTTCAGGGAAGACCTTGCATTTTCCAACATGACAATGCCAGACCACATACTGCATCAATTACAACATCATGGCTGCGTAGAAGGATCCGGGTACTGAAATGGCCAGCCTGCAGTCCAGATCTTTAACCCATAGAAAACATTTGGCGCATCATAAAGAGGAAGATGCGACAAAGAAGACCTAAGACAGTTGAGCAACTAGAAGCCTGTATTAGACAAGAATGGGACAACATTCCTATTCCTAAACTTGAGCAACTTGTCTCCTCAGTCCCCAGACGTTTGCAGACTGTTATAAAAAGAAGAGGGGATGCCACACAGTGGTAAACATGGCCTTGTCCCAACTTTTTTGAGATGTGTTGATGCCATGAAATTTAAAATCAACTTATTTTCCCCTTAAAATTATACATTTTCTCAGTTCTCTCACATTTGATATGTCATCTATGTTGTATTCTGAATAAAATATTGAAATTTGAAACTTCCACATCATTGCATTCTGTTTTTATTCACAATTTGTACAGTGTCCCAACTTTTTTGGAATTGGGTTTGTAATTTATGCATCACTATACTGTAGGTAACCATCAACACTGAAATTAAGTCACAGTTTTATCTGACAGTAGGTATGATAAATATAGACTTTTTTTTAGTTTAGCGTTTAAATAACCCTTGTACCTTCTTACCTTCTACCATATTCACTTTTGAAAAATAAGAGAAACAGCACTTTGATATACAAAACAATATTTGCAGCTGTAGGAAAGAGGCATCATCTTCTGTGAGTTCGGTCAGCAGGGTACAGTCTCCGGGAATTTGTATGAGGGCACTTGAGAATCACATCCTGGCAGGAGTGAGATCCGAGTGCTACAGATTCAATGGATGAGAGAGGTGTTGAAAAGACAAGTTTCATCCCCTGGCAATTATAACAGCCAAGGAAGTAATCTGTTCCACCACAGGAGATCAGAATGAGGGTGCTAACCTAAAAATAAATCCATGTCATTGAAGTCCTATTGAAAAGCTGCAAAATAACAAACAATGCCCACATCATGGTGAATTCCAGCAATATTTCTTTCTTCAACTCTCTCTAGGGTAAAAAAGGAATAGTTCAAAAACTGTCATTATTCACTCACTTTAATACCATGCAGAGAATATTTAAAGAATCTTCATGCAGCTTTCTTGGATTCAACAACATTTCATACATGCCGGTCAAGCTTCAAAGAATACAGAAAAAACCCATAAAGGACCATCCATACAAAACTATGCTGCAAGAATGACATTTTTTTTAGACCAAAACCCAGGAACAAGTTAGCATTGTAGCACTTCCGGTTCCATTGTCCTGAAGTCAATGGGTTTTTTGAATGGGTTTTTGGTTAAATGCCTGAAATAAGGTCTGTGGTTAACTGAAGCTCAAGATATTTTTACATTTTATTCTACAAGATAAAATACATCACCTTGTGAACTTTTTTAGACTTTTACTTCTTTTGAAAAAGGTGGTTTCTAATAATTGGCTAAATGGGACACACCATCACACTGAATAGGAAAACTCTACTAAAAAAATATACTAGTCCACTTTCACATTTTCATTGTGTTTATAATCGTGCTATAATCATCCTAACACGAACTTTCAGGGAAAATGTTTTTTAAATAGAGACTAAAAAGCTGTTGGAACCTTAAAGGGGACCTAATATGCCCCTTTTCAAAGTCTTGAGTTTGTTTTTGGGGTCTAATAGGTTTTCACGCTTGAATGTTAAAAAAAGCACATTATTTTTTTTATGTTTTATATTATTGCAGCTTCTCTCTTTCCAGTCTGTCATTAAAGTTCTGTTTAGTTCCTGTCTCTATAAAGCCCCTCCTTCTGAAAAGCACAGTGTGCTCTGATTGGTTGGCTGGATCAGTGTGTTGTGATAGGTCAACCACTTAGAGCGTGTTTGGGAAATGTCACACTCCTTACAATAACTGTGAGTTTTAACATTAATAGGCTATAAACAAACTACATCATATTTAGGCTTCACAATTCATAAAAGTTGTTTCCATTTATGAAGATTATCATGATGAACAAACTTTTATTGGTCGCAGAGCTTATTTTATGCAATAAACCAAATGCCATGGAAAAATCATATTTGTTTTTTTGTCGAGTGATCAAGGGTGATGCTAACTTCCGGGTTGGCCTACAAAAATATGTCATAATATGCTGTAATTATGTGCATAGAGGCAAGAAACCCCCCCCCCCACACACACACTTACTGGGCAAATATAGGCTACTGTACAGTATGTATCTAAATGCTCTTCAAATTCCTTATTCAAACTAGCATGTCACATTCAGTTATATAACACATGTGGGAGCCAATGGCGTTTTGGCACCAAACTTGGTGTGCCTTAAATCTGATTCTCAAAAATCAAAGCTATTACATAAATGATTTCAAAGCACTTGAAATGCAGCACACAAGTTGCATGGACATGAGGGTGAGTAAATGACATTTTTGGGTGAACTATCCCTTTAAGTGCTCTTCTGCATTCGTATTGAGTAAATCTGTACTTAAGACTCCCAGCCCCCTCCTTTCCATCACAGTCTCTCAGCAACATCAGCTCAAACAGCGTCTCCTCCTCCCTCCATTTAGATAAATCCAGCAGTAGAGGCGCATGATGACATAAACATCATTGATTTTGCAACATCCTGTCTTCACTTAGGGACACTCTACAGTTTCGATGAGAGAAATCGTATGCATTACAGGAAGACCATTGACTGTCAGACCATTGAATGTCTGTCTGAAAGCTGATACTCCTTCCCCTAGAGAGCTGCGGATGGCATTGCCTCATTGGGATGAGATAACCAACCATGCTCAAATTTTGTGAATCACAGCAGGTTTTCTCTTGTGTGACATAAACAAAGCAGAGAGAACAGAAGTCAAGGTGACCTGATCAGTCAGACGGAGAAAAAAAATAGTTGAACAAACAAAAAGGGCTATATTGTTTTTGCTAGAATTTTGCTGAGAACAAATTCATAAAGTCAAAATTGCAAACTGATTTAGTAACATAGTTGTTGTGCTCTAGTCTTTACCATCTGTAAGGTTGAACAGTGAAATCCTTTTTCCATATTCTAGACCAGTGGGTTTGTAAAGATTAACTTTAGCTTTTCTTGGATGACTGAGCCAAGGCAACAATATGCATAATATGATATATGAGGTGTTTCCATTCAGAGGCTGTAAATAACAGCTTTTGCTGTTAATGCAAAAAGATTGATTGTATAATAGGCCACCAGAAAAATAAAGTAAAATAAGAAAAGAACAAATTTAAAGCACCATTTTCCCCCTTGTACTTACTAAGAATATCACAAATTTAGCGTCAGTGACTCTGGTTAGAGGGTTACATAACTATATGGGTAGACCTGAAGAAGCCAGAACAAATATACAGTAACTTAATAAATTGCTAGAAATCAATGCTATAACTAACAAACAAGCAAATAAACATTAAATAAATACATAAAAAATTGAATTTATATATCAGAAAAACCCAACACACACCAATCATTTCAATACTATTTATTTAATTAATTAATTAATATATAATATAGTTAATAATAGTATCTATTTAAAATAAAATTAATATTTCAGTCACAAAAAAACAATCACACAAAAATGTAAACAAGCAAACAAACAAATAAATAATTTGTTTAATAATGTTGTTTGCTACTAAAATACAGGGTTTAATATGAAGTTGGCCCACCCTTTGCAGCTATAACAGCTTCAACTCTTCTGGGAAGGCTTTCCACAAGGTTTAGGAGTGTGTTTATGGGAATTTTTGACCATTCTTCTAGAAGCGCATTTGTGAGGTCAGGCACTGATGTTGGACGAGAAGGCCTGGCTCACAGTCTGCACTCTAATTCATCCCAAAGGTGTTCTATCGGGTTGAGGTCAGGACTCTGTGCAGGCCAGTCAAGTTCCTCCACACCAAACTCACTCATCCATGTCTTTATGGACCTTGCTTTGTGCACAGGTGCGCAGTCATGTTGGAACAGGAAGGGGCCATCTCCAAACTGTTCCCACAAAGTTGGGAGCATGAAATTGTCCAAAATGTCTTGGTATGCTGAAGCATTAAGAATTCCTTTCACTGGAACTAAGGGGCCAAGCCCAACCCCTAAAAAAAAAAACCCACACCATAATCCCCCCTCCACCAAACTTTACACTTGGCACAATGCAGTCAGGCAAGTACCGTTCTCCTGGCAACCGCCAAACCCAGACTCGTCCATCGGATTGCCAGACAGATAAGCGTGATTTGTCACTCCAGAGAACACGTCTCCACTGCTCTAGAGTCCAGTGGCGGCGTGCTTTACACCACTGCATCCGACACTTTGCATTGCACTTGGTGATGTAAGGCTTGGATGCAGCTGCTTGGCCATGGAAACCTATTCCATGAAGCTCTCTACGCACTGTTCTTGAGCTAATCTGAAGGCCACACGAAGTTTGGAGGTCTGTAGCTATTGACTCTACAGAAAGTTGGCGACTTCTGCGCTCTGTGCGCCTCAGCATGCGCTGACCCTGCTCTGTGATTTTACGTGGCCTACCACTTCGTGGCTGAGTTGCTGTTGTTCCCAATTGCTTCCACTTTGTTATAATACCACTAACAGTTGATCGTGGAATATTTAGTAGTGAGGAAATTTCACGAATGGACTTATTGCACAGGTGGCAACCTATCACGGTACCACGCTTGAATTCACTGAGCTCCTGAGAGTGACCCATTCTTTCACAAATGTTTGTAGAAGCGTCTGCATGCCTAGGTGCTTGATTTTATACACCTGTGGTCATGGAAGTGATTGAAACACCTGAATTCAATGATTTGGAGGGGTGTCCCAATTCTTTTGGCAATATAGTGTATATATAATATTTTATTTATTATAATAAATATAATATTTAAACAAACAAACAAACAAATAAAAATATTAGTTAGTGTGGTTTTTGATTGTTACAGAAAGATAAATCATATTTTTTGTTTATTAATGTATTTATCTATAGTTTGTTTGTTATAAAATTATTTTAGCTAGTTGTTTTTCAAGAAGACTTTGTCGAGCCTGCATCTGTACACTGTAAAAAAAAATTCTGTTAAATCTACAGTAAAAAACGGTAGCCAGAAATTGTATCATAAAAATAGCAACGTTTTAGGTTTAACAGATTTAACTTAAATTTACAGTAAAAAAAACGTATTTCATTAACTTATTTGACCACCCTATTGAAGTACTAATATCTATTTTGTACCTTTGTAATACACTGACAATAACCAACAACAGATGGTGATAAAAAAGTCACATGATGAATGAAAGCTCATCACAAACAGCTTTTCGACTAGCTGAGAATGAAAATAAACATATATATAAGATGCACAATGTCATTCACACAAACACCAAACACCATGGCAACACACATAACATAATTATTAATTGCATTAAGCATTAATTGAACAACATTAGACGTAACTTAAAACCTTTATGTAGTCTAAAGGTAGAAAAAACTAAGAAACAGTTATTTCAACGAAAATACATCAAATGTGAAGTGTCATGCAGGGAATTCTGGGAATGCCAATTTATGGTTTTTATGGCTTGACAATGATTTGTTCTTTTTTACTTCCAAAAACTGTACATTTAATGGTATTTTACTGTACAATTACATTAAACGTACGTTTAGATATATTACAGTTAGGCTATTCACTGTAAAGCCTATATTACGGAAACTTTGTTAACCAATTAGCCTAACAGTTTTTTTTTTTTTTTTTTTACAGTCTTTTACCATTAAAATCACGATCATTTCTTACAGTGTACATTACTGTGTCTGAGTGCTGCGTGGACTTACACACTAAGCCACGTCACTAATCATATATGTTTATTGATTCTATTTAAGGCTCAATCGTGTGTTAAGAAAGCGTTTGCGGTAGACTGGAACGGAGTGACCAGGTCTCTCTGGGGAAGGAGGGAGAGGAACATCTAATTGGTTTCTCAATGAAACAATCGTCCCATTCTGCAGGAAGGGTGCGCACGGAGCGCAGCTGCTCTGTGGTGAGGTGAATCTTGACTGATAGAGTTAAGACATAATTCCGCGGGAGTTGCGTTCGGTCTTCTTCTGTTCAAACTTCAAACATGAGTGAGTTAGACGAAGAATTTGCCAAGATGCTGCTCATAAAAGAGGAGAGGATAAAGGAAATGGAGAGGCTGCTGTCGGCAAAGGAGCAGGAGGTGAATGAACTGAAGAGAAAGCTGCACAAATGTCAGTCAGTGCTGCCGAGCGCTATTGGACCCAGAAGAACCAGGCGCGCGCAGGGCATCTCAGCAGAACCACAGACCTTCAAGTCTTTCCAGGACTTGACAAGCGAAGCTTTGCGCAAACACCCCAAGTCGGACAGGTAAGAGCCCTTCATTTACTATGTATAGACGTGTGTTTTTTGCATCGGTGTCACCACCAGACTGTGGATAGTCTCTGTTACCCCGCAGTGTGACTATACTACTACACTTATCAAGATTAGATTTTCACACGTGACTATACTACACTATCCCAGCTATAACAAAAATATGTTCTTAGAACGTTTTGCTAACGTTCCAATTAACTTTGAGAGAACATTGCCAGAACGTTAGGGGAGTTCTGAGAATGTTCCCTGTCAGCTGGGATACGAATACAATTTTACACGACTATACAAACCAAAGGCAATATTTTGTCATATTGTATGACTATAGGCTACTATACTATACTATACTATGCTATACTATACTATACTATACTATACTATACTATACTATACTATACTATGCTATGCTATTCTATACTATACTATACTATACTGGCCTAAACCTGGTAAGAATGAAATCTGGAACTGAGAAAAATGACTTTTTTTCACACTCTCAATGTGAACAGAAACTAGTCGATCCATGATCTGTTGTATAAGAATTAATTGATTGTTAGACATAAGTTACATCGCAGCATATTGTGGACAGGTGCAGAGTAGTGATGGGTGCTTAATTTTATTGATTGTACTTTTTGTGCTTGATTGTACTGTAGACGGGCATCACCATATTTTATTGGAGAAATCAGTTCTTAAAACTTGCTTAGAATGAGTCATGGGTACTTCAGTGTATTGTCACTGACCTGTTAAATATTTCTCCCAAGTTTCAGTACTTTTTTTTAATGCAACTTGCTCTTTCTGGGAATTAAATGAGTGTAGCATGCTTTCCGAGTTGTGGGTTAGGGTCAGGGTTTAAAATGCTTCTGTTTTTACTTTCACCAATTTTGCCTCTAACTTGCAATGGATAAAATGAGATGCAGGTTCCATGTAAATTTTTGTTTTATTAAAGTGTTTATAGCATAGAACCAAGCTATATGCATCCTAATTAGCTAACATTAACATAATCTTGGTCCGTAATGCCTAATATAATGCATTCACATAAAGGTTCACATCTGGTCTAATGCTCTTAGGCATAAAAGCACTCTTTCACACTCTTGCTCAGTGTCCAATAGGCCTTTTGTACAGCCCTAACCTTGTTGAATATTTAATGCTGGTTGTTAAATATTTAATGTCATAGATAGTCACTGCTATATTTAGGATTCATATATTATAACTTTCAACTTTTCCTGGAAACATGTGGAATGTGCCACATATAGTGGGAATAAGTAAACCCCATTTCTGTAAATGAATATCTTTATTAACTTCTGCAGGGGGCAGCGGGAGCTGTGGCTTGCTGAATATGAATGAGATTTATGCTACATTTTCATTTTGCTTTTGAAAATAATAAAAAACAGAAGTACAGTTTGGGATTGTAATATGCAGTCTTGGCAGTTCTTTTAACTATTGGCTGCACTTTAAAATAACTCAAAAGTAAAATAACTTCCTGTTAGTAGCCACTAGATGTCAGTAAAATGTCATCACCCCATGAGGGGTTGATACTAAAACAGTGAGGAATCTACACCGATTAGGCATAACATTATGATCACTGACAGGTGAAGTGAATAACACTGATTATCTCTTCATCACGGCACCTGTTAGTGGGTGGGATATATTAGGCAGCAAGTGAACATTTTGTCCTCAAAGTTGATGTGTTAGAAGCAGGAAAAATGGGCAAGCGTAAGGATTTGAGCGAGTTTGACAAGGGCCAAATTGTGATGCTAGATTACTGGGTCAGAGCATCTCCAAAACTGCAGCTCTTTTACTGAAAGTGCCAAACAGTGTGCACGTGAGCATCAGAACTGGACCACAGAGCAATGGAAGGCCTGGTCTGATGAATCACATTTTCTTTTACATCATGTGGATGGCCGGGTGCGTGTACGTCGCTTACCTGGGGAACACATGGCACCAGGATACACTATGGTAAGAAGGCAAGCCGGTGGAGGCAGTGTGATGCTTTGGGCAATGTTCTGCTGGGAAACCTTGGGTCCTGCCGTCCATGTGGATGTTACTTTGACACGTACCACCTACCTAAGCATTGTTGCAGACCATGTACACCCTTTCATGGAGACGGTATTCCCGGGTGGCTGTGGCCTCTTTCAGCAGGATAATGCGCCTTGCCACAAAGCAAAAATTGTACAGGAATGGAGCACAACAACGAGTTTGAGGTGTTGACTTGGCCTCCAAAATCCCCAGATCTCAATCCAATCGAGCATCTGTGGGATGTGCTGAACAAACAAGTCCGACCCATGGAGGCCCCACCTCGCAACTTACAGGACTTAAAGGATCTGCTGCTAACATCTTGGTGCCAGATACCACAGCACACCTTCAGGGGTCTAGTGGAGTCCATGCCTCGACGGGTCAGGGCTGTTTTGGCAGTAAAAGGGGGACCAACACAATATTAGTATTATACACCTAGTCGGTGTATAACAGGCACTGAAAGCTGCACTCAGGCTGCGTCCGAAATCGCACACTTCCCTACTATATAGTAAAACAGTATGTGACAAAAAAAGTATATCGGAATTCACAGTACTCATAAAAGAGTAGGCAAAAAGTACCTACTACTTCTGGCGAGATTCTGAATGATGGACACTTTACTATCCCATGAGGCCACGGGAGAGTTTGTGAATGGTAGTGAAGCGACGCAATTGATGCTGGTAGGTCACATGATAATGACAACATGGCGAATGTAGTATGTCCAGATTACATTCATACTACACACACTCATACTATATAGAACATACTTTTGTAGCCCTTGCAAAGTAAGTACTTATTCAAAATAAGAGAGTATGCGATTTCGGTCGCAGCCTCAGTATTGTTTTACAGTAGTCATTATACTGACACCTATCATGAAGTGTGGATGGAAAAGAAAACGTCATTGGTTGATGATGCCATTGTAGTGCACTTACAAGCATATTTATGATTGTAAATAATTTATTAAGCAATTAATTGTGACAGAGAGTTATTGAGTGAGTAGTATTTAGCTGTGTCATGTGATCTCAACATGGCAGCCATCATGACGGTGGATAAAAAAAGATTTTTCTAGGCCACTGATATCACTGGAGCGTTCATTACATATGATTCAGTTTAAACATTTTATCAAAAGTACTATTCATTTAGGAGTAAAAAAAATGGTTATTGAGGTTTAAATGAAGCTATATTTATCCATATGTAAAATATATGTAACCAAGGTATGTATAAAATGTACGGTATGTTAGTTACATTAAATACATAAATTTAAATACTTTTGGCATTTAATATATATATATATATATATGGTGAGGGAGTTGTATACAGTATAATTAAGTTTTTTTTTTCATAATATTGTGTGAAATATTATTACAATTTAAAAAACTTTTTTCTATTGTAATATATTTTAACATGTAATATTTGTAGATTATGGATTTTCATGATTCTTTGATGAATAAAAAAAAGTTCAAAACAACAACATTCATTTGAAATATAAATCTTTAAAATATAAATCTTTTGTATTGTCAACATTATCAACATTTTTAATTTCCCTATTGATCAGTTTAATGCGTCCTTGCTGAATAAAAGTATTATTATTATTATTTTTATTAATCTTACTTACCCCTAACTTTTGAATGGTAAGGTTTCCAGAAAAAAAAATATTAAGCAGCAAAAAGAGCTTGCTTAAGCAGCAAACCAGCATATTGATTATATTTTATATGTTTTGATTATTATTTTTAAATAAATTAAAATAGAAAACAGTTCTTTTAAATTGTAATAATATTCCACAATATTATTGGTATTTTAAACCTTATAACATTTAACATTTGTTCTTTTTAATATAGCGTCATATACACTGTACATAGCCAGTTTCTTGTGACTGATAAAAAGCGATCTCTTTGACAAATACTGCCCACCCTCTTCTCTGATCCTGTGTGTTCTAATGTAGAACTCCTTATATAATCAACAAGCTGCTTGAAAAGCACTTGAGAATGGAAAGTGTGTTATCTTTCCTGTGCTTGTCCTGCAGATACGGGCTCAGGCCTTCCACATTAGCATCACATCTCTCACGTCCACATTGGCGCAGACACTTTGATCTGTGCCTGGTCTCCAGTTTGTGTAAATGGTTTGCGAGAACGACAGAGCCTCATCAATAGTGCTTAATTGGTCTTTTCTGCTATGCATGATAAATGGGATTCACATTCATTTTAGGGCAGTACTCATGGAAATCATTTAAAATGAAGGCATGGACTAGATACTGAATAATGTCCCTGGTGAGGTTTGTGTGCTACATTGTGGATTTTAAGATTCAGGACATTTATTAACATCCTTTCTACCAAACTAACAGAATGGTATAAAACAAGAAATGTTGCTTTATGAAAAAGACATAACAAATATAACAGTTTGCAAACATGATTTCTTCAGCTTAATCTTCATATAATTATAATATATATGTAAAAAGCAATTCCTTTGAGGTACTGATGTTATTGTAGCTATTTGCAGCGGTTTGTGTTAAATCTTTATCTCTGTCTGGGTATGTTGCAGATTTTCTCCACAAGAGGGCGCTTTTGACCCTATTTTTAAAAATTGTGTGTTCTTGCCATATGTGACCCTGGACCACAAAACCAGTCATAAGTCGCACGGGTATATTTGTGGCAATAGCCAACAATACACTGTATGGGTCAAAATGATCGATTTATTTTCTTTTATGCCAAAAATCATTAGGATATTAAGTAAAGATATTTTGTAAATTTCCTACCGTAAATATATAAAAAATGTATTATTATTAGTAATATGCATTGCTAAGGACTTACTTTAAAGCCGATTTTCTCAATATTTAGAATTTTTTTGCACTCTCAGATTCCATATTTTCAAATAGTTGTATTTTGGCCAAATATTGTCCTATCCTAACAAACCATACATCAAGCTTATTTATTCCGCTTTCAGATGATGTATAAATATCAATTAAAAAAAAAATTACCCTTATGACTGGTTTTGTGGTCCAGGGTCACATATAGCAACTTATTATCATTTTAGCTTAGTGATTATATATGCATATGTATGAAGCAGTTTTATTTGTTATTTTAGCCAAGTTGTGATTCACACTCAAAATTCAAAATTTTTGCTATTTTATTTAACGCGTGGAGGAAAACACCAGTGTGAATCACAACTGAATTCTTGATATAATTAAAAGGATTCACACAAAACGAGACAATATATGAGACGAGAGAGCACAGTGTAAATGACTGTTATTTTAGTATCATTGATATATTATTATAGTTTTTTATTAATATTTTGAATGAACTGTTTTACGTCTGCTTTCTTTTTAATTTTAGTTAAAGTTTTAGTAATGCTGTTGTTTTTTTTGTCAATTTTATTAGTCATTTTTTATTATTTTATTTATTATTATTTTAGTTTTAGTTTATTTAGTTTTAGTTATTTTAATACTTCAATTTAAAGAAAACAAAAATGATTAATGTTTCCTTCACAACTAGCTGAAATTAATAATAATAATAATAATAATTTATATAATATTTTATTTCAGTTAACATTTTTTTTTATAAGTAATGATTTTTTAAAATATTTTATAAAATTGTATTTAATGATAATAACCCTGTTTTGTAATCATAATGTTCTAGGATTCCATAGGTTTCTATCTAACAGGCTTTCTGATAGCGTAATACACATCAAGTGCACAGAGGGCAGACAAGTGTAGCAATTTCATTCTCAGAGGAACAATTTTAGCTTTTTCCCCCTCAACCAGAAGGTGGGCCAGTTAATGAGGTGAAGTGGAGCACCAGCTGGTCGTGTGTTAATGGGAAGGAAGGATCCAGTTGATGTTATAGGGCCTGTGAAGAAGAATCATGCGGTTGAACTCCAGAGCATCATCTACAGCTTGTTCTGTGCTGATGAAGTAAAGCTGCAGTAGGTTAAACAACTGCCACAGAAGCTTTGTGCACATGGACATCATTAGCGTTGTATTTAAATGTCACTGAACAGTGAGAGTCTGCAGTAAACACTCATCAATGAGATACAGCAGTCATGTTAATATATGAACTTGAAAAGATCATAATTGCAGCAGTGTTAAATGTTGATGGATTCCTTCTGTCAGTAGACTATAAAACTAATTTATATAGGCATATATCCTACCCAAACGTAAAATCAGAGGGAAATGATAGGAGAATAACACTGATGAAGCCTAAACTTGACATAAACTGTAAACATGTCTCTCAAATCTGATTGGTTGATGAAATGTTGTTCCTGGATAAAACAAAGATGTTGATCCAGGAACATGTTGCACTTGGTAAAATGATGTTCACCAAACTTCACTAAAAGTGACATTTTGGTCATATACAATATTTTGTGTTTCATAATAGATAGAGTAATTTTCACTTTGCTGGCAATTTAATGGCAGTGATTCTTCTTTGACATTGTAGGAATTTAATAACAGATGACAAGTTGAAACTCAAAAGTAGAGTATGATTGAAAAAAATGGTATGTAATTAATGTTAAACGACGATGAAAAACCGTTTACAGTGTATCTCAAAAAATCTAAAAAGCACGTTTAGTTCAGGAAGTGTTTTATGAAATATTGGCAACACTTTACAATAAGGTTTCATTTGTTAACATTAGTTAATACAAATACAGTTGTTCATTGTTCATGTTAGTTCACAGTGCATTAACTAATGTTAACAAATACAACTTTTGATTTTAATTATGTATTAGTAAATGTTGAAATTAACATTGACAAAGATTGATATATGCTGTAGAAGTGCAGTTCAGTATTAGTTCATGTTAACTAATGTAGTTAACTAACGTTAACTAATGAAACCGTATTGTAAAGTGTTAATTAAACATTTTATTAAATAAGCCTTTCACCAAAAGGTCTGCAAACTACTAACCACTGAGATATCAATGAGAAAACAACAAAATACAAAGGTTGCACATTTTATTGTGTTTATAGTTATTTTCTGTGGCAGTGTGTGTATTTAATTTGATGTCTGCACATTTAGAGTGAGTTTAAATGGGTAAAATAAATAAATAAATAAATAAATAAATAAATAAATATTTCAATAATTTCGCTTTGATTAATGTTAAGGAACTGTTATTGAAACTATTGTTTAAATATGCTCATGTGCTCGTGAAAGTTGCGCACTTGAAAGCTTTCTCAGCGGCTGTTACAGGTGCGCGCTTAAGCCTTTCCCCATTGGCTCGTCAGGGAGCCACGAGCATGCTGCTCTCACAGCGCGTTCACTGCGCGCTCATGGCGTTCCACTCGCGCTCGACGCGCTCCACAGCTGCGACTGACGTATTTGGACAAAAAAATGAATGTCTCCCTAATGTGATGTCTGCAGACGCCGTGGGTGTTTCCCCGCTCATTCCTTGGGTATAAGTACTCTGAAAGCACGCCGGTGGATTGGCGCGGCGAATTTTGGCGACGTTGTCACGGAACATACGAGCAGAAGCGGTTGTTTCAATTTCATGAACGAAAACTGACCGTTCGCCAAGTTGGTAGCGGCTGCGGATCATTAACTGTGGGGAGAAATGGGCACTTTACGCGATCTCCAGTACGCGTTACAGGAGAAGATTGAAGAATTGAGACAGAGAGACGCGCTTATTGATGAACTGGAGTTGGAGCTGGACCAGAAAGATGAACTCATCCAGAAGCTACAGAATGAGTTAGACAAATACCGATCCGTTATAAGACCGGCAACGCAACAAGTCCACAAGCAGAGTGTCCTTCAAGAGCACCAGAGGACCAAGAGACAGGCGATCTCAGCCGAACCTACAGCCTTTGATATTCACGAACTCAGTCATGTCACCCTGCCTTTCTACCCAAAGAGCCCACAGTAGGTGCCACTTATATCTGATCAATGTTGTTTTGAAGGTGTCCATCAAATTAACCTGAATAAACCGCTGATGATTTGCATTACTGATGCCATTATGCATATGCAATTGAGCTGTTCTCATTTTAAGCAAGTGATCTTGGTCACTAGGACACCTTGAGTTCTGTGGTACGAGTATAATCATAACCATCCATCAAACCTGTCTCCTTCATTACTTCACTAATATGATGTATCGTGAATATAGGCAGACAGCCAGTCTGGTGTTTCCACCTGTTGATTCTGTTCATCAACTTTGAAAGGGAGAAAAAAGTGCATATTCAAATTCAGATTATACAGTTCATGCACAGTGTTTTTTGAAGAGAACATGTGTATTTTAAAATATATTATTTTTATGCATCATAAATATTTAATGGCAGTTCAAATGACCACTGTAGTGCAGAAGACATGGTACATCATTTAGTTTAGAATAGTATAATGTGCAAAAACGCAGTAAGGGTAAAAGTATGAGACCACGTTAAAAAATCTGGGGAAGTTTTAGGATTTTGAAAAATGTACTGTAAAACAAAGACTAAGATTCTGTATCAAAAACTTTATATAATAAGCATATTTGTGACATTGATCACGTGAACTCTCTGTACAGACGGTCAGATTTGATTGAAGCAGAACATCTCAAATCATGCTGGAGAACATCTGTTTTTTCCTCCTATATGTTTGTTTTGTTTGTTTTTGTTTTTTTGCGCAAAAAAACTTTATTAACATTATAAGTGAAACTCAAGAAACATATTTAAAAAAAATTTAAATCCACGTCATGACCCCTTTAAATGCCATCGTCTCTATCATGCTCAATGCTGTGAAAAACTTTGTGTTTCATACCCCTCTGTACATTCAGCCTTACATTAATAAAGTAATAAATGTGAAATAAAAAAGAAATCTGTATGGGCATGAATCATCAGATGGTTTCATGCACAGTTATTGTTTTAGTGAAATTAGTCTTGCATGTACCACCAATGTTCATGAATACCAGCACAAAGAATGTGATGTCTTCACAGAGATGGTAGGCATCTGGCTCTCGACCAAAATCTACACAGCAACAAGAGTAAATATTCACCAGACATAAACACAAGGAGTATTGAAATGCTCACAATCTGTGAAAAAAGAGAGTGTAGGGAGGATAAAAGTTGCAGAAGAAATGATGGCATAAGGGAGGCTTTTGGATAATACTGCTATAGAGATGCAGCTGAGGAGAAGATGAAAAGATTCTCAATGGTGCTTTCCAGTTGTGTGCATTTCATTGCAGTTCATATGTTTCACTGAACATGTACACCCATGTGACTGATATCTGAAACTATAATTTTTTCCCATAATAAATTATATCCTCAGCATACCATTTAAAGTGAACAGTTGAAAAAAATAACGTGAATTTCAGAATTTCTTCAATCTTTTGTTGTCATTTTGTTTTAATGACAGCAACACTCGTGCTGATGTGAACAAAACAATTCTTTTCTACCCTGATGATCAGTTTTCAAGGGGGGGCTCCTTTAAGGCTTCCTGTTCTCGCTGACAAAACAAAATGCTCCGAACAAACATATAATCCTTCGACGCGATCCGGGACCCCATTAAAATAAACCATCCACTAGTTTCTGATTCTGGGATCCTTTTGAAGTCTGTAGAGAGACACAAACGAGCTGTTTAAACAGGAACGTTCTTTAAAGCGAACGTTCTTTTACTCTTCCATTTGTGTTGTTGTCGACAGACTCAAGTGCATTGTATGTATATCAGAAATTGAACTCTGTTTATTGTATCCAGTATAGACAGCGTCAGTGTTTATAATGAGTTCTATTTGCTTTTGACGCGACGCTTACATCCGGTGTAGGCAAATGTCAGCCATTAAGTGACTGAATACCAATGGGCGGGGCCTATGGTGCAATGATGTATAACTATTCGTTAGGGGTGTAACGGTACACAAAACTGATGGTACATACCTTGGTTTTAAAGTCATGGTTGGGTACGGGTTTCGGTACAGCAGGGGAGAGAAAACTAAATATAAAACAGCTTTTTTTAATTAAACAGTGGTTTACTAAACAAATTGTGTCTGTCCTTAAATGAATTAATTTATAACTAAAAGTTTCTTAAAGATAAAAAAATTCTCTCTGCTATTGCTGTAAACTATATAGGGAGCCCTTACTTGCACATTACTATAATATTAAAGGTTAACAACAGAGCCCAAACTATTAGCCTAAATTCAGTTGCTATTTATTTTTAGATATAATAATCAAAATTTAAATAACACTGTATGCAAACATGTAAACTTCACATAAGGCAGTTTTTGCATCTAGAACATCAAAGAACGTCAAAACGGCATTTATCGTTTGAATTGCGTGATAAAATGGACAGAATACTCAATATGTTTGTTTGGGAACTCGGATTTGAAGTATGTTCTGCGCATAAAACAAGCCTGCTGTTAACTGTTAAAGATTGCATTTGGTACACGTGCACTGTACCGGAAGTCCTGTACCGAACGGTTCAGTAGGAATACGTGTACCGTTACACCCCTACTATTCATTGATATCTTGCTCTGGAGGCAGTCATATGCAAATGTATTTTCCTGTGTGACGTCATAGGTCATCCAATATCAAAACGAGCCATTTTTGGAGCTTGATTAAATAAATGCTTTATTTATAATGAGGAGGATATTTTAAGCTATAAAACCTGCAGGATGTTTTAATGGTACAAAGACCTCTTACATGTCAAAAGAGCAAGGCAAATTTGATTAAAAAATGTATTAATATGTATAAAGATATTTATAAATAATTCATAATAATTAAAAAACAATATATTTTATTTTATTATATTATACAATATTTAATTTTTAAAATAATTAAGATGTGTACACTCACATTTATTGACGTTTACATTAAAGGGGCTGTATGTAAAATTCAGAAACCTTTGTTATTAGTGACACCAGTGGCCATTAAGTGAACTGCAGCCAGCAACTTATTACTCGTGCTCGCGCTTGTGCACACGTAACGTACAAAAGACTGAACATGATTCAAGGCTCTGATATACTCATGGCCAAGTTCTGTTAGTGAACATCCCAACGCCGTCCACGCTGCTGAGAGCGACGTTAAGATGAATATGTTAATATGTGCTGCGTGCTTTCCTCTCAATAACAAAAATGACAGCGGTGAGAAAGCAGCAGTTAAGAAAGCATCTGATCATAGCGACGTGTTTGCACCAGCTCTGAAATTCACCGGCATCATGTTGACAGATGAGGTAATTAAAATTGCAGTTATAATTTGGTTATAAAGTATATTTGAGACTATAGACTATATAGATCTGGCTATGTGAGACTATAGTTTAAATGAATCCCTTTTCTTTGCATGACATATTGACATTGTAGTACACAGTAGCTCTTTTGGCATTATCCTGAACATTCATTTCATGTGTCACTGAACCGAAGAGAGGTTCTTGGGAGCGCGCATAACTGTCACACCCTTCTGATTTTCCCGGCAAAAATGACCCGAGTCCTTCACATAAAAATCAGCCTACAGGCTTTCATAGGCAACCTAGGAAATTGGGGAAGTTCTCGTTTAAAAAAAGCAATAAATACATAAAAATTCTTACATATAGCCCATTTAGTATAAATAAAATTATTTATTATGTTTTTCAAAACTCGATGAAACCAACATGACTACCAAGATTTCTTAGAACTTGGCATATCTTCTTTATCATGGTCACTGTTAATTGTCATTGACCTTTTTTTATACAACAAACCAGTAATACTGACTCATTTTGCATTTCTACATTTTTGGTAAATAAAATGCTATTTAGAATGAAACTAATATTGTCCTAATATTGTCAATATAGGTTTCAAAAGCTGACCATAATTGCTTGCTCAAAAAAAAAAAACATCATGCACAGATGGACTTTTTTTTAATTCTGAGTTTTTGAAACTGGCGGTTGGTTGCAATATTTTAATTGACATTTGGCTTTTGTCGCAAACAGAAATAGTGGAAGCAAACGTACATCTTTTGCAAAAATAATTCTCCCCATGGAATATTTTTTAAAGCACAAACATTACACAAAGGCTACTTCTTTTGTCCTTTATTGCACTGATGCACTGCGTTGACCTTTCAAATCAAATGCTGGGGCACCTGACATTTGTTTTAATGTTTGTTACAGATACAGTGAACAACCATGAGTGTCTTCTCATTGTCCTCTCCCACTCTGGGGCCCCTGTTAAGTTTTGCAGAATGTATCCATCTTGCTTCCCACCAAAAGAGCATATTTTCTCCTTTTAAGGAAATCACTCAGTGTTGTTCTCCGTGCCTGGACAGACATGAATCTTTGTTAAACAAAAGAGTGGAGAGTGGGTTAAGAGCTGTAAAAAGCGTGCTGAGAGGGAAGGACTGTTAGGTAGGAGATGGCAGCACACATACTGCAAGTGTGCCAATCTACACTATCTGCCAGCCTGTCTGAAGTTATTCAGCGTGGCTTAACAAAGCCATGCTCCATCTGGCCAAAAAATCACTCTGGCATTCCACCGAGCGGCCTGCCAGGACACCATAATGATGCCTCAAATATCAAAGACTCTGATAAAATTGCGAGGTGGCATTTTCTGCGCTTTTTGCTATGGTAACCCCTTTGGAGCGGTACCGTTGCCCGTCTCTGAAGACTTTGAAATCTGTCCACCACCTGCAGCTGTGAGCTCGAAGAGAAAGTTGGTTGTGATGGCTTTTTAGTTTGCATTAATGAACATGAGGAAACAGGGTTTGACACTGATCATGGGCCAATGATCTGCCAATGTGGCACCAGCTTCCTGTTTATATTCTCTCATTTTTTATTTTCAAAAACATCATTTTGATTTCAGTCAGCACTGTTAATTTCCCCTGGAACAGCATGTAGGCCCACTTGGACTGTTTCTGGTAAATGAGCCTTTGGGAATTGAGGAGCTAAATTTAGGCAAACATGAAGGAATTGCACTCTTGCATGAGAAATCTGTTACACCATAAGATACATTATCTGCCTTCATTTATGTCATTGTGCTTGTGAATGTGGCCTGTGCTCTGATCATGATCTGTTAAGCGGAATACTGAATAATGATTTATGGATTAGTGATTTGCCATTCAAAATAGGTCATGATATCAACGGTCTGATATGGTATCACATGGGACGCTTAGAGCAGGGGTGAAAAATTTGTCAACATGAAATCAAATTTCATGTTGATGTTTGCTTTTTACAATGCAATCAATTCTCAAATAAAATCAAGTCCTGCTTTCTAGTTGATTACATCATATATTCAGTAATATTGATTTGACTGCACTGACTATAGGATGAGAACAAAACTCAAACTGAATTGAGCTGACACTATTGTCTTTGGTAGAGCTGCTTTATAGCTGAATTGAACTTGTTTCATAATTGACAAATTTTGCAACATCAACAATGCTATTAAATCAACACTGACCTGACTTCAGCTGAATAACATTATTGCATTGAAACGCACAGCATTATACAATGTGTTGACGTAATTTCCACTGAAACAGGAAGATAGGGCGGGACATATTGATCAGCTCCTCCCCTTTTTTAAAATAGCCAATAGTGTTTATATCACAGCTTGGCCAGAGCCATTGAGCTCGGTAATGCCACAGTTTCCTCTTAATCTCCTCCATATCACTTTAAAATATAGCATTCTGTTCAGAATTCAAATGGGTCCGATACGTTTTGTGGTCTGCGCCAACTTGTGCATATGATCCCCTCTGTGCTATCGTGTCTCTGGACCAGAGCAGACTGTGTGTGCACTGTGGTGGTTCGCGTGACATTAACGCGAAACCAGACTTCATTCGCCCCAATGGTAAGCATATTTACACTGTCTATATCGTTCCCTATCCCCTATAGTGCACTATGTGCCATTCACCATGTAGAAAATAGTAAATGTGTGAATAAGTGACTGATTTTAGCCGCAGCTTCAGCGTCTATTTGGGGCGGGACGCTGTAGATTCTAGAGAGCATTTGATTGGACAGAAAATCTGATGTGAAACTGAAGTGCAGAGTGATGTCATCAAAATCATTGATCCATATTGGCGGAAGTGAGAGACTGTAAATTTTGAATGCTTATATCTTCTAAATGCTAACAGTAAGACTAACATTCATACTAAAAGCCAAAAATAAATTCAATTTTGATTTCATGGGGATTTTAAGTAGAGCTGCTTAAATAGCTGAATTGAACTTCATCAAAATGTATGAACTTTATACATTTATTGAACTGAACTGAATTGAGCTGTATAATGAATTTGAAATCGTCTTATATTTGATGAAGTTTGCATCAATGATTTGCATTTCTGTGAATCAGTTCAAACTGTCAATTTTAGTGAACTGATTCAAAACTCAAAAATGTATTGCATCATCAAAAATGAATGATCACCAAATACCTGACTTTTTTTATATATTAAATCTGATAAATATAAATTATATTACTATAACTATGTTTTCTAACTGTTTACTAACTGTTTTCTATTTGAATATATTAAAAAATCATTATAAAATGCTAATTTGGTTTAACATTTATTATTATTATCAAAAACAGTTTTTGCTGCTTAATGTTTTTGTGGGAACCGTGATACGGTTTAGCAATCACATTGTAATGTTAATGTCATTTCATATCATATTTGATTTGGGAATGTGAGCTAATGGTACAGCATCACACTGTAAGAAAAAAATCCAAACAGAAAAAGAACTGATCATTTTCTGCCAGGACATTATCTGTTAATTTTACAGACACTATGCAATGCGTAATTCAAAATACAGGTAAAACACCTATGAAAAATCAATACTTCATATTAACACATTGTTCCTTATATTTACATACTTTTCTTAGAGTGCACCTGTACCATTCTGAGTGATCAATCCTTATCTGGCTTCTGTTTCTCGGTCCCCTTGTCTTTTTTTACACCTTTCATTATTGTTGGTCAATGGCTGCCCATATCTGTGTGTGAATAATAGATTGCCTCACTGCAATGTCATCATCAAGTATGAAACGTGGAATGATTTGTCGTTAATTCTCTATTCAGCGTCAGACAGAAGGAACAATCGAGGCCATATTTCTCTAGACAATTGCATGATCGGGGGATAAGAAAACAACACATGAAATTAGTTTATATTCCTATAAGTGTTCCATTAGTTTCAGTCTCATGTTCCCTTTGGAATTCATATGCATACAAATGATATCCGCATATCCGCTGATGTCGTTATGAGTTTGATTTGAACAGTTATTAGTAGTGATCACTCAAACGTCTTATCAGCTGGTTTGAACTGTATGGCTAACAGACATACATGATTCACATGAGGTGTATTTGGTTGTTTTTAATTTCAGTAGTTCACTGATTCTTGAGCACTGGGACAAAAAAGTGGAAAAAAGAGAATACAATTTAGGTAACACTTTATTCTGATAATCCACTTTAGACATTGTACCAACTATATGTAACTTTGCAAGTCTATTCAAAAGGTTGTAGTCGATAGTATCAAATGCAGCACTAAGGTCCAGTAACACTAATACAGAGATACAGCCACGATTGGATGAGAAAAGGAAATATTTTTTTAACTCTAATGAGAGGAGTCTCAGGACTATGATACGGTCTAAATCCTGACTGGAAATCCTCATAGATACCATTTCTTTAAAAGAAGAAACACAGTTGTGAGGATACAGCCTTTTCTAGTTTTGTTGACTGATAAGGGAGATTTGAGATCGGGCAGTAATGAACTAATTCTCTAGGATCAAGTTTTGTTTTTTTAATGAGAGGTTTAATAACAGCCAGCTTAAACGTTTTTGGGACATATCCTACTGACAATGATGAATTGATCATATTAAGAAAAGGATCTATGACTTCTGGAAACATCTCTTTCAGTAGTATTGCATTTAACATTCATGAAGTCATTACTGCTGTGCTGTTTGGAAATGTCCGAAGGTTGTGTTTGTTTTCTTGTAAGAGAGTCGAAAAGTAAGCAGATCTAGAAGTTTTTAAGGCCTTTCTGTATGCAGTAACACTATCCTTCCACGCAATGCGAAATAATTCTAGTTTTGTTTCCTTCTAGCTGCACTCCATTTTTCGGGTTGCTCTCTTGAGGGCACGAGTGTGTTTTTTATACCACGACATTGGACTGTTTCCCTTAATCTTCTTTAAGCGCAAAGGAGCAACCATGTCTAAAGTGCTGAAAGACAGAAAGTCGATAGTTTCTGTTGCAACATTGAATTCTTCTAAGGTATCTGGTATGCTGAACGTTTTTTTAAACGAATCAGGAAGAATATTTATAAAGCAGTATATAGTGGTAGAAGTAATAGTTCTACCATATTTGTAACAAGGAGTTGGTTTTGCAGCTTTGGCTAAATGGAGTATACACGAGACTAGATAATGATCTGAGATGTCATCGCTTTGCTGCAGAATTTCGACGTCATCAACATTGATTCCATCTGTTAATATGTAACAAAGTTAGTAGTTATGGGAAGAAGGAGGCGGGAATCGGCGAACGTTCAAATACTTTAATAAATAAATAAACAAACTGAACGTAAAAACGGCAGCCTCCTCACGGACAACTGCCGCACACACATAATAAAACATAAACAAAACAAAACATAAAGTCCAGGCCTGGTCCTCTCTCATTCTTCACTGTCGTCGCTCCTCCTTTTATGCATCTGAGCTCCTCCGTGAGATACGAGATCGGTGTAATGTGCAGGTGACGCTCATTTGCAATCACGCCACTGGCCTCGCACCGTTCTCTCACAACTCTCGCCCGCCCTGCTTGTCACACAATATTAGATTTGAAGTATGATTACGACAATGAGTGGGTCCTGACACATGTTGTCTAACTCCAGTCGAGTTTAGAATGTCTATAAACGCCGATCCCAATGCTGTCACGGAACAGTGAGAGAGGACTCAGGCGCAGAATGAGATTATACAGTTTATTTGAGACACACAGCAGGCAGGACAAGAGATGGTGGGAGAGGAGGTGAACACAGTCCAACATAAAGGCAGGGAACAAAGCACCAAGACTTGACTTGAACCACACAACAGGAAACGTAGACAGGAACAACTTTGACAAAATCCAACAACAGGACACAATAAATAGGGAGCAGAGAACATGAGGAACAGGTGAGCACACTCAGAACAATGAAGACTTAACGAGGGCTTAAACAAGGGGGCGTGGTAACAGGAAACAAGGAGGCTGGAAGAGAGGAACACATGGCCAACACAAACAGAGACAGAGCCATGCGCTCAAGCTAGGGCTGGGAATCGATTAAAAAAAATGAACTAATTAATCGCACAATTTGCTGTGATTAATCGCAATTAATCGCATTTTCCCCCAAGCTTGTAATCATCAATATTTAAACGTAGAATCACCTAATTAAATTAAACAACACAAAGGAAGTATATTTTAAATAACATTTTAATGACATCTTGTGAACTGTAAACAGACTCTCCTCAGAACCACGGAGTAGTTGTTCCCATCAAATAAAATGCGTGCAGCCACATTATAAACAAAGTGTAAGTTGAATATTAAAACCGTCAAGGTCATCAAAAAGTCTAGATTAGTTTAGAAATTAAGCCAATTGGCCAAAATAAATAATTTCTTTATATGCACCAACAATATAAAAAAAACAACAAAATGTTGAAGTGCCAGTTGAATTTCAAAAAGGTACATAAGTCTTTGCAATATGAATAACAAAAGGAGAATGTTTAATTTTTTTTCACTTAAAGATTTTGCCTACTCTTTTACATTAAGCCAGCAACTGAGACAGACCAGTCGGTTTACATTATCAGGGGACAAAGCAGCTCTCTTTTTCTGGACAATGTGGCCTGAGAGTGAGAACAACCTCTCACAAGGCACTGTGGTTGCAGGTGTTGATAGGTACTTGCGTGCAATGCCTGCCAGCAGGACATGTGCTCCTTCTCTCATTGACCACCACTGCAGTGGACACTGGTCCATGTCAATTTTGAGCTTTGATTTGTAGCAGTCCAGACAGTTGTCTATGGACTCTTCATCATCTGAATCTGAATCAGATGAACCAAGCAAGAAGACTGACAACCTGCTCTTCTTCGGTGGATGTTTTCCTGTTGTGTCTGCAGATGGTTGTTGCGCCAGCCTCTCTTCCTTTACCAGGTTGCTTATTGAGTTCCACACCTCATTCCTTTGTCTTTGGGAAGACACTTCAGGTCCTTAAACCTGGGGTCCAGGGCAGTAGCGATCTTCAGCTATGTGAGGTTGGTGCTCTCCTTCCGTTTAGCTAGGTCTGTGGTAAACACCTCCTTGAACCTCAACACATAGACCGGATCATCATCTGATGGCTCCATAACTCTCTGGCACAATGCTGGTAACACCACTGAACAGGAGATGTACTGCTCTCCCCCCAGGAGTTCAGTCACATTTCTGCAGTGGAAATGTTTGAAACATGTCAGTAAATTGTAATAAATTACACACACACACACACACACACACACACACACACACACACACAGAGCAATAGAGCACCACCCCCCCACCCTCTCTCTCTCACACACACACACACACACACACACATAATACACACAAAGATGGAGAGAACACACACATAAGACACAGGAAGAGAGGAGAAACACACACACACACACATACACACACACACACACACACACACACACAGAGAGAGAGAGAGAGAGAGAGAGAGAGAGAGAGAGAAAGAAAACGATAAACACACAGAAGACAGAGCAAGAGAGCACACACACACACAGACACACACAAGACACAGGAAGAAAGGAAACACACATACACAAACACAGGTAGAGAGATCAAAAACACTAGAGAGCGTAATATTAACTAACCTGCAAGGTTCAAGTAGTTCCTCCAGCTTTTGCAGTTTAGCGAGCTCCTGTGCAGTGAACATGGCAATTTTGCTGTTTTGCTGTGCCAAAGTGGTGGACAGTGAAGACTGGTTTCGCTGGATCCGCTTGACCATCTCTAGGGTAGAATTCCATCTGGTCACTACATCCTGTACAAGTGGTTCTTGCTTCTGTCCAAGTGCAACTTGCTGTTCTGCTAATTCCTGAGCATTTGATGGACTGTGCTTAAAGTGCCCAACAATTTTGCGACATTTGGTCAGAAGACTGTCGAATCCACAGTCACGAAGAGAAACCGTGATTGTTCTTTGCACACTGTGGGCTGTGCAGGGCAGGTGCTCAAATGGTAGTAGTCTCGCTGCTGCCGTCATGTTCCGAGCGCTGTCCATCCCAAATGTTGTTAACTTTTGCTCCACTTTCCAATCTTTGGCGACTTCCAAAAAATGTTCAGCGCATGCCTCTGCAAAGTGGCGCTCTCTGGTCTGACTCACAGTAAGGGCAAACGAACGCAATCGCCACTATTCATCTATGAAGTGTGCTGTGACGCCCAAGTAGTTGTCGTTGCTCACAGATGTCCAGTGATCTCCTGTGAGAGTGACATATTTTGCTTTCTCCAATATGTCCGTCCTCCGCCCCCTCTCGCTGTCATACAAACTGTGTATTCTCGACATAATCGTTCTTCTCGAGGGTAGATCGTGAGACGTGTCTCCCAATGCAATTTGAATGATTTCTCTCAGTCCCTCGTCTTCCACAGTGCTAACTGGCTGGCAGTTTCTAGCTATCAATTTAGCTAAAGCATCGGTTAATTTTTCAGTTACAGGTTTGGTCAATGGCCTGCCACGATTACACTACTGCAGTAACGTGGGTTGGCGAGGCCCTCCTGTAGCCTTGGTAGTTACGTTGCTAGCACCTGGGTGCTTTGCTTTTAAATGGTATATTAAAGACGAATTGCTTCTATGGTATTTGAATTCAGCTTTGCAAATTGTACACACCATCTTTGTTTTGTCAAACGCGCCATCAGGCAACTTTTTAAATGCAAACATTCCTTCTAAAACTCCATCCTTGTCCTCCATCATGACAGGGTGACTTGGTTCGGCACACTCACAATAGCAGCCACAACAGGAAGTCGTTAAAATGATGCAAAACAACTGCTGCGTCAATTGCGTTTTTTTTTTTTAATGCGTTAAACATCTCAAATTAATCTCAAAGATTAACGCGTTAATTCCCCCAGCCCTAGCTCAAGCACAAAACAAACAAGGAAACATTAAACCAAAATAAGACAGACAGAACAGAACAGACAGATGAGAACCCTGACAGTACCCCCTCTCTAATGGACGCCACCTGGCGTCCAAACTTAACAAAGGATTCCCTGGGGGCAACAACTGGGGGGGTGGGTGGGATGTAAACATGGGAGTCCCACACTGACAAGGAAACACGGAGGGAGGGATGGGGCGGGTGGGGACAGGACCAGGCAAAAAGTTTGGGGCTGACCAGGGAGGTACCGGTTTAGAGGAGCCATAACAGCCAGGAAATCTAGAGGGTGGAATGGGGCCTTGACTAGAGGCACTCTCTGGTACAGACTCAGGGCTTTCGGTCTCTGGAAAAGACTCGGGGTTCTCACTCTCTGGAGCCGACACTGGACTAGGCTCAGGGGCTGGAGCCATCTCGGGACTCTGGACAGGGACTGGTGCCATCTCGGGACTCGGGACGGGAGACGTAGCCCTCTCTGGACTCAGGATGGGGGCTGGGACATGGCTGGACTCCTCAGCTGGGACAAACTTGACTGACTCTGGGGTGACTGAAACGGTCTTAGACTCTGAGGTGGATGTAACAGTCTGGACCGCCCTCTTCCTTTTTGACCTTCGTTTCTTGGTTGGAGCCAGAAGAGGATCATGATCTTGACTTGATGATGGAGGGAGAGCGTGATGGTCGCTGCAGACATACTCTGGTGATATCCGGACCCTCTCATTCTTGCGGTGGTGCAGGTAATTTGAGAAATTCCAGAAGTTTAAGGTCTTTAACTGCTCCATCTCCCACTGTGGAAGAGGGTCATCCAAACAGCGGTTGAAGATGTCTTTGAGGACCGCATCAGGGTAATTCAAACTCTCCGCCCTCGACCAAAACTTCTGGGTGAAGGCTCGCACATTCATTCCCCTCTGACAAAGTGTAGTCAGATCTCGAGGACAGGCCTGACTTTCCAGGGAATTAGCAGGTGGCAGGATTCTGAAGCTCATTCTGCTGAGTCCTGTGATGGCCAGTTCGTTCTGGCACAACCACACAACAGGAAACGTAGACAGGAACAACCTATGACGGGCAAGGAAAGCACATGAAGCACAAGGTGTCACAAGTAGCACAAACACAACTAACTTAATACAGTGAACTGGCAAAACATGAGGGAAGGAGAACACAATAAATAGGGAGCAGAGAACATAAGGAACAGGTAAGCACACTCAGAACAATGAAGTCTTAACGAGGGCTTAAACAAGGGGGGCGTGGTAACAGGAAACAAGGAGGCTGGAAGAGAGGCCAACACAAACAGAGACAGAGCCATGTGCTCAAGCACAAAACAAACAAGGAAACATTAAACCAAGATAAGACAGACAGAACAGACAGATGAGAACCCTGACAAATGCATCTTTTTCATTATCTACATGGATATTAAAATCACCAACAATTAAGACTATATCTGCAGCCAGTACTAACTCTGTGTACTAATAAAAAATCTGCAAAATCTTTGATAAAGTCTGTATGGTGCCCTGGTGGCCTGTATACAGTAGCCAGTACAAAAGTCAAGTGGGATTTATCGTTTATACTAATTAATGTTATATAAAGCACCGTCACTTCGAAATAATTACACTTAAAATCAGACCTCTGAGTAATACTGAAAATATTACTATAAATTGCAGCAACACCTCCCCTTTTGTCCTTCAGAGGAGGCTCATATTTATAACAGTAATCTTAGGGGGTAGACTCATTTAACGTAAAGTAATCGTCTGGTTTTAGACAGGTTTCTGTTAAAAACAGCACATCTAGTTTATGATCTGTGATCATATAATTTACAAAAAGTGCTTTTGCAGAAAGGGATCTAATATTCAGCAAGCTAAGCTTTATCATTTGTTTATTAGGGCCTGAGCACCGATGGTGTGAAGACCCTATTGGAATTGCTCAGCCTATTATTATTCTTCTCCCAAATGAATCGCATTTTTGATGGCCTAAACATGCTCGAAAACTCATGAAACTTTGCACACGCGTCAAAAGTGGTGAAAATGTACGTCTGATATGGGTTTCAGAATTAGGCGTGGCAAAATGACGTGAAAAATGGTATGTTTCACGTACAGGTGTGAAATTCGGTAGACACATGTAAAAGCCCAATACCTACAAAAAAGTCTCCTGGTACGAAATCTGAAAACTAACAGGAAATGAGATATTTTGAAAAATTGTTGCAAATTTTGCCATTTCCAGACGTTGTACTTTAACGAACTCCTCCTAGAGATTTAATCAGATCAACATCATATTTGCACAGTCTAATCTAAAGGCCTTTGCGACGCTAAATTGCGAAGATCTTGAGTTTTCCCTGAAGGGCGTGTCCGTGGCGGCCTGACAAAGTTTGATGTTTCGCCATAAAACAGGAAGTTGTTGTAACTTGGTCATACAATGTCCGATCTGCCCCAAACTTCACATGTATTATTAGAGTCCTGGCCCGAAGACATCTACACGCCAATATTCAGTTACAGTCATAGCGCCACCTACTGGCAATAGGAAATGGCATGTTTTACACTGTGATTAACTCCTCATAATGATTTAACCAGATCAACATCATATTTGGTCAGTCTAATCTAAAGGCCTTTGCGACGTTAAATTGTGAAGATCTTGAGTTTTCGCTGAAGGGCGTGTCCGTGGCGGCTTGACAAAATCTGATGTTTCGCCATGACACAGGAAGCTGTTGTAAGTCAGGCATACAATGTCTGATCTGCCCCAAACTTCATATGTTTGATAAGAGTCCTGGCCTGAAGACATCTACATATGAGTTTCAGAATTAGGCATGGCAAAATTGCTTGATAGCGCCACCTACAACATTTCAATGAAGTGCCCCTCCCGCTACGTTTCACGTACAGGTATGAAATTCGGTACACACATGTAACAGCCCAATACCTACAAAAAAGTCTCCTGGTACGAAATCTGAAAACCAACAGGAAGTGAGATATTTTGAATTTTCTTTGCAAAATTGTTGCAAATTTTGCCATTTCCAGATGCTGTACTTTAACAAACTCCTCCTAGAGATTTAATCAGATCAACATCATATTTGCACAGTCTAATCTAAAGGTCTTTGTGATGTTAAATTGTGAAGATCTTGAGTTTTCCCCGAAGGGAGTGTCCGTGGCGGCCTGACAAATTTCGATGTTTCGCCATGAAACAGGAAGTTGTTGTAACTCGGAAATACAATTTCCGATCTGCCCCAAACTTCACGTTTCCTGGCTTGAAGACATCTACATGCCAATATTCAGTTACAGGCATAGCGCCACCTGTGGGCAACAGGAAAGACCATGTTTTACACTGTGATGAGTATCCTCATTGAGATTTAACCAGAACAACATCATGTTTGGTCAGTCTAATCTTAAGGCCTTGGTGATGTTAAATTGCGATGATCTTGAGTTTTCGCTGAAGGGTGTGTCCGTGGCGGCCTGTCAAAGTCTGATGTTTCGCCCCAAACTTCACATGTTTGATAAGAGTCCTGGCCTGAAGACATCTACATGCCAATATTAGTTAGTCATAGCGTCACCTGCTGGCAACAGGAAATGGCATGCTTTACACTGTAATTCCCTCCCAGAAACACATTTAAATATGCCATCAAGTCCTAAACATGCTAGAAACACATTAAATCAAGCAAAACTTGGCTAAGTGCTAATATATGCGATTTACGCCACAAAACAGGAAGTTGTTGTAACTCAGGCATACAGTGTCCGATCTGCCCCAAACTTCGCACGTTTGATAATAGTCCAGGCCTGAAGACATCTACATGCCAATATTCGGTTATAGCCAAAGCGCCACCTGCTGGCAGCAGGAAGTGTGGCACATTGAAGTGACTTTGCAATATTTCTCCTATATTTACCCACTTAAATGCATGTCACCCACTATTCGCTGTTTTCCTGAGGCCACCGGGTGGCGGTGCTCCCGGGTGCGAGGGCCCTTTCATTGCTGCTTGCAGCTTTAATTATATCTGTTTTTTATTTGTTGAACATCAATTAAATGATTACCCTTAAATTGGTTCGGGAATTTTTGGTTTTTACTAGTTTGGCGGACAGACACATTCACTATATTAAGATGTCTAGTTAAAGGAATCTCTGTGTGCTGAGATTTATCGGACTTCTGTGACGTGAGGCGGCTAGCAGGCGGTTGGTTTAGCCATTCTGCCTGCTTCCTGACATTTCAACGGGTCAGGTCTGCTCCAAAAACGTGTTTAATTGTCTATGAAATCTATATTATTGCCCCGACACCACTTAGACATCCAGCCATTGAGTGATGACAGTCTGCTATTTATCTCGTCACCCTGGTAAGCAGGGGTGGAATTGACCTACAAATTGCTTACAGAGTATTCTGAGTGAGTGATAATGTAATATCATATTTTGAAGTAAAAAAAGAAAGAAAATAACATGTTAATATTCTAGTGATAATTTCTGATTAATTTCATTGCAGAAATGTGGTTGTTTCCCAAACTAATGGTGGGTAAAATCACAGGACATGTTTAGTCTCATATCTTAAGAATCAGTGAGTTATGTTTAGTGGGAGGTCAGTTTCATATACAAAACGCCATTGTTTGTAGCGCTGGTGCCCACATGGATGACGAATCAGAAACTGTGCTGATTGTTAATGTCATTAGTCCAGGCAGATCCACAGATCTTGAGGTCTTATCATCCGCCCATGGGACATTAGTACCCAGCAGGAGTGTGTGAGAGGTAGTAACGCAGTGTATCTGAGCAGTCATCTGTCCGCTCCATGTCCTCCTCAGACTCCAGTATTCATGCACTCTTTCACAGATGGTCCATTTCTTGCTATCATCTCTGCCATTCTGCCATTTCTAATCAAAGGAGAAAAGCAATCCAATATTTCCACAAGCAGACCTGCTTGTGCAATAATTGAATAATCAAATTTACCCGTTGCATAATTAAAAATAGATTTGTGAAAGAGAGCTTGGAATGCAGTAGCACTAGCAAGGCCATCTGACAAGCACTGTCAAATAAACTGTGGTGTTGTCAATGAAAATGACTCATCACATAGCGAAGATGCACTCCATATGAAGGAATTCATCCATTGACGTGGTGAGGTACTGATTGCATTTACAAACCCAGCTATGGGGGATTCTCTCTGATTATTTCAGAAGTTGACACTTTTCTGTGAATAATCTCACATGCTGTGGTGTTGAATAGAGGTGTCTGGGATCTCAAGGAAAAATAAGAGATTTGGAGGAGTTGGAGGAACCCAATATTTCAGTTCGATTTTGCTCATGCACTTTCAAAAATGTCTTTATCTCTTTTTGGTTTTATAATTACAGAAAGAAAATACTTTAATAAGTACCCAGCTAACAGGGAACATTTAACACTTGGTTTTGTTATATAGACTCTTATTTTGAAGTGTAGTTTCTGTTTTCGTTGTCTCCTGTTCTCTTCCTGTGGATTACCCACACCTGTGCCTTGTTAACCTCTTACTGTGTATATATACCGCTGTGTTTCTGTCTTTGTTTGTCGGTTGTTGTCTTTACATTCAGTTGTAAAACTATTACGTTTCCCTGTTGGAGTATATTCGTCTTCCTGTTTGGATTTATGGTTTCTCATTTGGATTATCTTGCAGCAAATATATTCTCACTTCTCCACTTCCCTGCAAACCATAACAGTCCTCAGAACTTTGACTACCAATCTGGCAAGGTTCTCTCAAAGTTATGAACAAACATTCTTCCAGTAACATTAAATAAATGTTCTTTTTAAAGGTATCTGGATGCGTTTCCCCAAAAACATCGTAAGCCTAAGTAGATCGTAGAACCATTGCCAACAATGATCTCTACGATCAACCTTGCTCACGATGCTTTTGAGAAACGCAGGCCTAGTTTAATAATAATCAATGACATGACATGCATATTTTTGTGTCCAAGTGTATTATTTCCTTTTAAAATATATTGATAAATTCATGACATATATCACTTTATTCTATAAAACCTATTTAGTTTGAATTAATTTTTAGTACATTTAAATAATACATATTATTTTATGTTTTTTTTTTTATCTTAAACCCCAAAATGTCAGGTGGTGAAACTGTCTGAACAAATGAACAGACGTGAAAACTATTTAAAATAGTGTCTTGATAATAAAAAAAGTAAAACTAAATACTATGGCATTTTTTGAAAAACTAAATACTATGGCATTTTAGGTTTGAAACCTTTCATATAAACATTTTTTTATAAATATCAGTAGTTTCAAAGCTGTTCAGATAATTTAAAAACTTTTGTCCAGCAATTTGTATATTCTCAAATGTCAGGGTGGCAAGATCCCATCCCAAACCAGTTCAGCGGACTAGTTTGTGCGAAAAAATCACGCGTCAGGGTGGCACAACTGCAAACATGGCTCTTTTATTATGAATTGACAAGGTAATAACAGTAAACATGATAATACATTATCCAGAGGACCCCAACTGATCCTTATGGCAGAGTGAAAAAGTTTGTAGACCTCTCTCAAATACTGGTAAAAACTGCTAATTTCAAGTATGGGTAGGTTGGTACACTTTCCATGTCAGGTGGTACAACTACAGTATATACATACAACTATTTGGTTGTACCGCTTGACATAAAAAAATGAATTTAAGCACTTTGAAATTTTATTTAACAACTGAAACTTGTTTAAACACATTGTTCATGACTCAAAAAATATGCTTTATATCAGTTTTGAAAAGATAAAAAAAAACACTTTTTTGAAGCTTTATTTGTCAGTGACCCAAGCACAAAAACATTATTTATATGTTGCTCATGGAACTTTGTTTCCCCTGAAAAGTTTCAGTTGGATGTTCATTTAACGGTTGTTTTAGTGTTACTTGTTTCAGAATGTCCAGAGAACATTCAAAAGTAACGTTCCTATAATGGTTGCAAAATGATAAAAATGGAATGTTCCCGTAGCCAAGAACAATTGTTTTAATAAACTGGACGTTTTGAACTTTCAGAGAACATTCAGAAATAACATTTTCATAACTTAATGGGAATGATAAAAAAACGTTCTTGCATATTGTTGTTAGCTGGGTATCAACAGAACGTAAGGATACATCTAGGAAAATTTATAAAAGAGGTGTATATTTACAGTTTTATACTCTTTGGTGGAATCAACCTACAAATTGCTTTGTGAGTAGTCTTGGTTATCTTTGGATATTTAGATGAATATGAGTGAGTGATAATTTAAAAAAAGAGAAAAAAACATGCTAATATTTTAGTGATCATTGCAGTAAAATTGTAGGACATGGTTTGTCTAATATCTCAAGAATCAGTGAGCTAAATGCTGGTGTGGCAGTGCAAGATTTGTGACTCCGTTTCCAGTTCTGTTGGAGGAACCCTCTTGTAGGAAGTTTGCTTTTGCTCATGCATTTTTTTTTTTTAAATGACTTTTATCTGTTGACAATATCTGATTTTATAAAGTAAGCAATTTCATCCTTGTCATCCACAGGTCTAAAGAACTAATCAAAGAGGCCATTCTTGACAATGACTTCATGAAGAACCTGGAGCTATCTCAGATTCAAGAGATTGTGGACTGCATGTACCCCGTGGAGTATGATAAAGAAAGTTGTATCATCAAAGAAGGCGATGTGGGCTCCCTGGTCTATGTCATGGAAGGTGGGTCATGTCCAAGTATCTTTGCTTTATCCTTATGTTTACTTTACTGTGTTTTACTACTGTACCAGATGATTTACAGACAGGGCAGTAAGCCACAAGAGGCTGTGTATTACTCTGTGCTCTTTGGCACAACTTTTTAATCATGCAATACACAGTGGTGCATTGCTTTATTTTGGATCCTGAAAATGTATTGTTCATAAATAATTTAAAAGACATGCTTTTTGATTATTTATTCAGTTTTTTTTTTTTTATTTACATTTTTTTTAAATACAGTGGGGAGAACAAGTATTTGATACACTGCTGATTTTTCAGGTTTTCTTACTTACAAAGCATGTAGAGGTCTGTAATTTTTATCATAGGTACTCTTCAACTGTGAGAGATGGGATCTAAAACAAAAATCCAGAAAATCACATTGTATGATTTTTAAATAATTAATTTGCATTTTATTGCATGACATAAGTATTTGATCACCTACCAACCAGTAAGAATTCCGGCTCTCACAGACCTGTTAGTTTTTCTTTAAGAAGCCCTCCTGTTCTCCACTCATTACCTGTATTAACTGCACCTGTTTGAACTCGTTACCTGTATAAAAGACACCTGTCCACACACTCAATCAAACAGACTCCAACCTCTCCACAATGGCCAAGACCAGAGAGCTGTGTAAGGACATCAGGGATAAAATTGTAGACCTGCACAAGGCTGGGATGGGCTACAGGACAATAGGCAAGCAGCTTGGTGAGAAGGCAACAACTGTTGGCACAATTATTAGAAAATGGAAGAAGTTCAAGATGACGGTCAATCTCCCTCGGTCTGGGGCACCATGCAAGATCTCACCTCGTGGAGCATCAATGATCATGAGGAAGGTGAGGGATCAGCCCAGAACTACATGGCAGGACCTGGTCAATGACCTGAAGAGAGCTGGGACCACAGTCTCAAAGAAAACCATTAGTAACACACTACGCCGTCATGGATTAAAATCCTGCAGTGCACGCAAGGTCCCCCTGCTCAAGCCAGCGCATGTCCAGGCCCGTCTGAAGTTTGCCAATGACCATCTGGATGATCCAGAGGAGGAATGGGAGAAGGTCATGTGGTCTGATGAGACAAAAATAGAGCTTTTTGGTCTAAACTCCACTCGCCGTGTTTGGAGGAAGAAGAAGGATGAGTACAACCCCAAGAACACCATCCCAACCGTGAAGTATGGAGGTGAAAACATCATTCTTTGGGGATGCTTTTCTGCAAAGGGGACAGGACGACTGCACCGTATTGAGGGGAGGATGGATGGTGCCATGTATCGCGAGATCTTGGCCAACAACCTCCTTCCCTCAGTAAGAGCATTGAAGATGGGTCATGGCTAGGTCTTCCAGCATGACAACGACCCGAAACACACAGCCAGGGCAACTAAGGAGTGGCTCCGCAAGAAGCATCTCAAGGTCCTGGAGTGGCCTAGCCAGTCTCCAGACCTGAACCCAATAGAAAATCTTTGGAGGGAGCTGAAAGTCCGTATTGCCCAGTGACAGCCCCGAAACCTGAAGGATCTGGAGAAGGTCTGTATGGAGGAGTGGGCCAAAATCCCTGCTGCAGTGTGTGCAAACCTGGTCAAGAACTACAGGAAACGTATGATCTCTGTAATTGCAAACAAAGGTTTCTGTACCAAATATTAAGTTCTGCTTTTCTGATGTTTCAAATACTTATGTCATGCAATAAAATGCAAATTAATTACTTAAAAATCATACAATGTGATTTTCTGGATTTTTGTTTTAGATTCCGTCACTCACAGTTGAAGAGTACCTATGATAAAAATTACAGATGTCTACATGCTTTGTAAGTGGGCAAACCTGCAAAATCGGCAGTGTATCAAATACTTGTTCTCCCCACTGTACATGTTTAGCATCATTTACAATTATTTAGCATTAATATATAGGGTGAATTCATGTGAAATGGAACCACTTTTTGACATTGCAATGACTGTCAAAAAGTGGCCCAGTTTACCTCATTTCACCCCATGAGATGAGACAGCTGGTAACAATTTACAATATGGTCTCATTTGTAACATTGGTTGGTTGCACTTTATTTTACAGTATGTGTACTTACCTAAGAAAGTACTGGGTAACATAAGGTAACTACATGGTTTAAGGTTAGGTTTAGGGGATAGGTTCAGGGTTAGTACCTAGTTATTTCCCAGTTATTGCAATTACTATAATAAGTACATAGTATGTCGGGGAACAGGCCTGTAAAATAAAGTGCTACCTATTAGTTGATTAATTAGCTAACATGAACTAACAATGAGCAATATTTTTTTACAGCATTTATTAATCTTTGTTAATGTTGTAGTTAATGAAAGTACTGCACAGTTGTTTATTATTTGTTCATGTAAATTCACAGTGTTAACTAATGTTAACAGATTGATTTATATATTAAAAAATATATTAGTACATCCATGGCCAAAAGTATTGGCACTGACACAAATTTTGTGTTTTGCAGAGTTTGCTGCTTCAGCATTCATAGATTAGTATTCATAGAATTAATGTCACTGCCTATACTTTTAGCCACGGCTAAATGTTGAAATTTACATTAACTAAAGGTTAATAAATTCTGTAGAAGTATTTGTCATTGTTAGTTCATGTGAACTAACGTAGTAAACGAATGTTAACAAATGAGACCTTATTGTAAAGTGTTACTGTCAGTCTCTGACTGTTGATGAAACCTGCCACTGAAAAAAAATCAAGAGACACTGTGAATTTGTTCCTCATATCTTTTTCTTTTTTGCTGGAATAATTTGGGGAATATTTCACATGTTTCACCACATGGAATTCTGGAGGAAAAGACCTAATCCTAAAATTTCTAGACGATTAAGCAGTTTATAGCTACAGTTTGGGGTTTAGTTTTTGCTCTGTGTAGATTAATTACCACCTGTAAATTAGATTTTATGATGAAATAGTTTGTAATAGCACTCACAGGCCCACTCCATTTTAATTTTTTTTAATTAATGACTGTTATAAAAGGAAATACATGTAGTAGCTCACAATTCATTTTATTTTCTGTAGCCACAGTAGAGGAAACAAGTTCACATGCCAGACGAGAGTGAGTGTGGTTATTTTTGTTGTTTTTGTAGTTTACAACCAAATGATATGTGAACAAAACCATATGTTTAGCTCTCTGAAATAGAACTGATGCTGTTTGAATGTTGTTTTATGACTGAACCTGAAGAGTAATAACCATAGCCTGATTTAATGCAATTCCAATTTAGCTTTTTTATCTCCAGGCGGATGGTTTAAATGGCGAGTTTTATGGTCACCTTGGATCTTTTCACAGACATAACATAGATTTCTTTCCTCTTTCATGTTATACTTCTGTGCGGTCTATCGCAGGTTCTGCTGCAGCGCGGTTGTATGTGTTCTCTCTAATGCTGTTTGTGACAAAAAAAAAAAAAAAATCCTCTGTTTTGTTGACCATGAACAAAAGTCCTTTTAGAGGATCTTATTTAAGCGCTCAGTCGTTCACATGGTTGGTTTCAGACGCCACAGGGTTTTTCTGAATGCAAGGCCACCCTCTGTGATCCAGCAGTCTCTGGAAGCATTTAAAAGTTCACTTATGGCCTGTCTGAAAAATAGTCTGACGTTGATTGTGAAGTGCACCTTTTGAAAAAAGACTTTTTGGTGCCGAATTGGTCTCTGAGTTGCACTTTGAAAATATTAACCATTATTCAGATGGTTTCTAGCCTTAAAGATGCCTCTTTAGCTGATTTCATACTGTCTGCTCAGCCAATGGACGTAAAACAAATCGAACTAATTTTAGCAGTGTTGCCAACTAGATGGGAACACAGAGTTTGCTTTAACAACACTCAAGAGTCATTGGATGTGTAGCAAGAAAAAGATTGCTTCCAAAATGTTTCAGTCAAGTTTCAAATTCATCATTAAAAGGATAGTTCACCCAAAAAAGGAAATTCTGTCATTAATTACTCACCCTCATGTTGTTCTCATGTCAATCTGTGAGCTTTATGTCCCTCCATTGACAGGTATGCAACTACCACTTTGATGCTTTAAAAAGTTCATAAAGAGATCGTAAAACTAATTTATATAAATTGAGTGGTTTAGTCCAAATTTTCTTAAGAGCTTTATACACTGAACAAAATTATAAACGCAACACTTTTGTTTTTGCCCCCATTTTTTATGAGCTAAACTCAAAGATCTAAGACTTTTTCTATGTACACAAAAGGCCTATTTCTCTCAAATATTGTTCACAAATCTGTCTAAATCTGTGTTAGTGAGCACTTCTCCTTTGCCGAGATAATCCACCTCGCAGGTGTGGCATATCAAGATGTTGATTAGACAGCATGATTATGGCACAGGTGTGCCTTTGGCTGGCCACAATAAAAGGCCACTCTAAAATGTGCAGTTTTATCCCACAGCACAATGCCACAGATGTCGCAAGTTTTGAGGGAGCGTGCAATTGGCATGCTGACTGCAGGAATGTATGGAACGTAAATGCAAATGCTCACATTTGATGGCCTCTGGCATTTTGGAGAGGTGTTCTCTTCATGGATGAATCCCGGTTTTCACTGTACAGGGCAGATGACAGACAGCGTGTATGGCGTTGTGTGGGTTTGCTGATGTCAACGTTGTGGATCGAGTGGCCCGTGGTGGCGGTGGGGTTATGGTATGGGCAGGCTTATGTTATGGACAAAATTGATGGCAATTTTGAATGCACAGAGATACCGTGACGAGATCCTGAGGCCCATTGTTGTGCCATTTATCCACGACCATCACCTCAGGTGGCAGCATGAATATGCACAGCCCCATGTTGCAAGGATCTGTACACAATTCCTGGAAGCTGAAAACATCCCAGTTCTTGCATGGCCAGCATACTCACCGGACATGTCACCCATTGAGCATGTTTGGGATGCTCTGGATCAGCGTATACGACAGCGTGTTCCAGTTCCTGCCAATATCCAGCAACTTCGCAAAGCCATTGAAGAGGAGTGGACCAACATTCCACAGGCCACAATAAACAACCTGATCAACTCTATGCGAAGGAGATGTGTTGAGTGCAAATGGTGGTCACACCAAATACTGACTGGTTTTCGGACCCCCCAATACAGTAAAACTGCACATTTTAGAGTGGCCTTTTATTGTGTCCAGCGTAAGGCACACATGTGCAATAATCATGCTGTCTAATCAGCATCTTGATATGCCACACCTGTGAGGTGGATGGATTATCTTGGCAAAGGAGAAGTGCTCACTAACACAGATTTAGACAGATTTGTGAACAATATTTGAGAGAAATAGGCATTTTGTGTACATAGAAAAAAAGTCTTAGATCTTTGAGTTCAGCTCATGAAAAACGGGGGCAAAAACAAAAGTGTTGCGTTTATAATTTTGAAAAACATTGGAAAATCTGAAGCTCTCATCGGTTTGATGGTGTTTATGCTACAAAAATGGTAAAACGATGTGCCCGGGGTACTGTAACACTGATTCCAGGTATCCTGAGAGGATTTTCTGGTTGTCATACTCTCATTAAGTTACGATTAAAGACCCTGCTAACGCACAAACCGAACTAACTGTTCTCATGTCATGTAACGGTGTAGGTCAAAAACACATAAACGATGGTCTACATTTCAGTGCCTCTCCATATTAAACTGGTTAAATGTAAATTAATTTAATCTTACCCTGCGGTACATAAACAGTGTTGATCCTGGATGTTGTCATCTGCGACCGTGACGACCGTAACATGAGGCTTCTCCTGCTTGCATTGTGATTTGTAAACCCTAGCTTCCAAAATAATCTCCCACCATATTTATTTTAAAATATTTTATATATTTAAGTCCCACTTGAATGCTCCTTGACGAGAGGTGGTCCTTCTGTGTCACAGACTTTATTGTGATTTATCTCGTTTGTTTTTGTATACATTTTTGATATTTCTGTGAGTTTAGATATGTTTAAGGTCTGCATTATCTGTCTTACTAAGGAGGACTCCTATTTTGATGGGTATTATAGTCTACGGGTAATGAAAGGGAGAGCTCGCAGTTTATCAGAGTTTTTTTGCAGATACAAAGTTTACAGTTTATTAGCACCCCGTTAGTTGTATGAGTGTTTTTGTGTAATTTGCTGTGTATGTTAATGATAATGCAACGGAGAGAGTTTGTGAATGAGACGTTAATGCGCACTTCTTATGCTTTGTTTGTTCAGCTCTTACGGTGATTTTTTTGGAGTGAAAAACAATGTAATAAACTTCTTAAACCATCAGTAAAGTTTGGACAAAAATCATTTGGACGGTAGACACTACATTCTGTGTCCAAAAACATCTTGGGATAAGGTTTTCACACTGACAGCTGTCATTGTAAGACATAGCAACTCTGTTTGTTTGTCCGAGTTAGCAACAGTAACTAAGGGGGGCGGGGCTTACCGATAGGTCAGTTGAGCTTCCGCAAGAACCAATGAGGTTCATTCTCGTGTGTTACGCAGCACGTTTGAGCTTCTGCGAGAACCAATGAGGTTCATTCTCGTATGTTACGCAGCTTCTGCAAGAGGTTTGTTCTCGCGCATCAAGCAGGTTTGGTTGAGCTTCTATTTGTGTTCGCTGATCAATGTTTAAATGTGAATAAATAAATCATTTTTGGGTGAACTATCCCTTTATGCACTGTAGGATTTTGGTATTTACAAAAAATAGAGTGAAAATATACTGTGAAGGGCTATGAATAGGTATTCAAGTGAGGCAGATGTACCATTATGTTAAGTAGAGCCACTTACTGTGGTGTTTTTTCACAGCGCTGCACCCATGTGCAAAAAAGCCCATCCACTTTTTCCTCTCCAAACTAACCCCTGCCAGTCACCACAGGAGGCATGCTCTTTACCTCCAAACCTTTCATTCTGCTCCTAGTAATGTACACTCTGCAGGCGGCTCACCTCCTCCTGGTGTATTGTTGTCCCTGTAGAATATGTCTCACTAGTCGCCTCTGGTGACAGAGATGCTAATTTACTCTAATTTATTGCCTTGTCCTTGTGTCTGCCCTCTCATTTGATTCCAAACCCCCTAAGACTGGTTGTGGTCCACCTCACTAATGTATTTGCGTTTTTGGCATTAATCAAGTCACCTTTATTTTTATAGAACTTTATACAATGCAGATTGTTAAAAAACAGCTTCAGAGTAATAAACAGGAAAATAACAGAATCAAGGATGCAAACTTCACTGTTGATTCAGTTCAGTTCAATATCTGTGTGAAGTTCATCAATTATGAAATAAGTTCAATTCAGCTATATGCAGTTCTACAGAAGGCAATAGTGCCATCATTCAGCTGAAGCCAGTTGATTCAGTTTCAGTTCAATAACAGTGTTGATGCTGCAAAATTCATTAATTATGAAACAAATTTGATTAAGCTATAACACATCTCTACAGAAGACAATAGTGTCATCATCCAGCTCAATTCAATTCAAGTTTTGCTCTTATCCGAGTGTCAGTGCAGTAAAATCGATAATATTACTGAATTTAAAGTGTCTTTGAACACGTGTTTTGTTGCCCTGATATTTGTTCTGCTGTTGTTTAGCCAAACTGAAAGTTTAGTAAAATGTGTAATTTTAAATGTTTTAAAATCAAAATGCTTTTGATATCCCACAATCCTGTCCGCTCCATTCTGTCACAGTTAAGCTAAAAAATAAAGATGGTGCCTGAAAGTTGCAGCTGGTGGTCAGTTTGTGTATAAATGTATGTTTTTGACCAACATTTTCCGTTTCTGATGTCATTTCTAGCAAGACATTATTATTGTAGTAATTCAATATTTGTGTAGTTATCACCAAAGCACGCTCTATTTTGCTGTGGTTCATTAAACCGTTACTCTGCCTCATGTTTCATGAGGTACCTTTGTGCGCAAACACTGCCTACAAAGTCATTGCCTGATAGGGCAGAGAGGCAACTGCCCAAGGGCGGCGTTTACGTATGGCAGAGTATGGCAGTTGCCATACCCTGGCATTCAGACAAGCAGGGGAAATAAACAGCTCATGATGCTGCTCAGTAGTTCTGTTGCAGCTTTGAAAAGCAAATTTAAACAGCCTAATGCCGTGTCCTAACCAGACGTGATGCGACAAGATTTTCAACGGCAAACCAGACTCGACCCGAGATCAATCAATCAAAAATAACAGCCAAACAGAAAAGCATGTGGGCGGGCTCTCTGCAAGCGCACTGACTGCATTCGCAACGAAATTGATAAGTACAATATCGAATTCCTAAATCGTACACAATTTTAACATGATTAAAAATACATACTGAGTGACTGAAACAATTTTTTTAATCATAGAAGTATACACTTGTTTGTTCACCTTGACAGTTTGGACATAGTTGTTTCCTTTAATTTATTTTCAAGATCTGAGGTGAATTATCCGTTGTTGCTTTCAATAAGTCTATGTCTATAAAGGTCACGAAAAACGATATTCAAACTCGCTTTAAATTCTTTTTACATTAAATAAAGCACATAATCTGCAAGTGTCATACTTTGTATGTTGTTCCAGCCACAACGCCGCAGAAATAAAAACAATAAAATAAATACATTTTTTCTCACGTGTCACATTTGGTTAGGACACAGTGAAGGCTTATATATATTTCAGTATTTGCATTGTTGTTAAGTCTGTTTTTAAGTTCTTTTAGTGAATTTTTGTCCACATTTTGTTAAGATAATGTTATTATTTGGGAATGTCATTGTTGTATGGCCAGAAGGGCTCATGCCATATCCTAGGTTTTTGTGAAACGCTGCCACTGCAACTGCCTAATGACGCTTTTCCACGGCTTGGTACGGCTCACTTTTAGGGGATTTTCCACTGTGTACAGTACCTGGTACTTTTATTAGTACCACCTCGGTTGAGGTTCCAAGCGAGCTATACCGATACTAAAATGTGACGTGTAAACACTGCAGATCACTGATTGGTCAGAAAGAATCGCCACTATCAGTGTCATTGGATTTGCGACACAAGACACCAAACCCGCTAGATTTAAATAGTCAGCAACAGCCACCGCAATATCATTTGTTTGCACAACTTTTTTAACGACTTGCTTTAAACGACTGTCGCACGCAACTTAAAAAAAAAAGAAATGGCTGTATCGTGGTCAGTAGACGAGGTGGTGGCCCAAGTATAACGATCTGTCTACAATCCCACCCACTTTGAAGTGGTACTAACTGCAGTGGAAAAGCAAACCGAGCCAAAGTAAAGCAAGCCGACCTGAGCCAAGCCCAGTCGTACCACGCAGTGGAAAAGCACCGTAAGTTTTCGGACACAGCCGTTGTCGCTAGTACCACTCTTCTTCTACTTCACTTCCTTGCTTTGTTTAGCTTCATTATCGCCACCTAGTGATAAGGCATACAGCTCATATTAAATAGATCACCAGACGACGTAAGACATCCTGTTTGTTTTTCCTCAGTTTTTAAAGTATTTTAATTATGAAACTCATCAGTAAATTTTTATTTTATTGAAGGGGTATGGTTAAATAAGGTATAGGCTTAGAGGTAGGTTTTCTGGTTATTTGATTGTATAATTTATTTAGTTTTACTAACGGCTGTTATTTTATACGCCATAAGATTAGAAACCAATGTAAGTTAGCCTAACAAAAATTTCATTCATAAAACATAAAATGCACTTGAAAAGATTGTTTCAGTCAATGACATCCGCGATTGTTTCTTTGCACTACTACTTCTGTAGTTGTAGTAGTACTGCGGGATGCAGACAGACCCTTCTCCTTTCAAAACATTGCTCTGTTTGTTTGAGCATCCTGATCAGCCCGGCAACAGTGACTTAACCAATGACGTGAGTTTGGGCAGGACTCTCTGTCCAATGGCAGGTGAGGAGAGTGTTTGTGAAACCTGTTTAAAACTCAGAAAGTCAGAAAGAAATGTAGTTCACCTTAAATGGCCTATAAAATAAACTTCAATAGCTCAACACAATTACTACCAAATGACTAGAAAATATAATGGATATTCAATTTACACCACCTTAATATGCTGAATTAACTTCAAACAGATGCCTTTGGTTCACAGCTGTCTGAATTTGAAACAATTACATATTTGAAGCAACAGGTCACCGGATTTTCTGGGAAGCAAGTGAAGATATTCAAGGTTAGGAATATATTAATCTGACAGCTGTTAATGAAAAACCCTCTTTGTGCTCAGTTTCACTTATCAAATACATCTAAATCGAATCAGAAATTTAGCTATATTGTCCAAGTAACCTCTGACAGATTGAATTGATTGATTGTAAAAATGTATTGTTGTCGATTGTTGGCCAAAGATGTTCAATTATATTGAAATAAAATACATATAAACTGATTTTAAAGCCATTTTATCTAATCTGTTCTTTCCTCATTCATTTGGGTTTTAAATTGGTATTATCGAGGTATTCAGATAATCTTTGATATATTTCAGGAAGTTATCAATTATGTGATATGCTATATAGTATGTGCTTGAAGTCTGTTATTTCTTTGTGCTGAAGTGTTCTGTTTCTGTGTCTGGACATTTGTTTTTATAGTTCTGTGGTGCTTCATGCAAGGCATCAGCTGAAAGATGTGGCGTGAGGGCTCTCTGATTGCCCCCTTTCTAGATGTTGACTCATAAAGGTCCTGGAGGGAGGGCAGATTGCAGCTGATGAATTTCAGCCTGCTTGGATCCAGTGCCATGGCAGATCCATATCAGATGTTATGGATGAGTTGATGATAGGTTCAATGATGTCACTGTAGAACTGGGCCATCACTTCCAGTGGCAGATTGAAGTTACTCAGGACTTACTTCCTCTTTAGTAGGGATGTGCATATTGACTAGTTGGTGGGTTGCCTGACTAGTATTATTTTACTACAAGACTGTGATGACACATTTCCACTGTTATTAACATCATAAATCTAGCAAAGTTCTTTATATTTTTGTTTTTATATTTTCGCTACTTTGTGTTATATTACATTGGCATCAAATTACAGACAACTAGTTAACACAGCGTTTCAACCGTTATTATATATTGTTCATCATATAGAAGTTTACCCAACTATAGCTAATTTCCACCGAAATTACCCGGAACAATTTGTCCCAGGAACTTTTTTCCCCCAGACCTGTTGCTGTCTGCTTTTCCATTGCGGTCTAAAGTAGAGAAGATGAAGATTAGGCAAATTATCCCAGTGATGTAGGACTGTGCATGACTTTCCAGTTCCCACTGGATTTCATCCTCTGTATATAAACTTAATAAAGCCTGAACCTCGTTGTTGGCCCATCGGTCATATTTTTTAAACTCCATTGTTGATTCGAATAGCAAACAACTCTTACTGCACGCACTGCAACAGACACACAAAAAATGGTGGTTGAAATAAAATGCTGCATGAACTCAACCAATCAGCATGTTCAGCGCCCAAGTCCCACCCCCAAAAATTCCTGAACTTTGAAAAAGTACTAGCTCGTGAGCAGGGACTTTCTGAGAGGGAAATTTTTACCCAGAACTTCATTTAGACCCTGGTCCCTGCGGTCAAAGTCCCTAGTTCCTGGGGAAAGTTCCTGCAGTGAAAACGCGGCTTATGACAACTTTCACTTTGGAGAACTTTGAGAACTTCCCAGCCAAAAAAAAATGACTGTTTGGATTTAAATAGGCAAATGCTTGGATCTATGTCTATGATTGGATCATTATTGCAGTGATTATTATGTTTCTAGCATGTTATATGTTTGGCAACAGTTTTTTAAACCTAATTGATGGCGTGTAGCTTTTCATTTCTTAAACAACCATGTAGGAAGAACATCATGGCCATATTCCAGGATGAGAATGTCAAGATCAGGCTCAAATTGTGAAAGAATGGTTGGGAGGGAGCATGAAGAATCATTTTCACACATGAATTGGCACCGCTCAGTCCAGACCTTAAATTCATTGAAAGTCTTTGGGATGTGCTGGAGTAGACTTTAGAGTGCTTGACTCTTGCATTGTCAATACCGATAAGATCTTGACCAAAAAGTGATGCACCTCTTGATGGAAATAACATCAAAACCTTTATTTCACAATTTGAGCCCGATGAATCTTGACATTGTCATCCTGGGTTATGGCCATGATGTGTCTTCCTACATGGTTGTCTAAGAAGTGAAAAGCTACACACTCATCAATTAAGGTTAGAAGAACTGTTGCCAAATATATAACATGCTAGAAACATAATAATCACTGCAATAATGATCCAATCATAAGTTCTTATTTAAGCATATGCCTATTTAAGCCACAATATGTAATTTTTCGCCGCTAGAAGTCGCTTATTCAAACCTAAGGCGTAGCTTGATGATGCCTTGATTTCGCTGAGCTTTTATTATGCCGCAGACGACCGCTTCTGCTTCTTCCGGTCATGCATATGTGGGGTAACGCAGCGCTGTTTTATCATATTAGATACGTTTGAGTGTGTTCGAAGTTATGTTATAACGCTACTCTGTGCGTTCTGTGCAGTAAGCTAGATCGATATTAGGCATGGTAAAACATGGTACTCTCGGTAAAGAAAACAAGATTTAAACAATAAGACTAACTGTGTTGAGCTGTATAACAATAATTAGTTTTCTGTCGATGAATGTATCCAAACAGTTGCTCACCTGTCTAATAAAACACATAATATATTAAAGCGTCTTTGGTGTTTCCATGATTTCTACAAAATAAAAACCAGAAACCGAGGGTAACGCAGGTATGATGTCATTGATAGGTGATACATGGACACGGTTCGTGTCCTGGTTAAAATTGCTTATTTCTCTGGATTTAAACATTCTTGGAAACATTTGGGATAATGTAAGTACACAAGTCAACAAAATATATAACACTGTTCTGGTGGTTTTTGGATATTTTAATCCAAAATCTTACATATTGTGCCTTCAAATCCAAACAGCAACTTTTTTTTGGCCAGGCAGTGTATATATATATAGCTATATGGTGTTTTGACTGGAAATTTGGTGTTGTGATAAGCCCAATCTCTACTGTCTACTTCAGAGCATTAAGCTATAAATTCTAACTGCACTAGGACACCAGGTGTTTCACTTCCTTCCTATAAACAGATCCGCTGTGGTAGCATATTAGGCCAATCAGTGTTGCGTTATCTGCAAATTTGAGGATCTTAACAGAGGATTCCTTCGAGGTGCAGTCATTTGTGTAGAGAAGAGAAGAGAAGAGAAGAGAAGTGGAGACAGCAAACTGCTTTCTGGTAGTCCAGTACTGGTAGACAGTGTACTTCCTGTTGTACTTCCAGTTTCCTGGAAACTTGTATCATTGCATCAGACATCATATGTTCCTGATGTTTCTTTGCTTTGTGTGTATATAGTGTATTGGTGATATGCATGTATCATGGTGGTCTACATTTGAGCATGGTAGCTTTAGTTTTAAAAGTTAATCCTTTTAGCCCTTTTTGACAATGCACATTTGGAAACGGAAGAACCAATCAAGCAGATTGCTGAGGTTAAGTGAGTTGTCCTCAGAGGTGGTAAGTAAGGTTATGATCTCAATAAATCTCCAACCCGTGGGTCACCTCTACTGGGGTTAAACATGTAACCTTTGTGCAAGCAGATTATATTAATAATCATGAACCTCCAAGTTTGACAGAAACACTATGGGTTTTGGTGACATACAGATTTATAAAAGCTTTTCCCTAAAGTCTTGCCTTTTTCCTGGTGCTTCGTGAAAAACCATATTGATATGGAGTTTGATATGCATCCAGACAGGAAAATAGATTTAAAATATGTTTATTATATAATTTAATAATAATAATAATAATAATAATAATAATAATAATAGGCTAATAATGACCTACAAGTTGATAGAAACACTATGGCCCGGTTTCACAGACAAGGTTTAGATTAAGCCAGGATTAAACCTTAGTTCAATTAGGGCATTTAAGTGACTTTTACCAACATTCCTTAGAAAAAAAACATTACTGATGTGCATTTTGAGACAAAACAATGGCACTGACATATTTTATGATATGTCAGTGCAAGTTGCTTTCCGTTTTCTCATGTTAAGAGATACATCTTAATAACAGGGTCTAAGATATATTAAAGCTTTCTCCTGAAGTCTTGACTATTTTCTGTAGCTTCTTGAAAAATGCAATTTCATATGGAGTTTGATTTTACATCCAGACAGAAAATATATTTAAAATATGTTTATTATATTATTATTTAATAATATTAATGATAATAATAGTTTATTATTACAAATAACTTTTTACATTATTATTACATTTTTAAATATTGTGACGTAATGTCCACTGAAGGCGAGTTTAAGTGAGAACCCAATTTCATATCTTAATGTTTTGTTCCAAGTGACTTCAAGCCTCTGACTTAATAATTATTTAAAAAAATATTTGTGTTTGATCCACTTTTAATAGTGGCTTTGACACAGACCTGATTGTTGCAAATATTTTCAGACAGTCAAAGTGTTTAACAGTTGGCAAATTGATTACAATTTAAGTTAACTGACAACAAAATCATCACAATGTTTTTCAGAAGAAGATGGTGTTTAGCTATCAGGCTTCTCTCGGGGCCGTCATCTGTGGTTTCATGCGTCACATACTAAAGCTTTATTAGAATTCACTGATGTTCTGCCAAGTCGAGCCAATGATGAGTAGTGCTGGATTATAAAACATGTTTCAGGATGACCATCAGTGACGTAAAATAATAACACCATTTTGCGCAAGATCTCCTTTCCTGCTTACGTAGAGTGAGGAGTTGGCAAGAGACCCACTACATTTCCAGCACGCAAGTAAGTGTGATCTAAACAGGAAAAGCCCCCCTTGACAGAAGCGATGATGAAACTCAGCTATACTTAGCCATGTGAGATGTGAACACTGAGAGCATGACTTGCCACATTTACTTTTGGAAAGACGCAGATGCAGCGGATCTCTGCTCTAGAAAACAGCAAGTAACAGTTTCACCAGTTTTCGGCCAAACTGCCACAAACTGTCCCTGTATGCCCATGAATGCTCACCCGGGGTAGTTTATTTACATCCGCATTAATATACTGTGCCCCACAAACCCAGCATGGGGCATTGCATAAGATTGTCTGATGTTTCAACTATGTGGAGCACAATATGTGTGAACTATGGTAAGAAAACATGTCTGGGAATCTCACTGTTTAATTGACAGATCCTATTCCAGGTCACTGTGAAAACACATAAGGAGGCTCATTCATTTTTTTCTCTGATTGGTTTGTACATACATTCTCACATAAATTGTTGCATGATGTGGTAGTTCACCCCCAAAATGGAAATTCTGTCATTATTTATTCACACTAATCTTGTTCCAAACTACTCCTTCTGTTCTTTTCTCCATGGAATGGTAAATAATGTTTTTTTTTTTTTTATTAAATAATGATAACTGACTTAAATTTCAGTCTGTTCCTCACACCAAAAAACCCCAACCTAAAAAGAACCCAAAACCCAACAAGTTAAAGGGGTACTTCACTGCTGGCAAACTGGGCCTTAAATAAAACGTGGCTGTCTTTAGAAGTCGAAAGACAAAACATTTTTTGAAATTGGAGCTACCAGACTAGAGAAAACAGAGAAAAAAAGGCTGTTGTCTTCCCTTTTGCCATATAGGTAAGAAAACTTCAACAACCATAATGCACTGGGCATGTTGCAGTCCAAGGCCATTCCCACCAGTGTGCTATGGATACTCATCAGAGTAAAATACTGCCTTGCTTTAGTAGGAAATACTTCTTAGCAAACTTTTAGGGCCCTATCATACACAAGGCGCAATGTGATGCCAGGCTCAAGTGTTTTTTGCTAGTTTCAGCCCGACGCAGTTATCATTTTCACGTCCAGCGTCACGTTGTTTAAATAGCAAATGCACTCGCGCCCATCTGTTCGCCCATGGGCGTGCTGGTCTGAAAACGAGGTGTGTTCAGGCGCATTGTTGACACGTTGCTATTTTGAGGCAACTGAAAACGACTGCGCCATTGACCAACAAAAACCTGGTCTAAAGTCAATAGCGCAGTATTTTTTGTGTTATTTAAAGGGCGCGTTAGTAATATGCGCCTATAGGTGGGTGCACAACGTGCGTACACTCTGCTTATTACACACACAGGGACACGCAGCAGCACACAAACATTTTTAAATATTAAAAATAAAAGGATTCCTCTCTGGAGAAGTGTTCAGTCTTTCCGCTTGCAAATTCCGCCATGTAAATAGCGAATCCGCCATGGTGCAAGCACAACTAGCTTTTAAAGGGAATGGGAGATGAGATTTTGATTGGTTTATTGCATGTTACGCCCAAAACACACCCATGACTCATTAATAGACTAGGTACAACCATTTTGGATCATGCGCCTGGTGCGCCGGCCGTTTTTTACGTCGTTAAACTAGCAAAAGTAGATTCGGACACGCCCTAAGTGCACCTGCGCCATGCGCTTCAGACCATACGCTCAGATAATTAAAATAGGGCCCTTAGACATAATTGTGTTGACTTGTATTGTTCTCGGTTGCAAGAATTCAAAGAGTAAAGGTTTAGTGGGAGCGAGGTTTTTTCGGCAAGTTATATGGCAAAAGGCTGCAAAGAATCGTAAATATGGAGAAAACACTGTGAAATACCGCTGTATTTGCAGTCAACATTTCAAACTGGATGACCACAAACAACAAAAAAAACCCGGAAAGAATCCGCTATTCTGTCAGACCGTTTTCTAACTATAATCACCTATCTGAAATATCGGGCCAGTATTGCGTTTTTAAGTCTTATCAGTTTAAACATTCAAGTGATTTTAAGCCATTCAAGCGCAAGACGCTATGAAATTAACTTCATTCTGTACTCGCGCGTTGTGATAGATTGTTTCTGTGCGCACACAGAGAAAGCCCGCCTCTCAGACAGCATGTGAGTACACACAAAATTGTTAAATAATTCATATCCATGTAAACACAGGTTATGTCTTAAGTAAACAAAATTGTTAAGAAAATATCAGATGTTTCCTATGTTAATGGACTTAAATGGTTCCACAAATAGAGAATATTTCTTAATATTAAATTAAACTATAAATCCACTTAATACTCTGTGTAGCTGAAACTTAACTAAACTGCATAAAACAAATACAATCAGAAACTTTAACTCAAATATTGTGCAGAAACACAAAATAACACTTAATAACATTTACTCTCTCCAAAGAAAAAAGCATGCTGGGAAAATTAATTTTGTTGTAACTCAATCAGTTTGAGTTACTATATGCTACTGTACTATGAGTTCACATAACTCTGTGAACTCATAGTACGAATATGAAATTCTGTTAACTCTTTCCCCGCCAGCTTTTTTTAAAAGTTGCCAGCCACCGCCAGCGTTTTTTTTATCATTTTCATAAAAATGTATGGCTCCCAGAATATTTTGTTGTATGAATATCTGAACATGCAATATATCAAAGGAAAGAACAGAGCCTCTGCTTTTAAACAAACAAACAAACAAAAATCTAGGTTCATGCATTCTTTATTATCACTTGAATGTGAAGTTTCATAAAAAAAGCAACATTTTGAACAAAAAGCTGAGAAAATCGTGTTTTTTTTTTTCAAAGAATACAACATGCATAAGCAGTGATTTTATCACTTGTTTCTGCTCCTTTTTTTGCCTGTCTTTTAGAAGATGCGTAATAGCGCCCACTACCACATAACAGTGAAAACACGGAAAAACTGAAAATTCCGCCAATGGCGAAAGAGTGTACAATGAACTTTTAGTATAGTTGAGTAAAATTACCAAAAATTCCAGTTAGGAACCTGGGTGTGCTCTTTGATACCAATCTCTCATTTGAAAGCCACGTTCTAGCATTTGTAAAACTGTATTCTACCATCTTAAAAATATATCTAAATTACGGCACATGCTTTCAATGCAAAATGCTGAACAGTTAGTTCATGCGTTCATGACCTCAAGGCTAGATTATTGTAATGCTCTATTGGGTGGTTGCCCTGCTCGCTTAATAAATAAACTGCAGCTTGTCCAAAACGCAGCAGCTAGAGTTCTTACTAGAACCAGGAAGTATGACCATATTAGCCCAGTTCTGGCAACACTGCATTGGCTCCCTATTAAACATCGTATACATTTTAAAATATTGCTGATTACTTACAAAGCACTAAATGGTTTAGCTCCCCAGTACTTGAGCGAGCTCTTAACGCATTATACTCTATCACGTCTATTGCGGTCTCAAAATTCTGGCCAGTTGATAATACCTAGAATATCAAAATCAACTGCAGGCGGTCGATCCTTTTCCTATTTAGCACCTAAACTCTGGAACAGTCTTCCTAGCATTGTTCGGGAAGCAGACACACTCTGTCAGTTTAAATCTAGACTAAAAACACATCTCTTTACTATGGCATACACATAAAACATTTTTAATTTCTATTATTCAAATCAGTTAAATGATTGTTTTAGGCTGCATTAACTAGGTCAGCCGGAACCGGGAACACTTCCAATAACACCTGATGTACTCGTTACATCATAAGAAGTATGGCATCTACGCTAATGTTAGTCTCTCTGTTTATCCCGAGGTTTACTGCAGTCAGCCGGATCCGGGCCGTATCCGGACCAGATGGTAGACCTTAGCCTGGACATGACGAACGCATCCCTGAAGTGTCTGTAGAGACCGTGTCAATTAAACTCGCCCCTGTAAATGCTGCATCGACACGACATCCTCATTAAACCCGTCCCCGGCGTGACGAATCTTTCGAATAATCCTACGAATATCTATTGATCTAATATGACTTCTGACCTGTAATGTTGCCAAAATCATAATCATACACTATTTGTTCATCGGCCAGAGGAGAACTGGCACCCCCCGACTGAGCCTGGTTTCTCCCAAGGTTTTTTTTTCTCCATTCTGGCCCTGAAGGAGTTTTGGTTCCTTGCCACCGTCGCCTTTGGCTTTTGGCTTGCTCAGTTGGGGACACTTAAATTTCAACTATATTACTGATCTGCCCGCATTGACACTATATGATAATTGAAATGAGCTGGATGACATCACCGTTTTCACCAGAGCGGCTGTACAGCCGAATCAAATTCTGTTGCATTATTTTCCTGTTACCACTGTGAAGCTGCTTTGAAACAATTGGCATTATAAAAAGCGCTATATAAATAAAGGTGATTTGATTTGATTTGATTTAAAATTAACTTGCTTCATTTAGTAAATTAACTGTTAGGTTTTACAGTGATATGGCTTCAAAGACTTCAAGTTGACCACATTTATGGTGCTTTTTGGATAATGACAACTCGTGGTCACTATAAGCTTGGTGTACTGAAAACATTTGCTTCAAGAAAATATGAGCATGCAGGTTTAGAATAACATTAGGCAAGTAAATAATTAATTTTTGTTATTTCAACTATTCCTTTAGAATTATTAGCAAATGGGACGAGGCATCAGGAAAATGAAGTCAATCATTTAGTGATCCATAAATTTTATACGTTTTAGACAATATGGCCTTGACTGTCATGTTAAGAGAGAGAAGTAGTTTCCAGCCCAGTTGAATGTTCCTCTGTGATTATTCTTTATTCCAGATGAGATGATATCAGGGTAGAGGGATAGTTCACCACAAAATGAAAATTGGGTGATCATTTACTCACCATCATGTCATTCCAAATCTGTATGTCTTTTTTTCTTTTGTGGAAAATAAAATAAGATGTTCTAGAAGTAGGAAAGTCATGTAGGTTTGGAATGACATGTAGGGTGAGTAAATGATGGCAGAATTTACAGTTTTGCTGTCCCTTTAAACCCTTGAGCCTTCATTGAAGGAAGACTACTATTTCTTTTATGCCATGCTATTGCCTGATAAGTAACCCTCATTCAATGTTTTGCGGTAACTCCATACGTTAGTCAAGTCAAGTCACAATACAGATTGTTTCAAAGTAGCTTTACAGTGATAAACAGAAAAATGATTCAATGATGCAAACAGAAATTCAATTCTTCTGTAAATCAGCTCTAAAAGACAATAGTAAACAGTCATTATTCAGTTGAAATCAGTTCAGTGTTGATTAATTTTGGTTCAATAACTGTGTAAAGTACATCAATAATGAAATGAGTTAACGTAAGTTAATGCATTAAGTAAGGAGTAATTGACGACGGGCTGTTGAATTATTGGAAAAATAATGTACACCCGAGGTGGTAATGTGGTCACGACACGAAGCGGAGAACCTTAATGTGAAGTGTTACCAGTTTTTCTTGTGCAAATTCACCACCTAGTCTCTGTTGTTGTCCTGCATTACGTAAGTAAGCAATAAGGTACGAGAGGCTGTGCTGAACTCTGCTTCTTGTCGTGCCTAACAACACCCTTCATCCATGACTTATTCACAAAACAGCACTAGCCTCGAGTACCTTACTGCTTTTATAAAACGGTTACCACACAATGCAAATATTAAAGCCAAAAAAATATGTATCAATGCAACTTTCATGAAGTAAAATCACTAAAAGCCTTCCATCCGCTGGAAAAAATAGTCCCTGATCGTGAACAGCAACAAAAGTTACATTATTACGCCATTAGATGGCGGCAGAGACTGTCTTTATGAGTGAGTCAGTCAGTAGCGAAGACTTTTATATTGAAAGGACTGAAACTTGTTGTGAACACGGAACAACCCCAACTGACACATGCTTTGACTAGCGCTGTCAGTGTCAGGGCACGGGGAAACCCATTAACTGTTAAAAAGACAAGTTATCGCAGTGGACATTCAAACTAATTTTTTATTACGAACATAGGACTGACCTGAAGGAAAATGCTATATCTAAATGCAGGTAATACACTCGCTCTCTCGCTCTCTCGCTCTCTCACAATACTCTACACATAATACAGTAAGCTTCATGAACAATATCAATGAGATCAAACATATGTTTACGTTGCTAATAAGGGTGTTGTGTAGTGATACACAGAACCGTTGGGTGAAGCAGTCATAGCCATGTTTTATCGTGAATAAAACACAGTTATTGACCAATCACAAGGACCGGAACTAGCTGTTTTATAAATGTGTATACGCCACTTTAATTTTTTTGAATACATTAATCAGTAAGTTATTAAATTACTTAAAATGTACATTGTTTAGGCCTACTTGAAAAACAATGTACATTTTAAGTAAGTTCCTAAAAACAATATCACAGAAATTATTCTTATGATTTTCATGAATGAGGCTCAGTCAGTGTATGCTGCTTTCATACTGTAATATTGAATAATTTAATCATTCAGCCTGTAACAAGTTGTTGATGAGCAGGAAACAGAACCTGGGGTGCAGCAGCAAAACAATTAATACACTTCCAAAACAGAGGAATTAGTTTTGAGAGACTTCTGGGGTGAAGACTCTCATGGGAAATATAGATCCGGTTTGATGTAGATTTTTAAGTGTTGCTTTTATGATGTGTTTAAAGTATTTGATACCATTTTGTAATATTTCAGACTGAAGTGGGTGGTGTTTGGCATTTGGTGCGAGTTGGTGTGTGGGAGTTGAATATTGCAGACTGGACTTTAGATTGCAGACCTCAGCTTTTCATGCTCGCATTGACTCATAATTGTTCGGGCCAGTGTGTGAGACCTCCAACTCGAGGATCAAGTGTCAATTAAAGAGACTTTGTCAACAGCAGGCACCACTAATCTGAAGGTTAAATCCAAAGGCATGAACGTTTTGCAATCAAATGAAGGGTAAATCTAGCTTGAAGCTCTGCTATGGGTAATGCTCTGGAGGTGTCAGCGAGAGCGGGCCAACTGGAACCGAAGGAATATGGCTTGTTTTAGTATTCACAAAGATCCCCCATTTTTTGTGAATTATGTTCGTCATTGTGATTGTAGACAGAGATGATGCCAGTTTATTTCAGGTTCCTTTGAAACCTTGAAACCAGACTAAAACATCTTTGACCTCTACTACATTATACGTGGCTCAAATTGTTATGCAAGAATTTATTCAGATAATGTCTGACCTTGTCCAACTATAAGCCTGTATTGTTAAAGCACCAGTGAATTTTTTTTATTTTTATTTATTTATTTTTTTTTTAAGGAAGACATTTTTCAGTGCTGGAAGAACAAGATTTTACTGCCACATTTTATATTAAGCTTGCAGCTGATTATATAGTTGCGTTGATCATACTAATGTCACAATGATCACAGACCAGGCTTTTATTAATTTAATTGAATTTAATTGAATTTAATTGAATTTAATTGAAACAGCAAGGCTATCATCTAAATTATAAATGAATAATGTAACCTTATGTTGCTGATTTATTTATTGCATTTTATCAGTCAAAATGCAGAACATAAGCCCTCTTATTAAATGAATAGTTCATGGCATAATGGAAATTTTATGATGTCTTTTTTGTAATGTTACTGTTATAATGGCTTCAAATGCAGCTCATCAATCAGATTTGTAATATATAATTTTTTTTTTTTGGCTCTGATTTCAGACTTATGCATTTATGAATAATCTTATCTTTTGGTTTGCAAGTTCCAGCTGAGCAGAAAAAAAACGTGAAATGTCAAAACAGTCATTTGCAAAGTATTAAATTCACTAGATGATCAAAAATTCACATTACTACATGATTATGTAAAATATAAACATTATTATCTTGGATTTCTGAGACATTCTGGCGTTTGTGTTTCAACGAAGATAAAAAACTAAACAAAACACAGGCTCAGAATGACATGAGAGTAAATGTGGACATCATTTTCTTTTTTTGCTAAATTATTCATTTAAAAATCCATGAACAGCCAGAAGCTCTATATTTCATTACCTCAAACAAACAAACAAACAAACAAACAAACAAACAAGACAACAACAACAAGACATGAAGTAATTTGCTGAAGGGCAAGTAGCAAATGTTTAGAGCAAGTGTTTGGTTCTACATGTATCCACATCCCTGGCCACCCAGAACAGGTGTCACAGCAGTTTTCTTCCTTATGAGACAAGTGGAAAGAGCAAATGTTCATCATAAAATCACTGATTTGCATCTCTGTGTCCTGAGCTTTTGTAAAATTTACTGCATGAATATTAATGTTAAACCATAACGTAGGCCTATATTTGCATTTGCAAAGGAGATGCTCAGGAGATGTACTGTTAAATGATAGATGGCTGTATTTTTCCTTTAAATATTTAAAGTACCTATATTCGCAATAATCATAATATTTAATATTTAATGGTATATTTGTAAAAATGGATTCCATAAATTTGTCATTTACAACTGTGTGATCTCAGTGTTGCTGAGGCAACAATCTGTAATCGTACTGCATATACAGACCCTGTGGGCTGTTTTTTTCTCTTGCTTGTAACAGTGAAAGTAAATTGACTATATATGGATATTTCTTCAGCTTTTCGGCACTTATTTTTTTACTTTTTATTTGTGTTTTATTAAGGTCACATACTGGTCAAAACTGGCTTGGAAGCTTTTTACTCCGTCTTCATAATTTATTTTTGCTACTTTTCGAATCCCTTTTATGTATTTTCTTGTTTTACCTTTTTTGTTGCCCTGTCAATCAATCAATCAATCAATCAATCAATCAATCAATCAATCAATCAATCAATCAATCAATCAATCAATCAATCAATCAATCAATCAATCAATCAATCAATCAATCAATCAATCAATCAATAATGCATGTTCCTGAGAAATGGTGTTGTTTCCACCATAACCAACAATTTATAAGATCCATGAATATATCGTTTATGAACAAAATGTTTTATTTCACATAATTTCTAATCAGTATTAAATTGTCAAATTATGCATAAAAAGTAAAATAATAATAATAATTTGGTATATTTCAGATATAGTTAATTAACCATAGCAATACAATATACGCCATTAGTGGCTTTCCATAGTGGAAATGTTCATTACATTTTAAGAGAAAGAAATTACAGAATTCATCTACACTGTTGAAGAGTTGACAAGTTAAATAAACTAATGAGTTTTAAGGGAGTCTAGAGCAGGGGTTTTCAAACTTTTTGGGGCCAGGGACCCCTTAAAGGGTAGAAAATTTTCCGGGGACCCAAAGTTAATGTGGGTGGGAGTAATGAACGCAATATGCTTATTTTATTAGTGCAAATGGTCCCCTGTAAAAATGTTTTAAAATTTGTATTTAAAAAAAAAAAAAAAACGTATTAGGCTATTACATTCAAAAATAATGTAAAATACAAACATTATAAACATGTAAGTTCCCCTCACGCAACAACAAATGTTTTAAATTTAACGGTAGCCTATTCAGATAAAATGAAATGAAATGAAATAATGAAATGAAATAAAAAAATAGCCTATACAATAATAAATAAAAGGCGTCAGCCCATTCAGAAATACCGTTGGTAGAAACCGCTTAACGCCACTTTCCTTTGTCAGCAAAAGCCTCTAAGTCCAAAGAAAAACCAATCAGAAGATGCAAACTGAATTATTTGATTTTGAGATGAATGACGGTGTGCGTATGAGCCAGCTTTCAAGTTTTTATCATGTCAAAATTTAGCGAGAAGCAAGTAAACAACAGTGTTCCATGTGCTTCTGTAACTCTGACAGAAATGGACGTGGCAGCCACTTGCATCACAGCTCCCCCTAATGTGCGGATCAGTCTCTAAATTGTTACATTTTGAATTCTGCTTTCATCATTTGCAATGTTTCTAATTGCATTTTTGGTGATTTTGCAACTGTTTACTACAGTTTTGTCTTGTTGTCCAAATAGGTGGACTTGCATGGACTTAGCTGGTTTTGCAGCAAAAGACAGTCAAATTTGTTCAACAATCAGCATGTGCTTCTGACGTCTCAGTCTCCGTGAACTGGATCGCATCACATAAATGAACCGAAACTCAGCATATACTTGTAGCACAGACATGAGAAATATGCCTATAAAAACCTTTAAGTGTCTACTTTTAAGTGTCTACGTTTTGCTTATTTGATGTTAAATGCATTAGGCTATATAAGTCACTTTGGAATATAAGTTGCAGCATGTTTTAGATGATAAAAAACGAGACATAGGCTATAGTCAGGAAAATATGGTAGCCTAGCAAATTATTTTGCGGACCCCCTGGCTATTGGTCGCGGACCCTACTTTAAGAACCGCTGGTCTAGAGGGCCAAAAGTGTCCATATAGTTAAAGAAACACCCATTTATCTATTTATTTATCTACTGTATGTGTTTATGAACTGCATATTGGATTAGCAAAGTATTTATCAATGTTATACATGACCACATGACCACTCATCATCCTAGAGAAGAATATGCGATTGAGAGCGTTTGACACTTGAACATCTGGATGAAAAATAAGTGGCCTCCTTTGAAATGTCATGCTAAAAAAGGGGTAGACTGCTGAATTATTTCCAGTTGTTTTGTTTACTTGTGCACGACAAGCATCAGCGATCCAGTGTCGACTCCTCTCTCTTCGCGGATCAGATAATGTGCAAATGGACCCATTGGGATTTGCATTATTGGCTGTACTTCAGCTCCCACAGTTAAGGAGGAAGTGAGGGTAGTTTCAGATAAAGGATATCATTAGTCCTGTGAATAAAGAGCAACATTACAGGGGTGAGACAACTTGTGAGCAGTTCTAAAAAACAGTTCTGAAAAGTGCATTATTTTTTATAAGAGGTTATCCATATTTTGCATTCAGTCATTGCTGGACAGTGTTTTAGTGGCTATGTAGTTTACCCTTCATATATATGTGTATTCCAAGCTTCAAGCTTTTTTTATTCCAAATAACATTATTTTTGCGCGTTTCATTTTTGTATGATAAACTTATGTACAGCAATTTACCATTATATTTTTGGTTTATTTGACTGCAAGGATGACTATTTTAGCTATATTTTGAAAAGGAATTAGTCTCACACACATACACACAATTACAAAGCATCCTGCAGAGATAATTGTATTTAATGCTGAATTTTGAAACATTTATGAATATGCTTTTAAGCCCATGTGGAAACCTCTTTTCTGTAACGTTATTATCCTCATCATTTTTGTTATGTTGACATGGAGCAGTGAAAGCTTTAAAGCAAATTGTCCTCTTTGTGATTATGTTTACTTTGTGTGCTAATTGAGTTTGTGCCTCACATGTTAGCCTGAACTCAACTTAGAGAAAGGAAACCTGGCATGATTATGATTTGTAAGTGCAATTTTCTGCTTTGGCATTGTAAGTAATGGCAACGAGTAGGAGTCAGTCATTGTAGTAAAGCACAGTATATCTGCTTTGCTTGGTTCAGTGGTTCTGAAAGCATTGATTTTTTTTTGGTGATACGAAGAGCAAAGATTAGGCAATGGAATGGTTATCATGCTTTATCAGCTGAGACAATGGGAGAAGAAATACCTGTATGGCCGAAGAAGCAGAAAAGGTCTGAAGTCAGAAGACAGAAAGACTAACAAAGACAAAAACCAAGTATGGCATTACACAAGGTGGAAAGATCTGATGACAAATAAAATATTGAGTCATGATGCCCAAGTTGCATATCCTCCTTAGCTCTGGGACCATTTTTGAGGATTTCTGCCTGGATTTGGCCTTCCCAAATTGAAAAGCTTCCCATACCCACATACAGTGGTCTAAATACACATTTTTTGTGTCATTTTACAGGAAGCCATTTGAAGTTACATAAAACATTGCTAAAAGTGATAAACATTTAAGTATATGTTGTCTGAGCTGTAATAACCCCCCCCCCCCCCCCCCAAAAAAAAAAGAGGTGCTTTTTGATTTTTTGGTTATAAATTCATTTTTTAAAGTGTATAACTCAGGCCCTGTGTGCTCTAGCACCCTGCAGACAGTTTTTGGCTGTTTCCACTAGATGGCAAATACTGGAAATACTGGAACAAATACTGGAACAAAGAATTGTGTCTGTATAATGTTGTATGCAAGATTTATTCAAATGGATCTGAAGGAAGGAATATTACCTTTTTTATCAAATCAAATCACCTTTATTTATATAGCGCTTTTTACAATGGCAATTGTTTCAAAGCAGCTTCACAGTGGTAACAGGAAAATAATGCAACGGAATTTGATTCGGCTGTACAGCCGCTCTGGAGAAAACGGTGATGTCATCCAGCTCATTTCAATTATCATATAGTGTCAATGCGGGCGGATCAGTAATATAGTTGAAATTTAGGTGTCCCCAACTGAGCAAGCCAAAAGCCAAAGGCGACGGTGGCAAGGAACCAAAACTCCTTCAGGGCCAGAATGGAGAAAAAAACCTTGGGAGAAACCAGGCTCAGTCGGGGGGTGCCAGTTCTCCTCTGGCCGACGAACAAATAGTGTATGATTATGATTCTGGCAACATTACAGGTCAGAAGTCATATTAGATAAATAGATATTCGTAGGATTATTCGAAAGATTGGAGTTGTCACGCCGGGGACGGGTTTAATGAGGATGTCGTGTCGATGCGGCATTTACAGGGGGGAGTTTAATTGACACTATTGTCTCTACAGACACTTCAGGGATATGGTCGTCATGTCCAGGCTAAGGTCCACCATCTGGTCTGGATACGGCCCGGATCCGGCCGACTGCAGTAAACCTCGGGATAAACAGAGAGACTAACATTAGCGTAGATGCCATTCTTCTTATGATGTAACGAGTACATCAGGTGTTATTGGAAGTGTTCCCGGTTCCGGCTGACCTAGTTAATGCAGCCTAAAACAATCATTTAACTGATTTGAATAATAGAAATTAAAAATGTTTTATGTGTATGCCATAGTAAAGAGATGTGTTTTTAGTCTAGATTTAAACTGACAGAGTGTGTCTGCTTCCCGAACAATGCTAGGAAGACTGTTCCAGAGTTTAGGTGCTAAATAGGAAAAGGATCGACCGCCTGCAGTTGATTTTGATATTCTAGGTATTATCAACTGGCCAGAATTTTGAGACCGCAATAAACGTGATGGAGTATAATGCGTTAAGAGCTCGCTCAAGTACTGGGGCGCTAAACCATTTAGTGCTTTGTAAGTAATCAGCAAGATTTTAAAATGTATACGATGTTTAATAGGGAGCCAATGCAGTGTTGCCAGAACCAGGCTAATATGGTCATACTTCCTGGTTCTAGTAAGAACTCTAGCTGCTGCGTTTTGGACCAGCTGCAGTTTATTTATTAAGCGAGCAGGGCAACCACCCAGTAGAGCATTACAATAATCTAGCCTTGAGGTCATGAACGCATGAACTAACTGTTCAGCATTTTGCATTGAAAGCATGTGCCGTAATTTAGATATATTTTTAAGATGGTAGAATGCAGTTTTACAGATGCTAGAAACGTGGCTTTCAAATGAGAGATTGGTATCAAAGAGCACACCCAGGTTCCTAACTGACGACGAGGACTTGACAGAGCAGCCATCGAGTGTTAGACAGTATTCTAGGTTACTACTTGTGGAGTTTTTTTGTCCAATGATTAAAAATTCAGTTTTTTCTGAATTAAGTTGCAGGAAATTACTAGTCATCCAATTTTTTATATCAGCTATGCATTCTGTTAATCTTGTGAATTGGTAAGTTTCGTCAGGGCGTGAAGAAATATAGAGCTGAGTATTGTCAGCATAACAATGAAAATTAACGCCATGCTTCCTAATAATATCTCCCAGTGGTAGCATGTACAGGGTGAAAAGCAACGGTCCTAGCACTGAGCCCTGCGGTACTCCATACTGAACTTGTGTTCGGTGTGACATCTCTTCATTTACTGCTACAAACTGATAACGGTCAGATAAGTATGATTTAAACCATGCCAATGAAGTTCCACTAATGCCAACATAATTTTCGAGTCTATTCAAAAGAATATTGTGGTCGATAGTATCGAATGCAGCGCTAAGATCGAGTAACACTAATAGAGATATACAACCACGATCGGATGATAAGAGTAAATCATTTGTTACTCTGATGAGAGCAGTCTCAGTACTATGATACGGTCTAAATCCTGACTGGAAATCCTCACAGATACCATTTCTTTCTAAAAAGGAGCATAATTGTGAGGACACTGCCTTTTCTAGTATTTTTGACAGAAAGGGTAGATTTGAGATTGGCCTGTAATTGACTAATTTTGTAGGATCAAGTTGCGTTTTTTTAATAAGTGGTTTAATAATAGCCAACTTAAAAGTTTTCGGTACATATCCTAATGTCAAGGATGAATTAATGATATTAAGGAGAGGATCTATGACCTCTGGAAGCATCTCTTTTAGTAGTTTAGTCGGTATGGGGTCGAGCATACATGTTGTTGATTTTGATGATTTAACGAGTTTAGCCAATTCTTCTTCTCCTATAGCAGTGAATGAATGTAATTTTTCCTCAGTGACACTACAATGCACTGTCTGATGTGATACTGTAGTAGACGGCTGCATGGTTATAATTTTTTTCCTAATATTATCAATCTTACAGGTAAAGAAGTTCATAAAGTCATTACTGCTGTGCTGTTTACAAACATCAGAAGGTGAAGCTTTATCTTTGGTTAATTTAGCCACTGTATCGAATAAATACCTACGGTTGTGTTTGTTTTCTTCTAAGAGAGTCGAGAAATAAGCAGATCTAGCAGTTTTTAGGGCCTTTCTGTATGCAATCATGCTCTCTTTCCACGAAATGCGAAAAACTTCTAGTTTTGTTTTCTTCCAGCTGCGCTCCATTTTTCTGGCTGCTGTTTTAAGGGCCCGGGTGTGCTCGTTGTACCACGGCGTTGGACTATTTTCTTTAATCTTCTTTAAGCGCCGGGGAGCAACTGTGTCTAAAGTGCTGGAAAAGAGAGAGTCAATAGTTTCTGTTGCAACATCGAGTTCCTCTAGGCTATCTGGGATGCTGAGGAGATGAAACTGATGAGGAAGATTATTTACAAAGAAATCTTTAGTCGCAGCAGTGATAGTCCTTCCATATTTAAAGCGAGGGGACGGCTTTGCAGCCTTTGCTAAATTAAGTGTACATGATACTAGGTAATGATCTGAGATGTCATCGCTCTGCTGCAGAATTTCAATGGTATCAACATTTATTCCATGTGACAGTATTAGGTCTAACGTATGATTACGGCGATGAGTGGGTCCTGACACGTGTTGCCTTACTCCAATAGAGTTTAGAATGTTTCTAAATGCCAATCCCAGTGCGTCTTTTTCATTGTCTACATGGATATTAAAATCACCAACAATTAGGACTTTATCTGCAGCCAGTACTAACTCTGATAGAAAATCAGCAAATTCTCTGGTAAAGTCTGTATGGTGCCCTGGTGGCCTATATACAGTAGCCAGCACAAATGTCAAACGGGATTTATCGATTTCACTACATAACGTTACATAAAGCACCAAAACTTCAAAGGAATTATATTTGAAACTAGACTTGTGAGTAATACCGAAGATATTATTATAAATTACAGCAACACCTCCCCCTTTACCTTTCAGACGCGGCTCGTGTTTATAACAATAATCTTGGGGGGTGGACTCATTTAAAGTAATGTAATCGTCAGGTTTTAGCCAGGTTTCTGTCAAACACAGCACATCTAGGTTATGATCTGTAATCATATCATTAACAATAAGCGCTTTTGAGGAAAGGGATCGAATATTCAGCAACCCGAGCTTTATCATTTGATCATCTGTATTATATCTGTTGTTTATTTGTTGGACATCAATTAAATTTTTACCGTTGAATGGTTTTGATGGTTTTTTGTATTTACTAATTCGTGGAACAGACACAGTCTCTATGTGATAATATCTAGGTGAAAGAGTCTCTATGTGCTGGGATTTATCTGACTTCTGTGACGTGAGACAGCTAGCAGGCGGTCGGGTAAGCCAGTCCGTCTGCTTCCTGACCTGGGCCCCAGTTAGTCAAGGTTTAGCTCTAAGACTATGTGCCAAATTACTAGAGAGAAGAGCGGCACCATCCCAGGAAGGATGAATACCATCTTTTTTCAACAGGTCAGGTCTGCCCCAAAAGCTTTTCCAATTGTCTATGAACCCTATGTTATTTTGCGGACACCACTTAGACAACCAGCCATTGAGTGATGATAGTCTGCTAAGTATCTCATCACTCCTTTTAACGGGGAGGGGACCAGAGCAAAAAACGTCATCTGCCATCGTACTTGCGAGTTTACACACCTCTTTAATGTTAATTTTGGTGATCTCCGACTGGCGAAGTCGAACATCATTTGTGCCGACGTGAATAATAATCTTAGAGAATTTACGATTAGCATTAGCCAGCACTTTTAAATTTGCTTTGATGTCAGGCGCTCTGGCTCCCGGTAAACATGTGACTATGGTGGCTGGTGTCTCTATTTTCACGTTCCGTGTAATAGAATCGCCAATAACTAGGGCACTTTCAACAGGATTCTCAGTGGGTGCATCACTGAGTGGGGAGAACCTGTTTGATGTTCTAATCTAATTTTTCCAGTGTTTTGCTGACATATGCTGGAAACAGCCAAAACTGTCTGCAGGGTGCTAGAGCACACAGGGCCTGAGATATACACTTTCAAAAATGAATTTATAACCAAAAAATCAAAAAGCACCTCTTTTTTGGGGGGTTTATTACAGCTCACACAACATATACTTAAATGTTTATCATTTTTAGCAGTGTTTTTTGAAACTTCAAAGGGTTGGGTTTCCTGTAAAATGACACCAATATTGTGTATTTAGACCACTGTATGTGGTTATGGGAAGTTTTTCAATTTGAGTAGGCCAAATTCAGGCGGAAATGGTCCCAGAGTAATTTAGTGTAAATAAGTTACTTTGTGTAAAACAAATGCCATATGTGATGCATATCTCCAGAAAGTAGACATTCTAAGCTTTCAAATGGTACCACATTTGAGGTCAGAGCTACTCCACAGACATTTAAAATTTAAAGTATATACTTGATGACGTCATTCCGGACTTTATCCTTTATCCTTATCAGGGTCCTTGGAGTTTAAGAGGTTATTTTTTGTTGGACATGTAAGTCAATTAATACGGATACACCGAATGTTCGGCAGCCAAAATTAACAGGCCGAATAAGTGAAAAGACTGAATAAATTTTACCGAACAATGACGTTTTTGATGACGCGATCAAATATAGCAACCAGCGCGTGTGAGAGAGAGGCTTCTAAATGCAGCAAACATGTCGGAAGTGTGGAAGCATTAAAGTGTCAGAGAAAGACGCAAAAATGGCTGTTTGCAGACACTGTTCTGCTGAATTGTCTAAGCACCCTCAAATGCAAGCAAGAGCACCCTCAGTTGATACTGTAATAATATATTGGCAAATGCTCCAGTGCATATTTGTGTCTGTAGAATGTCAAATGTATCCATTTACAACGTGTTTCTGCAGCGGTGTTGACCTCTTGTATGCAATGGCCAATGTGTTTAAAGTTAGTCAGACTCCACTCACTGCTCAAACCGCCAGTTTTTATTCAGTGCTGAGTTATACAGGCTCGCAAAACCTCTCATGAACAAACAAACAAAGTGTAGACACGAATCAATATAAGTAAGATATTTATTGCGCATTGTTAGCAGCTTCATTGAACTTTGTGAGATCGCGATGAACTGACATAGCGACAGCGTTTAGTGATCGTAAATGGAGCGGTCTTGGCTCGCTTTCGAGTCTACAGTCTATATAATCCATTGAATAAAACTATTGTTTTTCATGTTGCAAAAAGGCCAATTGCACGCTGCAAAGTTTCAGAAGTGACATAGTAACGCATTAAATCAATGTAAAGGCAGACTAGTAGATTAATAGAAAAATATTTTTGAAATTCTAAATAATCTTAAATGTCTCACTGTACACTCACTGCTGTGGTGGAGCCGTTGCTTAGCCTACATCTGCACTTTAATAGAGCACCCTCAGTGATTTGATTATGATACCTGTAGGCATAATAGGCCAAAGATAAGATAAGATGGCATAAGATGGCCAAATAATAATATTTTTATTTTACTTTTTTATTTTTTTTATTTTATTTTAAGTTATATTGTGCTTTTTTTTGTATAATGTCTGCTGGAATGCTAAAAAATTTTCAGTGTTAAATAAATATTTTTAAATTGTAGTTTTGTAATTTATTTTTCTTTTAAAAGCAAGACAAAATAGTAAAAAGCAAATTTTTACTATTTAATTTATGCAATGGTGAAAAAATTGGCAAAATAAATGGAAAAAATTTGAAAAACCGTGTTTGGTATTCGGCTTCGGCCTTCGGCCAAGAATTTTAATTTCGGTGCATCCCTAGCACCGATCAATTATTACAAACCCGATTCCAAAAAAGTTGGGACACTGTACAAATTGTGAATAAAAAAGGAATGCAATAATTTACAAATCTCATAAACTTATATTTTATTCACAATAGAATATAGATAACATATCAAATGTTGAAAGTGAGACATTTTGAAATGTCATGCCAAATATTGGCTCATTTTGGATTTCATGAGAGCTACACATTCCAAAAAAGTTGGGACAGGTAGCAATAAGAGGCCGGAAAAGTTAAATGTACATATAAGGAACAGCTGGAAGACCAATTTGCAACTTATTAGGTCAATTGGCAACATGATTGGGTATAAAAAGAGCCTCTCAGAGTGGCAGTGTCTCTCAGAAGTCAAGATGGGCAGAGGATCACCAATTCCCCCAATGCTGCGGCGAAAAATAGTGGAGCAATATCAGAAAGGAGTTTCTCAGAGAAAAATTGCACAGAGTTTGAAGTTATCATCATCTACAGTGCATAATATCATTCAAAGATTCAGAGAATCTGGAACAATCTCTGTGCGTAAGGGTCAAGGCCGGACAACAATACTGGATGCCCGTGATCTTCGGGCCCTTAGACGGCACTGCATCACATACAGGAATGCTACTGTAATGGAAATCACAACATGGGCTCAGGAATACTTCCAGAAAACATTGTCGGTGAACACAATCCACCGTGCCATTCGCCGTTGCCGGCTAAAACTCTATAGGTCAAAAAAGAAGCCATATCTAAACATGATCCAGAAGCGCAGGCGTTTTCTCTGGGCCAAGGCTCATTTAAAATGGACTGTGGCAAAGTGGAAAACTGTTCTGTGGTCAGACGAATCAAAATTTGAAGTTCTTTTTGGAAAACTGGGACGCCATGTCATCCGGACTAAAGAGGACAAGGACAACCCAAGTTGTTATCAGCGCTCAGTTCAGAAGCCTGCATCTCTGATGGTATGGGGTTGCATGAGTGTGTGTGGCATGGGCAGCTTACACATCTGGAAAGGCACCATCAATGCTGAAAGGTATATCCGAGTTCTAGAACAACATATGCTCCCATCCAGACGTTGTCTCTTTCAGGGAAGACCTTGCATTTTCCAACATGACAATGCCAGACCACATACTGCATCAATTACAACATCATGGCTGCGTAGAAGAAGGATCCGGGTACTGAAATGGCCAGCCTGCAGTCCATATCTTTCACCCATAGAAAACATTTGGTGCATCATAAAGAGGAAGATGCGACAAAGAAGACCTAAGACAGTTGAGCAACTAGAAGCCTGTATTAGACAAGAATGGGACAACATTCCTATTCCTAAACTTGAGCAACTTGTCTCCTCAGTCCCCAGACGTTTGCAGACTGTTATAAAAAGAAGAGGGGATGCCACACAGTGGTAAATATGGCCTTGTCCCAACTTTTTTGAGATGTGTTGATGCCATGAAATTTAAAATCAACTTATTTTTCCCTTAAAATGATACATTTTCTCAGTTTAAACATTTGATATGTCATCTATGTTGTATTCTGAATAAAATATTGAAATTTGAAACTTCCACATCATTGCATTCTGTTTTTATTCACAATTTGTACAGTGTCCCAACTTTTTTGGAATCGGGTTTGTATGTAGAGTAGACGGTTCTCTAAAACTCATTAGAATTAGGGTAATTTACAAAACAGAGATGATCATGCCATGTCGATAGATGGCAGTGCAGCGTCTAACACCATTGAGATATCGGTTTTTTAAGTGCACGAATAACAGTGATTCTAACACTAGCTAAAGAACTACTGAAAATACTTTAAAATACCTTTATTTTATGGTCCAGCTGTCATTACTGAAAGGCCTATAAACACATTTAAACATCTCTGAGGCACCAATGCATTGTACTCAATGGATATGTCTGTAATTGGTTGCAACGCTCAACTTCTGTAAAGAAACTAATTTTTTACCCAACGGGACCGAATAGAATCTGTAATCGTCACTTTTAATGGTTAGTTAATTGTGGCAGCTGTAATCTCAGTTATTTAATTGATTAATTGTTCAGCCCTGCCAGATTTGAAACCCAATGTAATTGGACAGCCATGAGACCTTGGCGCTAACCGTAAGCAGCATGACACCGCAGCAGCTTTTTTCCAGAGGCTGAGCTGGTTTAATTCACTGCCATGTTTGCCAGTCTGCAGATGACACATGTGATTTAGGACTGCCGGCTGTCTGAAGGGCTGGGATCAGCTGTAGAGCAGCCAGGAAGTGCATAAACCCCGTTGGTGGATATCAGCTCTACACCTGGCGTCAACCACAGCTACAGGTCATCGCTGGATTAGAACCAAACCACTGAGTCCAGCTGGAGCCGCTGCTGACAGGCTCATTTGTGTGTTCCCTGCCTGAGATAATGAGCCAGTACCGTGGATAGATCTACAGGTCATAGCCATTACCTTGGCAAAGGGTGTTAGCAAGATCTAGCTTTGGTTTAAAGGGTTAGTTCACCCAAAAATGAAAATTCTGTCATGAATTACTTACCCTCATGTCGTTCGACACCCGTAAAACCTTTGTTCATCTTCGGGACACAAATTAAGATATTTTTGTTGAAATCCGATGGCTCAGAAAGGCCTCCATTGGCAGCAATGACATTTCCTCTCTCAAGACCCATAAAAGGTACTAAAGACGTCGGTAAAAAGTCCATCTCACTACAGTGGTTCTACAATAATTTTATGAAGCGACGAGAATAGTTTTTGTGCGCAAAAAAAATCAAAATAACGACTTTATTCAAATTTATTCTTGTCTTCCGTCTAGGCCTCTGACGTGAACTCACAAAGCACCACGATGCATGCGCGAGAAAATGACGTAGAGCCGGCGTTCAAGCATCCATGAAATGCACACTTTAGCACCATTTTGAGCACTACGCCAAGACCTAAAGCACAATCAATGTAGAATTCAACAGCTTAGATACGGCGCATCCTCTGCTTGTAAACAAAGTTCCTCGCTTCCGCCGGCTCTACGTCATATTCTCGCGCATGCGTCGTGGTGCTTCGTGAGTTCACGTCAGAGGCCTAGACGGAAGACAAGAATAAATTTGAATAAAGTCGTTATTTAGATTTTTTTTTTTGCGCACAAAAACTATTCTCGTCGCTTCATAAAATTATTGTAGAACCACTGTAGTGAGATGGACTTTTTAACAACGTCTTTAGTACCTTTTATGGGTCTTGAGAGAGGAAATGTCATTGCTGCCAATGGAGGCCTTTCTGAGCCATCGGATTTCAACAAAAATATCTTAATTTGTGTCCCGAAGATGAACAAAGGTCTTACGGGTGTCGAACGACATGAGGGTAAGTAATTAATGACAGAATTTTCATTTTTGGGTGAACTAACCCTTTAAGCTTTTTAGACAATGTTTGAACTGTTGTTTTCTATGCCATCATATTGCATTCATTTACATGATGACAAGATGGTCTTAGATGGTTTTAGATGGTCTTCAAATGTAGGAGAAATCTTTAAAGGGTTAGTGAATGTCAATTGGTCATAAAGAAAAAAAAAAACCCAGACTGGGTATTGATGCCTGTGTGACATTCAAACGAGATGGAGAAAGACTGTGTGAGGGACGTCATGTAGGATGAGCTCAGTCTTGCAAAAATTGACCCTTAGTTCACATTCACATTCTAATCTAATTTAATACCGGTCGAGATATGAGATAGAGAAGAGGATATGAGATGTGGAATTGGGTATAGCATTGATAGGAAAAGCATATGTTTTAATTAAGGAATCTAGCAGATGTGATCTAGTAGATAGGGAAAAAAAATCTGTGGTCCGAGGACAGAACCCTGGGGTACTTCTGTGATGAGGAAGCGCAGATTCAGGGAGGACGTTATGTTATATTTAAATAAGTGCTTTGTCATTACAGAAAAAATAAAAATATATAAAAATATATAGTTTTACATAACATATACTTTTAAATTGTAATAATATTTCACAATATTAATACTTATGAGTGTATTTTGGTTAAATAAACACAGCTTTTTACACTTTTGAACGGTATTAGTCAGCAGAGGATCTCAACAATCAATATAGTTTGATAACAATATCCTTTAAATTTAGTCAGTATTTCATTTTCATATTCATGAATTAATCCATATCATGATAATGTGCAAATTGATGAAAACGTCAAAAACCCGTCAAATTTTTTTTTTTATTTTGTTGTCAGATTAATTTTGTGCATTGTATTCAAATATAAATTGCAATCTGAACATATAAATTAACTTTATAGGTACTATAAATTAAAACGTAAATCTGTAAAATGGCTTTATTTGAATTCTATTTGGCGGTTTTTGAATAGAGTGTACTGGAGTTCACGGCTTCTAAATGTTTCTTTTTGATTTTGCACAAGAATCTCTAACAAACTTATCATATTTCCTTTTCTTTTATCTGTTTTAAATCAACTGAGTCTCAAATCAAACATTTATTGTCTTCTTTTTAACAACTGACAGCCTTGAATAATGGTCAGTACCTCAACAAAACCTGCATGAAATAACCTTTTTTTGTCAGATTGGAGGAATATTTGAACAGGAGGATTACTCTAGCTGAGCTGTATCTTTTCTAGTGATAATTCCTCTATCATGCTGAAGGACCCAAGTCCTACCCTAGATGCAAAGCCTTTTTTGTTACATGGCTTGCGGATGCTCAACTCATTCACAAGTTCATACCTCTTCTGTTCTACTGTATGAAATGTGGGCTAACACTCCAGTGCTAAAAGCACTGGGAAGATGTATGTGCAAGGCGACATATGGTGTATATTAAAAAAAAAATAGTGAGCAGAAAAGGAATGCTGCCCTCTTGTTCTTCTCTCATGTGATATGCTCTTGAGAGGGGAGTGTGTTCAGGGTGAGATGAAACAAACAGGTTTGAGTACACGAGTGGCCGTTCCATCGATCAGCACCACTCTTCCTCGAATTCCTCCAACACAGAGGCACTTTAACGTGAGAGCGCTGCAATGGGACTCCTACACAAAACCATCAGAGATGCCACAGGTCACACGGAATGTCTGAAATTGTCACGCTTTCCCGGCGAGATGCATGGTCTGCATAAGTCCAAATAACTATAGATGCTATTACACTAAATGAAAATAGCTGTATTTTCTTTGCGCTAAGTGTAAATAGTAGTTAGATGCTATTTGCACTAAGTGCAAATAGTGGTAGGTGTTATTTGCACCTAAGTGTATTGTAGTATAGCCTATTATAAAACAGTATGCAATATTAACAACATATTCAGTGTATATGATTATTATGAGCATCTGTAAGGACTCTACACATCCATATCATCACATGTTTGAACTATTCCCGTCTGAGAGGTGTTATAAGACATTTTATGCCTGTATTTAATGAATGAGGAACAGTTTTATCCCCAGAGCCATTGACGCTCTGAATCAAGCCAACAAGCCTTTTACAGGTGTGTTGTAATTTTTTGAATTATTTGAATTGTTTGGCAAATTTGATGAAATGCACAGAGAATGTTATTTCACAGAAACAGTGTATAACTGATGGAATCGAAACTGCAAATTTCATTTGTATGCATATAATGACAATAAAGAAATTCTAATTCAAATATTTATTAAAATCCTAAATGGATGCTGCCTTATTGGAACATTACTTGTCCCTGTTCCTAAAGCCTACCCCTTAAATCATTAACCCTACCTGTTAAACACTTTATTCCTACCCGTTAGGCATTTTATTTCCACTTTTCATTTATTTTCTTTTATCCTTTTAACAAAGAGTAGAATGAGTTCTTGAAAAGGTGGATTCAAACTCTGGTTGATTGCGTCCAAAGCTTATAATGCCACCTGCCTTACTCTATAGACACATTAGAAACATTTACCTAATTCTATAAATGCACTTAAAAATTAAATAATCAAATCACAATTGAAACAAATTGAATCTCATTGTGAATCAAATTGTTCTGAATTTGCAAAAATCATTCCTGAATCGAATTAAAAACCTATGAATTGTGAAATCGGTTCACTGTCTACCCAAAGATTCACACTCTTAGTATTGCATTTACTCAGTTTTTTCCCCTAATCAGTGAAGAATGTAAAGAAATGTCAATAGATCTTGTCTGAGCCTGAAACACCCGTTCATTGACAGACTGATGCATTTTGCTTACAAAAGTGCTCAAATCAGATTGTTCAGCTGCAACGCAACTTCCAGTAGTTGTTGTGCACCAGTTTATTTTATCAGTCTGTCCAGACACAGAATTGTGTTTAAAAGTTTTTTTATTATTTGCTTATTTTCTCAGCATCATCGCTCCAAACCTGTATGACTTGTTTTCTTACATGATAGCACACAACAAATGACATTTTGAAGAAACTCCATGCAGGCCTTTTCTATACAAGATGTTCATAGTGACTTTAGCTTTTCAGCTCTAAAATGAGAAGGAAAAAAAATGCAAAGCACAATAAATCTAGTCTAAATCAGTGTTTCTCAACTGGTGGGTCACAAGACCGTTTTGAGTGGGTGTGCAGGAGAAACTACAACAAACGTAATTCTATGTTTTACAGAGTGCCTGAGAAAAACGCATTGACCTGATTCAGTATCTGCGGTCAGATGAGATGTCAGTGTCATTATTTTAATGTTACTTTCGTAATCTGTTACTAAATAAAAAGTCTCTCACCATAGGCTAATTTTGTATATATATATATATATCTTCTGTGATCAGATCACTGAGAACTTGATCAGTTGTAAACTAATCGTTCTGTCCAGTTTGCCAAATAACAATTCAGTCTCATTTGTGAATCAGATTAACTGGCTCAGACTCACGAGAATTATATTTTCACAATCATTCATGGCCAATATTATATAAAAAAGAACAGTTACAGGAAATGAACTCAAGAGCTGTATAATTAATATCATACAGGTAACATGACATGAGGGTGAGAAAATAATGACGACTGATTATTTTTGGGTGGACTATTTCCTTAAATGTCTCCTTACCTTTGTCCTTGAATAACAGATGTAAAGGTGATTGATACTCTCAGTCATGCTGATTTAGGGTGAGTCAGAGTAACTGGCCTCCAACCGGAGGATTCATTAACCCACAGAATCAAATTCCATGGACTCATTTGAAGTAGAAATGCGTTGCATGCTGTGAAGCGAATCCTACAAGTAGAGATGAAACGGTTACCGGTTTGATGATAAACCACAATACAATTCCTGATGGTTAGTATTAGTTAATTAACATTTCATATTTTAATTTTCTTTAAAACCTCATTTGATTACAGCAATTTGAAAAATGTTGTCCAGAATTAAGCAAAGTACATTTGTAGGTAACGTTTTGTGTGAAAACATGGTGGAAGGCAAGGCATTGAGAGGTTTTACAACCTCTACAACCTGTGCTGAGGGAAATTATATGAATGAATGAATGAATGATGGGAACCGACTGTCTTTAGAAAAGTTTAGATGGCATTTTCTTTTTATCTTACGTTTGTCCTAATATAGTAGTGTTTATAAGCGCAGTGCTCAGTGATGGGGAGTTGACTCCAAAAGAGTTGATTCCTTGACTCTGAATAGTCCTAGCGTCGTGGTCGACTCCAGCATAGGACCCTCGTTGTTGACACCTTTGCTGTGTCTGAAATTGCTAATTCTCTTATTCCTATATAGAACATTGCAGCTTAGCAATTTGCTACATCAGCAAAGAGTGAACGAAATAAAGCGAGGAATTCGGACACTGACGTACAGTGGGGAGAACAAGTATTTGATACACTGCCGATTTTGCAGGTTTTCCTACTTACAAAGCATGTAGAGGTCTGTAATTTCTATCATAGGTACACTTCAACTGTGAGAGACGGAATATAAAACAAAAAAGAGAAAATCACATTGTATGATTTTTAAATAATTAATTTGCATTTTATTGCATGACATAAGTATTTGATCACCTACCAACCAGTAAGAATTCCGGCTCTCACAGACCTGTTAGTTTTTCTTTAAGAAGCCCTCCTGTTCTCCACTCATTACCTGTATTAACTGCACCTGTCCACACACTCAATCAAACAGACTCCAACCTCTCCATAATGGCCAAGACCAGAGAGCTGTGTAAGGACATCAGGGATAAAATTGTAGACCTGCACAAGGCTGGGATGGGCTACAGGACAATAGGCAAGCAGCTTGGTGAGAAGGCAACAACTGTTGGCGCAATTATTAGAAAATGGAAGAAGTTCAAGATGACGGTCAATCTCCCTCGGTCTGGGGCACCATGCAAGATCTAACCTCATGGGGCATCAATGATCATGAGGAAGGTGAGGGATCAGCCCAGAACTACATGGCAGGACCTGGTCAATGACCTGAAGAGAGCTGGGACCACAGTCTCAAAGAAAACCATTAGTAACACACTACGCCGTCATGGATTAAAATCCTGCAGCGCATGCAAGGTCCCCCTGCTCAAGCCAGCGCATGTCCAGGCCCGTCTGAAGTTTGCCAATGACCATCTGAATGATCCAGAGGAGGAATGGGAGAAGGTCATGTGGTCTGATGAGACAAAAATAGAGCTTTTTGGTCTAAACTCCACTCGCCGTGTTTGGAGGAAGAAGAAGGATGAGTACAACCCCAAGAACACCATCCCAGCTGTGAAGCATGGAGGTGGAAACATCATTCATTTGGGGATGCTTTTCTGCAAAGGGGACAGGACGACTGCACCGTATTGAGGGGAGGATGGATGGGGCCATGTATCGCGAGATCTTGGCCAACAACCTCCTTCCCTCAGTAAGAGCATTGAAGATGGGTCGTGGCTGGGTCTTCCAGCATGACAACGACCCAAAACACACAGCCAGGGCAACTAAGGAGTGGCTCCGTAAGAAGCATCTCAAGGTCCTGGAGTGGCCTAGCCAGTCTCCAGACCTGAACCCAATAGAAAATCTTTGTAGGGAGCTGAAAGTCCGTATTGCCCAGCGACAGCCCCGAACCTGAAGGATCTGGAGAAGGTCTGTATGGAGGAGTGGGCCAAAATCCCTGCTGCAGTGTGTGCAAACCTGGTCAAGGAACTACAGGAAACGTATGATCGCTGTAATTGCAAACAAAGGTTTCTGTACCAAATATTAAGTTCTGCTTTTCTGATGTATCAAATACTTATGTCATGCAATAAAATGCAAATTAATTACTTAAAAATCATACAATGTGATTTTCTGGATTTTTGTTTTAGATTCCATCACTCACAGTTGAAGAGTACCTATGATAAAAATTACAGACTTCTACATGCTTTGTAAGTGGGCAAACCTGCAAAATCAGCAGTGTATCAAATACTTATTCTCCCCACTGTATTTCCATTCACCAGTGAGCTGGAGGTGTTGCAGAAACAACTTTGTTGTGTGTGTTTAGCACCATCACCCGACTGTTATAACGAGACAAATTCATTAAAGAATATATTACCTTCCTTCTCTTTTTTTAATTCTGACATAATATTCGACCACAGCTGTTTCTTGTGACTTTTACCTCTGTAAAATTAGGTTTTAACAACTAGGTAACGACATTGATAGCTACTAATCATTTCAAGGTAATGTCATAGATAAATTTGACTAATTTGGACAGTCATGCTAAAAGCATGGGAAATTTGTTTTGGGGGGAAAATAATGAGTGTGTAATAACAACTGCAATCTTGTATTATCCCTGATCCTCGAGGAATTGATTCCATTGACTCCTAGGCTGCATTTAAGTCTAATTTTTGATGCCCTTCCCTCTCTAACTTCCCTATGTCTCGTACACTCAGATGTACGTCATTGCTTAAGTTGCATGAGTGCCCACTACTGGTGGTACCCTTGTAATGGGTTTAAATGGAACACCCTAAGCCCTTGATCACTTGGAATCGGATATGGTGCTGATTTATTGTTTATAGTTATTTTTTTCCCCTCATAAATTTGTTTTCGCACCATTCTATAGGCCTGTATGTATGCATGGGCTGTTAAAAATTAAATATAAACAAATATTAAATATGAATATACACTATATTGCCAAAAGTTGGACGTCTGCCTTTACGTGCACATGAACTTTAATGACATTCCATTCTTAATCCGTTGGATTTAATATGGAGTTAGCCACCCTTTGCAGCTATAACAGCTTCAACTCTTCTGGGAAGGCTGTTCCCACAAAGTTGGGAGCATGAAATTATCCAAAATGTCTTGGTATGCTGAAGCATTAAGAGTTCCTTTCACTGGAACTAAGGGGCCAAGCCCAACCCCTGAAAAACAACCCCACACCATAATGCCTCCTCCACCAAACTTTACACTTGGCACAATGCAGTCAGGCAAGTACCGTTCTCCTGGCAACCGCCAAACCCAGACTCGTCCATCAGATTGCCAGACAGAGAAGCATGATTCGTCACTCCAGAGAACACGTCTCCACTGCTCTAGAGTCCAGTGGCAGCGTGCTTTACACCACTGCATCTGACACTTTGCATTGCACTTGGTGATGTAAGGCTTGGATGCAGCTGCTCGGCCATGGAAACCCATTCCATGAAGCTCTCTACACTCTGTTCTTGAGCTAATCTGAAGGCCACACAAAGTTTGGAGGTCTGTAGCTATTGACTCTGCAGAAAGTTGGCGACTTCTGCGCAGTGCGCTTCAGCATGCGCTGACACCGCTCTATGATTTTACGTGGCCTAACACTTCTCGGCTGAGTTGCTGTTGTTCCCAATTGCTTCCAGTTTGTTATAATACCACTAACAGTTGACCGTGGAATATTTAGTAGTGAGGAAATTTCACAAATGCATAGGTGCATAGGTGGCAACCTATCACGGTACCACGCTTGAATTCACTGAGCGCCTGAGAGCGACCCATTCTTTCACAAATGTTTGTAGAAGCAGTCTGCATGCCTAGGTGCTTGATTTTATACACCTGTGGCCATGGAAGTGATTGGAACACTTGAATTCAATGATTTGGAGGGGTGTCCAAATACTTTTGGCAATATAGTGTATTAATTTACATTATATATAAAATATTTGACAAATGATAACAATACAATAAACTATAACTGTGTAAAAAAGCTTAAGGTAGCTAGTATTAAAGGGGTCATGAACTGCGTTGTTTTATTGTTTTATGATGTTTCCTGGGGTGCACTTATAATGTTAGAATGATTTTTACATCAAAAATTGTCATAATTTATAAATAAAAGGCATTTTTCCTACCCTGATTTTAGCCCTCTGGTTTGAACGCTCTGTTTTAAGGGGTGTGTCTGCTGTGAGAGTTCAGTGTAAACACCCACTGCTGTGATTGGCTAACGTCTTTCCATTTGAAATAGCTAAGTATTACTCTCTCTTTTAGCACGTTTTTACTATTACAGCTCTCATGGTTAACTAATCGTGAAAAGTGTTGCATTACATTTAGATCTATGGCATTATATTTAGATCTATGGCATTATATTCAGATCGTGGCATGAAAGGTTGCAGAGATGAACATTGTAGCCGATCACAGACATGTTGAGCGCATGAAAGCAGTGATCTCGTCATTGCAACTCAGTTTCTGTACACTAACGAATGCTTTCATCTTCACTAACAGTGCAAACGTGATATAGTTCAGAGAGTCGTTGAATAAAACGGGAGTCACTGATAAACACGTCACTGATAAATTCTCGCTGTTTGATTGACAGCTCCAGCGTGCGCTGCTCCAACGATTGCAAAGGGAGCTTTCTTTGATCGCTTTATAGAATTTAATCGCCGTTAAATAACAGATTATTTTCATCCTACTAAGCGAAACACCGCAAGTTGACGTTTAGTCACTGGTTTGATTTACTGACAAACAGACAAAGAACATCTGACTGTACATGAATCATTACATTTCAGATCAGGCATTAGAATGAACACAGTTACTTACATGTTGCATTACTGTCGAGCCCAGGCACTGCACAATAATTTGTAATCCTCAACAGCATGTTTATTGCTTGGTAGCTCGATCTGGTTTAACACCACGTAGGCCTATGCCTACCTATTCTATTCCATGTCATGTGCGAATCGGTGGGCGGGGCTAAACAGGCAGTGATGAAGTAGGTTGATCTTCTTAAACAGAGGCGGTGCTTGCCTCCCTTTGACGTCATAGATCCCCACTTTGAAAAACCTGTCGTTTGCTGGGCCTGGTGTCAATAAAAGCTTTTACTGGACTAACACGGAAGTTTTCCGTTCTGAAACTTACAGGATATTCTTATAGTATGATGACCTCTTATATGCCAAAAGCTCAAGGAAATTTTGATTTCTCAGTTCATGACCCCTTTAAATGCGGTTAAATGTAAAAATAACTCCAATATCATGCACTAGAGTTGTGTGGGGTGGGGTGCGACCTGCTGTGACGTCACAATCATGTTGCATTGTGCATTAGATCTCCCTGAACCTACTGTCAGAGAGTGGATTTACATTTTTTTATTCAGCTTGTCTAACATTTTGTTCAGACCAATGTGAAAATCTGGCTGAATTTTTATGACAAGTTGTAAATTTTACCCATTTGATGGAAAATAATCGAATGTACATTCTAAAAATCTAAACAATTAGTATAATAAGGTATCTAGAATTATTTGCAGAGCAGATTAAATACCTATAATCATTTATCATTTTCGAAGTACACAAATCAAGTAATTGAGTAAAAGTACAGATACCTAGTAACTGGAGTTTATTATATTATATATAACTTCAGTAAACTGCAGTAAATAACTCCAGTAAAAGTACTAATTTTCAATTTTACTTGGAAAAAAAGTACAAAAGTACTTGAAACTGAATGTACTTGAGTATTAAAAGTGTTAAAAATGTTTTTATTTATTCTAGCGAAAACTAGAATAGTCAGTACTAATAAGAAAGAATAGTGCAGACATTGATGTATTGATCTGCAAATAAGCAAACCTTTTATTTTATTACCAAAATTTATTATACACTATCAAAACATTAAACTTCTATATACTAAAATATCAGTTGAAGTTACTGATAATTCAACTGTGCAAAAATGCAAGTGAAATAATATACAATATAGTATTTAAAAAATGATGGAAAACTAAATTTGTGTAGCTAATATGTGGCTACAAGTACAATGTACAGACGTCACATGTAAACATTATGTAAACATTTTAAGAGGAACGCTATGCAAACATACTCGTTTTATATCATTTAAAAACTTCTACAACAGCGCAGATGCATGGACATTAATTAGCATTATTTTACATAAAATTACAGCAACATAAATATGGACATGTCCACATTCAAGCATTTACTTCACTGATAACTGACAGTCATGACCTAAATGTTTGTTGGTTTTCAATATAAAATTTATTTAAATGATTTCAGTTTTGAGTATTTTTTTTGAACATTTCCATTTTAATACCGTGATAACTTCATTATAATCATGAAATGAAATTTTCATACCATTTCATCTCTACCTCTCTACGAATTCTGTCTCTACTTCTGAGAATTACAGATCACAGCTTATGATATAGAAGCCTGAAGATGCCTATCCTCAGTAGATCTTTAACCTATTCTGTAATGATTAACCCTATGTTTAATAAAACACACCAGCTTTAATATATAGACCTCAAGACGTAGGTTAGTCCAAGTGTCATCTTCAGTTTTCAGAGCTCACCTCAAATGCTCTTTCCTTCAAACCACTTTTCCTCATCTTTTTTGAGGACAGTGACTCACATTGTTTACTAGGGATTGCACCCAATTACTATAGAGTGGCACCAGTGTTGGGGAAGCTTTAAAACTGTAGCTTGTAAGTTACTACAAAAAGTAGTGAACATTAAAGCTGTTTTAGGAAGAAATTTGATTTATGTCATTTTACATTTTCGTTTCAAATTTATTTATTTATTTTTTAATGTTGGGGAAGCTTTAAAACTGTAGCTTGTAAGTTACTTAATAAAAAGTAGTGAACTACTGTACATTAAAGCTTATATGGCACTAGCCAACAGATGAATAGGGTCAAATATTATATTTCAAAGTACATTATGACATTTTTTTTTTGTAGTACAAGTTATCTGAAATGTTATGTTTAAATATGCAAATGAGGCATTGTCTAATTAAATATGCATGAATTTGCATACATTTCCAGAAGCCATGTTTAAAATTTAATTTTCTTAAATTAAAGTTAAAGGTTTTTACAGAGGGTGTTTTGTGTCTCTTTTTATCTTTGAAAATACTGTCAACAGCCTTTTTTTTTTTTTAGGAAATACTGTAAATCAGTCAAATTATATATGAACAAACCCTTCTGTAAAAACTTTAGAATAGAAAGTTTGGTGTAGACGAGTGCTACTGAAGAGTATTGTAATTGAAATCTACAGACTTAAATAGATAAAGTGTTTTAAAATAAAACGTTAAAAGGTTAGTTCACCCAAAAATGAAAATTCTGTCATCATTTACTCACCCTCATGTTGTTCCAAACCCGTAAGACTTTCGTTCATCTTCGGAACACAAATGAAGTATGTTTTTAATAAAATCTGAGCAATTTCTGTCCCTCCATTGACAGTTCATTTGTTCATTCTCATGTTACACAGCACGTTTAAGCTTCCGCAAGAACCAATGAGGTTCATTCTCGTGTTACGCAGCACGTTTGAGCTTCAGCAAGAACCAATGAGGTTCATTCTCGTGTTACGCAGCACGTTTGAGCTTCAGCAAGAACCAATGAGGTTCATTCTCGTGTTACGCAGCACGTTTGAGCTTCAGCAAGAACCAATGAGGTTCATTCTTGTTACGCAGCACGTTTGAGCTTCAGCAAGAACCAATGAGGTTCATTCTCGTGTTACGCAGCACGTTTGAGCTTCAGCAAGAACCAATGAGGTTCATTCTCGTGTTACGCAGCACGTTTGAGCTTCAGCAAGAACCAATGAGGTTCATTCTCGTTTTACGCAGCACGTTTGAGCTTCCTCAAGAACCAATGAGGTTCATTCTCATGTTATGCAGCACGTTTGAGCTTCCGCAAGAACCAATGAGGTTCATTCTCGTGTTACGCAGCACGTTTGAGCTTCAGCAAGAACCAATGAGGTTCATTCTCGTGTTACGCAGCACGTTTGAGCTTCAGCAAGAACCAGTGAGGTTCATTCTCGTGTTACGCAGCACGTTTGAGCTTCAGCAAGAACCAATGAGGTTCATTCTTGTTACGCAGCACGTTTGAGCTTCAGCAAGAACCAATGAGGTTCATTCTCGTGTTACGCAGCACGTTTGAGCTTCAGCAAGAACCAATGAGGTTCATTCTCGTGTTACGCAGCACGTTTGAGCTTCAGCAAGAACCAATGAGGTTCATTCTCGTTTTACGCAGCACGTTTGAGCTTCCTCAAGAACCAATGAGGTTCATTCTCATGTTATGCAGCACGTTTGAGCTTCCTCAAGAACCAGTGAGGTTCATTCTCGTGTTACGCAGCACGTTTGAGCTTCCTCAAGAACCAATGAGGTTCATTCTTGTTACACAGCATGTTTGAGCTTCCTCAAGAACCAATGAGGTTCATTCTCGTGTTACGCAGCACGTTTAAGCTTCCGCAAGAACCAGTGAGGTTCATTCTCGTGTTACGCAGCACATTTAAGCTTCCGCAAGAACCAGTGAGGTTCATTCTCGTGTTACGCAGCACGTTTGAGCTTCAGCAAGAACCAATGAGGTTCATTCTCGTGTTACGCAGCACGTTTGAGCTTCAGCAAGAACCAATGAGGTTCATTCTTGTTACACAGCACGTTTGAGCTTCCGCAAGAACCAATGAGGTTCATTCTCGTTTTACGCAGCACGTTTGAGCTTCCTCAAGAACCAATGAGGTTCATTCTCATGTTATGCAGCACGTTTGAGCTTCCTCAAGAACCAGTGAGGTTCATTCTCGTGTTACGCAGCACGTTTGAGCTTCCTCAAGAACCAATGAGGTTCATTCTTGTTACACAGCATGTTTGAGCTTCCTCAAGAACCAATGAGGTTCATTCTCGTGTTACGCAGCACGTTTAAGCTTCCGCAAGAACCAGTGAGGTTCATTCTCGTGTTACGCAGCACATTTAAGCTTCCGCAAGAACCAGTGAGGTTCATTCTCGTGTTACGCAGCACGTTTGAGCTTCAGCAAGAACCAATGAGGTTCATTCTCGTGTTACGCAGCACGTTTGAGCTTCAGCAAGAACCAATGAGGTTCATTCTCGTGTTATGCAGCACGTTTGAGCTTCCTCAAGAACCAATGAGGTTCATTCTTGTTACACAGCATGTTTGAGCTTCCTCAAGAACCAATGAGGTTCATTCTCATGTTATGCAGCACGTTTGAGCTTCAGCAAGAACCAGTGAGGTTCATTCTCGTGTTACGCAGCACGTTTAAGCTTCCGCAAGAACCAGTGAGGTTCATTCTCGTGTTACGCAGCACGTTTAAGCTTCCACAAGAACCAGTGAGGTTCATTCTCGTGTTACGCAGCACGTTTGAGCTTCAGCAAGAACCAATGAGGTTCATTCTTGTTACACAGCACGTTTGAGCTTCAGCAAGAACCAATGAGGTTCATTCTCGTGTTACGCAGCACGTTTGAGTTTCAGCAAGAACCAATGAGGTTCATTCTTGTTACACAGCACGTTTGAGCTTCAGCAAGAACCAATGAGGTTCATTCTCGTGTTACTCAGCACGTTTGAGCTTCCTCAAGAACCAATGAGGTTCATTCTTGTTACACAGCATGTTTGAGCTTCCTCAAGAACCAATGAGGTTCATTCTCATGTTATGCAGCACGTTTGAGCTTCAGCAAGAACCAATGAGGTTCATTTTCATGTTACACAGCACGTTTGAGCTTCAGCAAGAACCAATGAGGTTCATTTTCATGTTACACAGCACGTTTGAGCTTCCCCAAGAACCAGTGAGGTTCATTCTTGTGTTACGCAGCACATTTGAGCTTTAGCAAGAACCAATGAGGTTCATTCTCATGTTACGCAGCACGTTTGAGCTTCAGCAAGAACCAATGAGGTTCATTCTTGTGTTACACAGCACATTTAAGCTTCCCCAAGAACCAATGAGGTTCATTCTCGTGTGTTACGCAGCACGTTTGAGCTTCAGCAAGAACCAATGAGGTTCATTCTCGTGTGTTACGCAGCACGTTTGAGCTTCTGCAAGAACCAATGAGGTTCATTCTTGTGTGTTACGCAGCACGTTTGAGCTTCTGCAAGAACCAATGAGGTTCATTCTTGTGTGTTACGCAGCACGTTTGAGCTTCTGCAAGAACCAATGAGGTTCATTCTTGTGTGTTACACAGCACGTTTGAGCTTCCTCAAGAACCAATGAGGTTCATTCTCATGTTACGCAGCACATTTGAGCTTCAGCAAGAACCAGTGAGGTTCATTCTCGTGTGTTAAGCAGCACGTTTGAGCTTCCACAAGAGGTTTGTTCTCGTGCGTCAAGCATGTTTGGTTGATCTTCTGTTTATGTTCACTGATCAATGTTTAAATGTGAATAAAAGCCTAAATTAAATCTGTTCATCACATAAAGCGATCGAGTCTCTTCAGAAAATTTGGACTAAACCGGTCAATTCACATGGATTAGTTTTACGATCTCTTTATGAACTTTTTGAAGCGTTAAAGTGGTAGTTGCTTAGACTGTCAATGGAGAGTACAGAACTGGCTCAGATTTTATTAAAAATATCTTCATTTGTGTTCCGAAGAGTAACAAAAGTCTTATGGGTTTGGAACAACACGAGGATGAGTAAATGATGACAGAAGTTTGGAAGATACACAGCATTATTTTTTTGCATGCCTATCTTGTTGTCTCCAAGCCCTAAAGCATACCACATTTCCGTCCTAGTTACAGTAGGTTATTTCCCTTGGTTGCGGATTCATCAGTGATAATAGAGCACAAGTCAGTATGACCTGCCCGAAAACAGGCTGATAGTCACAGCTCTCTGATAACAACATCCTTCTTTTGTGCCTGGTCTCATTCCTCATATTGCCCTGCCAAGATAAAGCCATCAGAACATGATGGAAATCCAATGAAACTTTAGGCTGAAGAGGAGACAGTGACGGCAGTACCTTTGGTTTGATGTATTACTGTGGTGCATGTTTCAAATTGGACTCAAAATGTGTGACTTTGAATTTGAATGCTTGAGACTTGACTTTGACATTCAAGTTGCTGTTACTTTTGACTTGACTCAAACTTGTGTGTCAAAAACTAATATGATGTCATATAAAACAGGGTACCATTCTTCCATGTCGAAGATGGATAATGGATAATGTCATTATATGTTGTTGATGATTTGACACAATCCTGGATTATTCTGTTCTTCAAAGCTCATCTGAGTTGTTGTCAGCAACAGGTCCTTAAGCTTAAACCCGCTCAAGAGCAGGTACATGTAACATAAACAGGATTAGATGGCTTGAGAAGGTCGAATACTCGAAGTCCGTCCCAGACGCAGCTTCATTCGTACGTGAGAACCATATTGAACCAGAAGCAATCACATTTTAGTGTTAAACATTAGTAAAGTATATCTAGCCCTTAAGAAATGTATTATGATTTTTATTGTGTTTCCCAGCTGCTTAAAAACTGGCTTTTAGATGATTTACTTATGGCGTCATGCAACTGCTTAGCTACAGTAAATGAAATGAAATTTAAATTTATTTACAACCCTGACACTGAAAAAAACAACAACATACAACCTGCTGAACTACAAGAATAAAAACATAATTAAATTGGAAATAATGCAACAGCTGTTTTTTAAATAAACCCATTACTCTTTATTCTACTGTTTTGTTTGTTTCCTTGCGTAAATAAAATCCAGAAATATTCATTATAATTATACATTCTAAATATATTGTATAATTATTATATTTAAATTGTTATATCTAATATAACATTGTTATATATATTTAACCATGCTATTGCCGATGACAGATTTGAGTAGTGATACATGTGCTCAGAGAATTCTGTCAAGATATTTTGATGAAATCTGCATGTGCATTTGAAAAACCAAATCATCCAATGAGCAATTAGCACAATTAGTGTCACGTTTTGTCAGTGTTTTGATTCAGAGAATGTCTATTATTGGGAGATATGAGTGTATGCGGCTCTACCATTGGAGAAAGCATAACGGCTAACTTGGATCACGTGTGCCTTGATAACCAATCACATTGAATCCTTGACATCATTGAATTTCGTTCAGAGTTGTGCGGCAGTCAATCACTGTTTGCAGATACTGTAAGGTCCATCCATTAGCCCAAAAACGGAATCTAACGGCTTGGTTGAAGGATCCTGCGTGTAAGCCTTTTCAGCATTTCTGTTAAATTCACTTAATTTATTAACATCTAATTTTAAATCTGACTCCATGAAATAAAGTGATCTGACTCCAATTTTATGTGACTTCGTTCAATTTGTTACGTTCGTAATTTAACAGCTGATGATTCGTTGTGATTTAATTTGGATCGTTGATTTTTCTTAGTATCTCTTAGTTTCAAATATTCGTTCATCAAGGGACCCGATATCGCACAGAAACAGACGCGTCGCGAGTCGCGCGTTCACGAACACAAACTGGCCAGTTCTAATATTAGTCAGCGGATTACAGAGTGAATATTTTACCTTGATGTGGTCGCACCTGCTTACTCAACAAAAAGTGTAATTTGATTAATAGACACGAGAGCTGCAACTTGCTAATACAGTAATAGTCAGGAATCGGATTACCCCGCATGCTGCGCTCCATGCTTCAGTCATGGGGTCCTCGGTTTGATCTATTCTGGCACAAGATTTGCGGAAATAAAGGACTACACCTTGATCCATACTAGAATAATGATTTCAGAATAATACAAGATAAATCAAGATTAACATTTATTTTGGCCAGACAGAACTTACATAAAGATAATGAAACACGAATCCATGGTACACAACTTTCAGCATAAAAATATAAAATACAATTACAAAGTAACATGAAAATAGTTTCAAAGAGTCATTATATCTGGCACTGTACATACAGTGTGTGTGAGTGCCTCTCGGACACTGACACAGCACTGCATGGGGGCTCTGGCTACAGAATGTTGCCAAATGGCAGCTCTGCCACCCTTCCTTAAATACCCAGACCAGAACAAAAGGGTTGTAAATATTTGCAACACAAACACCTGGTTTCGGGGGAGAGGATCAGATATCTTCTGAGACTACTCAAAAGGAGAACAGAATTCTCATAAGTTTCATCTTTCTCATCCTACCAGTGACAGCAGTGAAGTTGAGACCATTTTACCAATCACACTGAGACCTTTAAAAAGATACCACACATAAAAGGGGAAAAACAATAGATTAACAAGATACATCATCTGTGGTATATTTGCATTCTGTGACTTGAATCAGAGGAAGGGAGTCGGTGAGGGAGAGGGGGAGAAGGTTTGGGCAGGCCGATGTCCTACACTCTTTCTGTGAGATCTTCTCTCCAGATTAGTGAGTTTTATTGTTCTATTGCAGGGGGTTGGATCTTCAGCTTTTGTCTTAGCAGTAAAACCGATTCTTACAATACCGTAGAAATGAATGGGAAATGCCGCAAAGTGAATCATACCAGTCGTGCAACTTATTCGCGTGACTTCTCTTACAAAACAAAATTTTTTCGGTGTGGGGTGGGGGTAAATTAAGTGCGATCTGCTGTGACATCACAATCATGTTGCATGTGTGGATCTGCCTGAAGTGTATATGGAGTAGACTCGCTCCCTCTGTCAAAACCGAGGGGTTGAGGGTCTACCCAAATTAACTTCCCTCATACACTTGACGAAGTTGAATGCACTTCAAAATGGCAGTGGGGATTCCCGAGGGGAAGTGCTATGGGAAGTTTGTGAGTGTATGTCTAAAAGTTAAACACAGCCCTATTGTGGGAGTCAGGAGTCGGAGTCTATCTGAAAACCCTGAACTCTAACACCCCTAGCAGATTTGTGCTAGCAGCGGTTACAGCGCCACCTACTGTCAGAGAGTGGATTTACATTTTTTTATTCAGCTTGTCTAACATTTTGTTCAGACCAATGTGAAAATCTGTTGTAAATTTTACCATTTGATGGAAAATAATCGAATGTACATTCTAAAAATCTAAACAATTAGTATAATAAGGTATCTAGAATTATTTGCAGAGCAGATTAAATACCTATAATCATTTATCATTTTTGAAGTACACAAATCAAGTAATTGAGTAAAAGTACAGATACCCTAGTAACTGGAGTTTATTATATTATATATAACTTCAGTAAACTCCAGTAAATAACTGCAGTAAAAGTACTAATTTTCAATTTTACTTGGAAAAAAAGTACAAAAGTACTTGAAACTGAATGTACTTGAGTATTAAAAGTGTTAAAAATGTTTTTATTTATTCTATCGAAAACTAGAATAGTCAGTACTAATAAGAAAGAATAGTGCAGACATTGATGTATTGATCTGCAAATAAGCAAACCTTTTATTTTATTACCAACAAAACAAAATTTTTTCTTTAAACTCTAAAAATAGATCAATCCAAAACTAATTTTTAAGAGCAAACATGTTGAAGATTAGCCGATGAGCTGTCGGTTTATTAAATGATAAGCTATTTCCTCACAAATGCGGTTTATTCAGCGTAGTGAAGCCTCTCCTCCATTGACATCCATTAATAAAAGGCCTCTTATCTCCTTCCCTGTTTACCGTAGTGTTAGCAGGTGTTACACTTTTTTTCGGCTAAGGTTGCAGGCTTGCCTTCAAGTGGCTTTGTTTAGTTTCATTTTCAAGGACTTATAGTTTGTTTCTCTTTGCTTCCTGTTTCCTTTGTTCGTATGTCCCTGCTTGTCGTTGATTGTCATGGTTATGTTGTCAGGGTTAGTAATGTTTGATTGATTTCTCACACCTGTCCCTCATTAGTTGTGTATATAATGCCCTCTGTTTCAGTTCCTCATTGTCTGGTGTTGTTTATGTTAATACACGCTGTTATGTTGCCTTTCCCTTGTTTTGGTTTATCATTAGGCCTATGTGGGAATATACACTTTTGTTTTTGTTTAATAAAGTTCATGCTGCATTTTAAGATCATCTACATGTCATTATCATCATCCGTCTGTGACAATTAACTGATTTAGAATTTGTCATATTATCTCAGATGTACAGTATGAAGTTATGAAGAACAGGGCTGACTTGTTCATTGACACACTCTGTCCTTTGTGCGATATTAATGTGAAATATCTTTAACTCCTGAACCAAACCCGGACTTGTTCAGCAACATTTAAAACACTTTTTAAACTCAAAATGATAGGTGTGTAGTTAGCTAAGTGGCGTACCATAAAGTAAACAATGTAATTTTAGCTTTCCAATGCCAACCAGTAGCTTTTCACTTGACTATTTGTAAATCAGCTTGTAAATCAGTCATTGAGCCAGTGAATCTAGGTTAGATTGTGAAGTATTTGGTAATTACTTTTTTAGTGAGTGTGTGACCTGATTTTATCCATTGCAAGTTGTTGCATTTTGAGAAAATTACCTAACGTGCTGTATTTCTAGCCACAACAGTGTTCATCCACATGATTCCTTTATTTATAATATTTACTAAGTCTTACAGACCAAAGTCCTCAACTTGACTTGACTCAGTCCTGCAGCCTCTAACTCAGTCTTGATAGTCGAAGTCTAGGATGTGAGAATCGTCTGATAGGACGTATGTCTTCCCAGAGATTCAGTTTTAATCTAAATTGTACATTTAAAATGGGGCTTTGCATTGTATGTACACATTGAGTGAGTGGGCTGGTGTTCATGGTGGGGTTAAAGTGGATGTGTTTGTTTCGTGCTGTTAGAACTCGGGATGGCCAGTGGTGATTCAGATCCATCATTAGACAGACCCCAGGTGGCAGGAGAATAGAGCCACAGCAAACTGATTCTGGGTCAGTGTATTTGTACCCTGTTTGGATTAGGCTTGATAGCATCAGAGCTGCAGACTAGCCTACCAAGAGTTATGATGAAGAAGATAAGCGTTTTTCCCCTCCCCTGTGGAGAGGACTCTTACTGTTAGTTTTCAGCTGATTACCATTTGAGACTGACTTACAACTAGTCTCTTATGCTCACCAAGGCTGCATTTATTTGATAAAAAATGCAGGAAAACAGTAATATTGTGAAATATTATTACAATTTAAAACTGTATTTTATTTATATGTAATTTATTTCTGTGATGCAAAGCTGCATTTTCTGCAGCCATTATTCCTGTCCTCAATCACATGATCCCTCAGAAATCTTTCTGAATCTTCTGGTTTTGCTGTGCATTTTTTTTTTTTTTGTGATTCTTTGATGAATAGAAAGTTCAATGAACAGCATTTATTTGAAATAGAAATCTTTTGTAACTGTTACATGCTTAAAAGATGTAAAAGGGATGATGACGCAACATTTACGTGAGATGTGAATGTTGAGGTGTGCAGGCAACGGAAACAACCAACAACGAAATTAGTACCGTTTAGATTATTTATTCCAGGAAGTGTAAAGAGTTCACACAAACTGATAATAGAAACATATAGAAAGATAGAGAAACCGAAAACAATAATAACAAGAGAGTCGCCCAAATCAATGAAATGATCAAAACAAAAAAACCCATAAGTATTAACCCAAACCTTTAAACTAACTGACACAAAGAAAAATGTAGAAACAAAAGCGAAATCTTCAGCGTATACGACGCCTTAAATAAACTACGCTGACTACAGAAACCAAAATACAATTGAGGGAGATCTCTCCCTTTAACTAACTAACATTGAAAAAAAACTATCTACCAAAATAGTACAAAACAAACAGACTCAAAACAACAACTGAAATTAAACAAGGGACTCAAAACTTTGCCGAATAGTTAACACACCGCGTTTGTCTCTAAACATCAGCGTGTAGCACGCTGATCTCAAAACACCTGCACGTAATTCAACACTAGCGCAAGCACGCATTCTCTCAGACAGAACTAGTGTAATAGTAACACATCAAACAACGAACAAACCCAAAGGAATGTTAACTCGGAAACAACTAAGCAAACCTTTAACAGATAACCATATGGTACTCTAGACTTTACAGGACGCCCAAAAGCACGGGAGATGAGTGAGAGCTCGCGCTGATCTGCTCACTGCCCATTCATAAGAAATGGGGTCTTTTAACATGCTGGCACGTCAGCGGATTGGTCGAACGTCACTCATTATGCGTCAAACGTCACTCATTGCGTCGAACGTTCCTCCGTACATATATAGTGTGGTGACGCTATAGTGGACATCCGTGTTAGTCCGATGAGGATGATAATTCCAAGAATAACTGATGAAACAGAAAGAACAAGAAAAAGAAAAACAAACCAAACCCCAAAACAATACAAAACACATGGAATGTAACACTTCCCCCCTTAAGAAGAAAAAAAAACTATACGAATAATAACCCATAGGCTATAGTTTTCTTTTTTTCACAATTTTTTTTTTTTTCTTAAACTCTAGATAGAGCATCAGCAATTATATTCTCTGCACCTTTCTTGTGTTCAATCACCAGGTTGTAACCTTGCACAATCAAGGACCAGCGCATCAATCGCTGATTCTGATTGTACATGCGGGCCAAAAACACTAAAGGATTATGATCTGTGAATACCATGACAGGCAAATTACTAGAACTCACGTAGACATCAAAGAACTGCAAAGCTAATAACAGGGCCAAAGTCTCTTTCTCAATAGTAGAGTAGTTCACCTGGTGCTTGTTGAACTTAAGTGAGAAATAGCATACAGGATGATCGATACCCTGTGCGTCTTCCTGTACAAGCACTGCACCCGCACCAACCGAGCTTGCGTCGATTTCCAACTTGAAAGGTCTTTCAACATCAGGAGCTGTCAAAACAGGTGCATTACATAACAAAACATTCAGCATTCTGACACCCATCTTTCCACAAAAACGTACGTGAAGGACTAAGGAGTGGTTAACGGATTGGCAACAGTAGAAAAAATCTTGCAGAAATTCCGATAATAACCGGCCATTTCTAAGAATCTGCGAAGCTCTTTACACGTGGTCGGAACTGGGAAATCTGCAACAGCAATCATTTTTGCCTCAATTGGTCTTACCTGCCCCTGACCCACTTCCCTGCTCAAATACGTAATGGTGGCTTGACCAAATTCGCACTTGGCTAGGTTTAACGTCAGTGAAGCTTTTTGAAGGCGTTCAAACACCTCTCTTAATGTGGAAACATGTGCGGTCCAATCAGTTGAATAGATCACAAGATCATCCAAATACAGTGGGGAGAACAAGTATTTGATACACTGCCGATTTTGCAGGTTTGCCCACTTACAAAGCATGTAGAGGTCTGTAATTTTTATCATAGGTTCTCTTCAACTGTGAGTGACGGAATCTAAAACAAAAATCCAGAAAATCACATTGTATGATTTTTAAGTAATTAATTTGCATTTTATTGCATGACATAAGTATTTGATACATCAGAAAAGCAGAACTTAATATTTGGTACAGAAACCTTTGTTTGCAATTACAGAGATCATACGTTTCCTGTAGTTCTTGACCAGGTTTGCACACACTGCAGCAAGGATTTTGGCCCACTCCTCCATACAGACCTCCAGATCCTTCAGGTTTCGGGGCTGTCACTGGGCAATACGGACTTTCAGCTCCCTCCAAAGATTTTCTATTGGGTTCAGGTCTGGAGACTGGCTAGGCCACTCCAGGACCTTGAGATGCTTCTTACGGAGCCACTCCTTAGTTGCCCTGGCTGTGTGTTTCTTCAATGCTCTTACTGAGGGAAGGAGGTTATTGGCCAAGATCTCGCGATACATGGCCCCATCCATCCTCCCCTCAATACGGTGCAGTCGTCCTGTCCCCTTTGCAGAAAAGCATCCCCAAAGAATGATGTTTCCACCTCCATGCTTCATGGTTGGGATGGTGTTCTTGGGGTTGTACTCATCCTTCTTCTTCCTCCAAACACGGCGAGTGGACTTTAGACCAAAAAGCTCTATTTTTGTCTCATCAGACCACATGACCTTCTCCCATTCCTCCTCTGGATCATCCAGATGGTCATTGGCAAACTTCAGACGGGCCTGGACATGCGCTGGCTTGAGCAGGGGGACCTTGCGTGTGCTGCAGGATTTTAATCCATGATGGCGTAGTGTGTTACTAATGGTTTTCTTTGAGATTGTGGTCCCAGCTCTCTTCAGGTCATTGACCAGGTCCTGCCATGTAGCTCTGGGCTGATCCCTCACCTTCCTCATGATCATTGATGCCCCACGAGATGAGATCTTGCATGGTGCCCCAGACCGAGGGAGACTGACAGTCATCTTGAACTTCTTCCATTTTCTAATAATTGCGCCAACAGTTGTTGCCTTCTCACCAAGCTGCTTTTCTATTGGCCTGTAGCCCACCCCAGCCTTGTGCAGGTCTACAATTTTATCCCTGATGTCCTTACACAGCTCTCTGGTCTTGGCCATTGTGGAGAGGTTGGAGTCTGTTTGATTGAGTGTGTGGACAGGTGTCTTTTATACAGGTAACGAGTTCAAACAGGTGCAGTTAATACAGGTAATGAGTGGAGAACAGGAGGGCTTCTTAAAGAAAAACTAACAGGTCTGTGAGAGCCGGAATTCTTACTGGTTGGTAGGTGATCAAATACTTATGTCATGCAATAAAATGCAAATTAATTATTTAAAAATCATACAATGTGATTTTCTGGATTTTTGTTTTAGATTCCGTCTCTCACAGTTGAAGTGTACCTATAATAAAAAATTACAGACCTCTACATGCTTTGTAAGTAGGAAAACCTGCAAAATCGCCAGTGTATCAAATACTTGTTCTCCCCACTGTATGCATTACAGTTCCGGACACCAGCGAGAACGATGTTAATGAGCCTCTGGAACGTAGCTGGGGCGTTGCGCATCCCGAACGCCATCACACAATATTGCATGAAATCATCTTGGGTCACAAAAGCAGAAATATCAGACGCACGAGATGTTAAAGGCACTTGCCAGTAACCTTTAAGTAAATCCAGTTTACTGACATATTTAGCAGGCCCCAAGTTGTCCACGCAATCTTCCATGCGAGGCAACGGAAAGCAATCAGGAACAGTTATGGCATTTAATTTACGATAATCCGTGCAAAATCTAGCTGACCCATCACTCTTAGTTACAATTAAGCATGGGGAACTCCACGGACTGAAACTCTGCTTAGCTAGACCATTTTCCCGCAAATAATCCACTTCAGCCTTCATCACTGAACGTTTCACAGCATTTACTCTATAAGCGTGTTGCTTAATAGGAGTGGCATTACCCACATCAATATCGTGTTGCAAAACCGTAGTGCAAGAAGGAACGTCATGAAATAACGAAGGAAAATCATTAATTAACTCTGCAACATCACTTTTGTGAGAATCAGGCAAATGAGACAGATGAGAATTTAAATCAGCCATCACCTCACAATTTTTCAGCATAGCACACTGCTGATACGTGTGTGTCGTACTAACACTCCATCATCGTCATTGTCTTGCATAGCAGTGACATCAACCACCCCGCACGTAAGCACCGTAGCAGAGGTAACGGACTCCTTTACTCTCTAATGTGATATGCCGTCAGCATATTCACATGGCAGACACGAGACTTCTTCCTGCGGTCAGGAGTACGAATCAAGTAATCTGTGTCGCTCAGTTTTTTTATCACTTCATAGGGACCTGAGAAGCATGCAGACAAAACAGAACCAACAACTGGCAATAACACAAGCACTTGATCTCCTTCTTTAAAATCACGTTGAACCGTTTTACGGTCAAACTGACTCTTCATAGCCATCTGCGCATTCAGCAATGATTCCCTTGCCATCGAACAAGCGTTGTGCAATCGCTCGCGAAATTTACTTACGTAATCTAGCACAGTAGTTGTAGCACTAGTCTCATGAGATAACAGATCTTCTTTAAGCATCTTTAAAGGACCCCTCACAGTGTGACCGAATACAAGATCAGCAGGACTAAATCCTAAACTATCTTGTACTGCTTCCCTAACAGCAAACAAGACTAAATGTGTGCCCTCGTCCCAGTCCTTACCCGTATCCATGCAGTACCGGCGCAACATAGCTTTCAATGTCTGATGGAACCGTTCTAAAGCTCCCTGGCTTTCTGGATGGTATGCACTCAAAGTCCTGTGAGAAATGTTCAAAGTCTTTAACACCTCCGCAAAAATCTTTGACAGAAAGTTAGTACCTTGGTCAGATTGTATAGCCTTAGGCAAACCGAACATTGAAAAAAATCTGACAAGTGCATTGCTGATCACCGGCTCTGTAATTTTCCGGAGCGGTATCGCTTCGGGAAATCGCGTCGCTGCGCACATTATCGTTAACAAATACTAATTTCCAGCTTTCGTCTTTGGCAAAGGGCCAACACAGTCAACGATAACATGTTCGAAAGGTTCCCCCATCACTGGAATAGGAACAAGCGGTGCACGCGGAATCGCTTGATTTGGCTTACCTGAGAATTGACAGATCTGACATGTCTTACAAAATTTTGCTACCTCAGATTTCATTCTGGGCCAAAAGAAATGTTTCAAAATTCGATGATACGTCTTCTTAATGCCCAGATGCCCAGACAAATCATAATCATGAGCTAAAGAAAGCACAGTCTGCCGATAACATGAAGGAATGACAATTTGATTTACATGAGTCCATTCCAACTCGTTCGCAACATCTGCACACCACCACCGCATCAGCATCACGTCCTCCAAATAGTATGCGGTTTTCCTCCCTCGGACCACCTCTAAAGGAACAGCAGAGGAAAAACATTTACGCAAGGCCAAGTCTTCTTTTTGCGCTGCGTTATCGTTTTCACGAGTCACCTGAAGTTTCACATCATCTGACTTTTAAACAATAGTCTGATCTAGCTTACCCTCCTCGGCCGACAAAGCATCGTTCACAAGAGTAGTTGCCATGAAAGTTGAAGACAAATCATCTTCATCAGCAAACTTACGAGCTTGCGCTCGCGTCACAGCACAAATTGGAAAAACCTCCGGAAACCTCTCTGACAATTCATCAGAGTGATCAGACAAAACAGGTTTATCACAAACTTCTAGCAGTGGCACGATTTTACCACCTGCTATATCATTACCAAGAATGAAGCTCACTCCCTGTACAGGTAGATGGTCACGATTTCAAAAAAATCTGATGCAAAGGAACTTTCATAGTGCTCATTTCAAGGCCTTGGACTAGTACATGACTACCACAGAAAGTCTGTTCAGAAAACGGCAATGCATCTGCCACCATAAATGACTTCATCGCTCCTGTGTCACGCAACACGGTCACTTTTACCAGATCCAAAGACTGGTCATTGACAGATACAAGCCCTTCCATCAGGAAAGGCTGATAGCTACTATCTAGCTTACCACCACATTCAGGTTCAATAACATCAACCGTCTTCACAAAAGCGACACTTTTAGTACCAACATTTTGCTGCTTACATTTTAGAGCAAGACAATCCACAATAATGTGCCCCGGCTTGCGACAATAAAAACACTCTCTCCCTTCCTTAGATTTTGCGGCATTTTTCGAGTGCAACTGCTCTTTCGAAACAGCGGGAGCGGACAGAACTCTCTCAATACGAGCAGAAGAATTAAAAACATTCTTGTGAGTTAGCGCGAACTCATCAGCAAGTCCGATGAGGATGATAATTCCAAGAATAACTGATGAAACAGAAAGAACAAGAAAAAGAAAAACAAAACAAACCCCAAAACAATACAAAACACATGGAATGTAACAGTAACATTATAAATGTCTTTACCATCACTTTATGATCAGTTTAATGTGTCCTTGCTGAAGGTACTTGCTCCAGACTTTTGAATAGTTTATTGTAGTGTATCACGGTTCCCACAAAAATATTTTGTTTCCATCAAAACATTGATAAGCAAATCAGCATATTAGAATTATTTCTGAAGGGTCATGTGACTCTGAAGACTGGAGTAATGAAAATTCAACTTTGCCATGACAGGAATAAATTACATTTTAAAATACATTAAAATGGAAAACTGTTCTTTTAAATTGTAGTAATATTTCAGAATATTAATTGTTTTACTGTGTTATTAATCAAATAAATGTAGCCTAAGAGACTAACCATAAAATTATTCCAAAAATTATTCCAAATAGTGATGCACCGATCATGATTTTTCATGGCCGATTCTGACACTGTTTGCCAGTTTTTTTTCCTTCTTGTTTAAGCAAATTTATTTGTTGTTTATTTGCTCTATAACAGGCAAAATGGCCCTAAACAAAAAATATCTGTAGCTATTTGAAATTAGAGGCAACCACTGCATTTTAATCACGATCCAAAAGAAAGATGCTACACACATGTATCGTGAACTGTAGTTTTTGAATTAGATTGTATAATTTCAAGATTTAAAGCAAAAACAGAATGGTCTGACTTCAGATTTGTGAAATTATGCTGCCTAAGACACCTGCACAAAACAAAAACAGGAGGCGGACTGAATGAAAATGCAAATTCACTCTTTGACAGTAGGTGGCGCTTATGGAAAAGCAGCGCTTTGGGTACCGCTGAGTATACCACTTGGGTATAAGCTGCGCTTATAAACTACTTATACAAAGGTAAGAGGAAAAGAAAATGCCTTTGAAACTTTTCTGAAGACAGTCAGTTCCCTTCAGAGATACATTCATATAAACCCCCACCCCCAATTCAATATTTATATTTTTCGTCCTATATTTCGATCATCGCGAACAGTGAGCTTGCTGTGTCTGGTAGAGTATTTGCTCTGCCGGTGTGTCTGTGTTCTCTTCTTTGCGCCCGTCTTCGGCGTGTCCCATCTCTAATCTCCTGTTTACAGACTTCATAATATTTTCACACAAATGACATTTTGGGAAATGATTGCAATGCAGTTTGTGTGCAAAGGTGCGTTCACGCCATGTCGTAATTACTGCAATTTCATGATGTACAAAAAGCGTTCAAGTCCTCGTAGAGCTCATAATTACAGCTTGTAAGATGGGAATTGTTTGAGAGCTCCTACTTGTACCACCTGACCGCTGCAGATTCATTTAGGCGATGATAGTGGTGCCATAGAAATGCATAATTCCCAGTTTGAGGACATGAACCACTCTGAATATAACGTCACGCGTTGTCATCTTGAGACTACGGTAATTACGAAATGACGTGAATGCAGTCCGGAATAGAGAAAAATTTGTGTTTGGAGCAAAAACCGCCCGGTTCTGATTTATGGCCAGTCTAGTGGTGCATCTCTAATTTCATACTTCTGACCCCAACACCGTGTTATACAAAACCTTCATCGCGGGCTCCCATGCTTTTTATGTGAATAACATCAGATTGTAAATATCAGCATAAACATCTTTGCTTTTATTTGCTACCTTGCTGTTGCCAGCATTTAGCAGGAAGCGTTTTCTCAGACCTACTTTATATTTTAAGTAGGTCCACACGGAAGCTTTGATATAATTCGAAAACTGCATGAGGTGACAGATGAGCTCTTCAGCCAAGCCTGTTGTTGAATTTCCCATGAGCTAACGCAGAGGAGTTACGTGTGTCTTACGCATTAATCCTGAAATAACAGTCCCAGGCCCTCTCAGTATGGTTTCACTGCATCTCATCTAATAGTTTAGGCATAATATTTTGCTAATCCTCCACTTTTTTTAAACTCTTTTCACTGGCCTATTTCTCTCTGTGCCCATTACATTAGAGAGCTCATACCTTTCCCAGTCATTTCACCTCCCCCACTCCCCTCAAAGCTTCTGCTCATGCTGGCCTAATGAAATGAGACTGTTATTGGAATGTATTAGGCCAGGCTCGGTCCAATCCAGGCAGCCGGCACAGATGCATTTCCAGACTGTCATGCTTACTTTCATGAACAGAGCATCATCAATGGACTTAAGGATATACCTCTTGATTGCTTTCAGATGGCAAGGTGGAGGTGACCAAGGAGGGCATGAAACTCTGCACCATGGGACCGGGGAAAGTGTTCGGAGAGCTCGCCATCCTCTACAACTGCACCAGGACTGCTACGGTACAGAGTGAGTGAGGAGAACAATGCACCTGCACATTTACAGTTCAAAAGTTAATTCATTCAAATTTAGTGTACTTTGTGTGCAAAACATTTGTTACATATGAGCACATGAGATTGCATACGCAAATATGCAGACACACATGCACATGCATGAATGTGCACAAAGAAAGACCCTTTCTCTTTATAACTGTGCAAAGATGAACCACTATCTGGAGTGAGTAACCATGGAAACACATACACTGTGTTGTCATCCTTAACTTAGCAAGAACAGCTACTCTCAGGAGGGAGTAACCATGGAAACGTAACACACACACACACACACACACACACACACACACACACACACACACACACACACACACACACACACACACACACACACACACACACACACACACACACACACACACACACACACACACTCTGTTAGGGGTATATACTATATCTACATATATGAAGTAGCTTAAATTCCTTGCATAGTTTTTTTTTTTCTGTCCTTTTAAATATTTTAATGCAAAGCTTTAAGGCATGCTTACCAGCAAAACCAGTAGATTGTCTTGTGATCTTGTGTGTTTTGTCTGCACAGTAAACTATTCAAATATTGTTCCCTATTGCTCTATTCGAGTTTGACAAGGTCTTGTATTCCTAAAACAATATGACAAGCTAATTTGTATGCATGTCAGCCTGGCAAAATAATTTGCAAGCCTCACTTAATTTAATTATCAAAATGTACAATGCATAATGGCTCCAGTTCTTCCCCTGTTAAACCAGATGCAACACTGTGTTTTATTAGAAAATTACATATTGTTTGTATGTTGTATGTATTGTTTGTATTGCTTGCTGTATGATAGTATTTCAATCTTTGCTAAATCACTGATCTCTCGTGTGTTTGCATCTTTGTTATTGACACTGGTAGAAACTGGTGGCGTGAAATAGTGAGATATATACCAGCAACGGAAAGAGGTGAGTCAGAATCTCTGTCTCATCTGCATCTCTTAAGTGCGACAAATGCCAGGCCACTTCCTCAGATTTGAAGAGAGCCGCCAAGATGAGAAACACAACCACAAAGCCATTATTTTGTCATGATGAAGTACAATCTTCAGTATCTTATTTTTTTTTAGCTTTTTGCCTCTGAGGCAAATGCAAATACAAGTGCTCCCCAACTCTCGTTCTGTTTGTCTGTCCCCCCCTCCTCTCTGTCTCTCTCTCGCTCATGTTTTCTGTAAAGCAGCTGTTGCTTTATAAAATCTGATTAAACATTTTTTTCTGCTGTTTCTGTTTTAGTTGTTTTTTTTATTATTTTATTTTAATTTTAAAGGGATAGGTCACCCAAAAAATTAAAATTACCAAATGATTTACTCACCCTCAAGCCATCCTAGGTGTATATGAAATCAGACGAATACAGTCGGAGTTGTATTAAAAAAGTCCTGGCTAATCCAAGCTTTATAATGGCAGTAAATGGGAGCCCAAAGAAGTGCATCCATCCATTATAAAAGTAATCCACATGGCTCCAGGAGGTTATTGAAGTGAATGGATGGGTTTGTGTATGATAAACATCTATATTTAACACCTTATAAAGTAAAATATCTAGCTTCTTCCAGACCGCCTTCCGTATTCAACTTACATCATATACACCTAGGATGGTTTGAGGGTGAGTAATTTTTGGGTGAACTATCCCTTTAAACTGATTGCATTCCCTAGTGAAAAATAAATATACCAAAATGTGTTTGAAATACATTTATTTTATGCTAAGTATACTACAAATACCTTTACATATTTATGTACTTATAAATATCCTGCAATTTATGGTATACTAAATTGCTATACTTGGAACAACTAATGTTGTAAGTAATGCAGTTTAGTTATCCGGAAATAGTGCTGATGTCTAAATTAAATATTTACTTAAGTATATTTAATATCTTGCATTTAACGACTGATATTAGAGATCATACTATCCTCACTAATAGTGATTTTAAAACACATTTTAGACTTAATATTAAGAAATGTGCATTGTGCACATTAAAGAAGTAAAGAAGTACTCCAAATAAAGTTTAATTATAATATTTATATCAGTAAGTCTCCAGCGATATGTCAGTAAATATGTTAATGGATTTGTAGTATACTTAGTATGAAATACATGTATTTTAAATATATTTTGGTATAGGTTTTTTCACTAGGGATAGCAAAGATTTTTCCCTTTCTTTTGAAGTTTTGCAAGATATACGATGAACAATATATGGGACCAGGAATGGGCAAAAATAATTTAAGAATAGTCTCTCTATCAGTTCATGAGTATGAAGTAGAATTTATTTGGCCATTTGCCACAGGATGTTGAATTGGAATGACTTGAATGTTTTGAATTATGAATGTAATTGATTCAAAATACAAAATTCATTATCACTTCATATGGAATTTCATTTTTCATATATATATATATATATATATATATATATATATATATATATATATATATATACAGTGGGGAGAACAAGTATTTGATACACTGCCGATTTTGCAGGTTTGCCCACTTACAAAGCATGTAAAAGTCTGTAATTTTTATCATAGGTACTCTTCAACTGTGAGTGACGGAATCTAAAACAAAAATCCAGAAAATCACATTGTATGATTTTTAAGTAATTAATTTGCATTTTATTGCATGACATAAGTATTTGATACATCAGAAAAGCAGAACTTAATATTTGGTACAGAAACCTTTGTTTGCAATTACAGAGATCATACGTTTCTTGTAGTTCTTGACAAGGTTTGCACACACTGCGGCAGGGATTTTGGCCCACTCCTTCATACAGACCTTCTCCAGATCCTTCAGGTTTCAGGGCTGTCGCTGGGCAATATGGACTTTCAGCTCCCTACAAAGATTTTCTATTGGGTTCAGGTCTGGAGACTGGCTAGGCCACTCCAGGACCTTGAGATGCTTCTTACGGAGCCACTCCTTAGTTGCCCTGGCTGTGTGTTTCGGGTCGTTGTCATGCTGGAAAACCCAACCACGACCCATCTTCAATGCTCTTACTGAGGGAAGGAGGTTGTTGGCCAAAATCTTGCGATACATGGCCCCATCCATCCTCCCCTCAATACGGTGCAGTCGTCCTGTCCCCTTTGCAGAAAAGCATCCCCAAAGAATGATGTTTCCACCTCCATGCTTCACGGTTGGGATGGTGTTCTTGGGGTTGTACTCATCCTTCTTCTTCCTCCAAACACGGCGAGTGGAGTTTAGACCAAAAAGCTCTATTTTTTGTCTCATCAGACCACATGACCTTCTCCCATTCCTCCTCTGGATCATCCAGATGGTCACTGGCAAACTTCAGACGGGCCTGGACATGCGCTGGCTTGAGCAGGGGGACGTTGCGTGCGCTGCAGGATTTTAATCCATGACGGCGTAGTGTGTTACTAATGGTTTTCCTTGAGACTGTGGTCCCAGCTCTCTTCAGGTCATTGACCAGGTCCTGCCGTGTAGTTCTGGGCTGATCCCTCACCTTCCTCATGATCATTGATGCCCCACGAGGTGAGATCTTGCATGGTGCCCCAGACCGAGGGAGATTGACCGTCATCTTGAACTTCTTCCATTTTCTAATAATTGTGCCAACAGTTGTTGCCTTCTCACCAAGCTGCTTGCCTATTGTCCTGTAGCCCATCCCAGCCTTGTGCAGGTCTACAATTTTATCCCTGATGTCCTTACACAGCTCTCTGGTCTTGGCCATTGTGGAGAGGTTGGAGTCTGTTTGATTGAGTGTGTGGACAGGTGTCTTTTATACAGGTAACGAGTTCAAACAGGTGCAGTTAATACAGGTAATGAGTGGAGAACAGGAGGGCTTCTTAAAGAAAAACTAACAGGTCTGTGAGAGCCGGAGTTCTTACTGGTTGGTAGGTGATCAAATACTTATGTCATGCAATAAAATGCAAATTAATTATTTAAAAATCATACAATGTGATTTTCTGGATTTTTGTTTTAGATTCCGTCTCTCACAGTTGAAGTGTACCTATGATAAAAATTACAGACCTCTACATGCTTTGTAAGTAGGAAAACCTGCAAAATCGGCAGTGTATCAAATACCTGTTCTCCCCACTGTATATATATATATCAGCACATCCTAAATGCAGAGAAAACCAAGGAGAGAGATCAGGAGAGAAGGAGAGAGGGGACAAAATAATGACGCATAAATACATCAAGGTGAGACCAAGCAAAAATGATTTAGCAGTGCCAAAACATTCCCTGGTGATCTCTGAGCTTACTGATCTCTACACAGTGTTTTGTCATAAACTACAAGGAGTAAGCTTCTCAGAGTCACAGTTTGCTATGAGTCACTGCCATATGAGAAGCACATGCTTCACACAAGAAGTAGAATGCAATAACATGTGAGTGGCTTAAAAGGAGCTTAATCTATACACAGATGATGATAACATTTCCATTATAAAAACATTATATGACAAAGCTATCATTTGGATGTGAGTCATGAAGATGTTGTAAATGCCAATTAGTACCAATGTTATTCTTCTACATCTACTACACCAACTCTGGTGGTGTTTCAGTAAACACACAATATCAATACAACAAGGAAAATTAGTGCTATCTGACATTTGCGATACCTCATCACTGTGTCTGCTGAGAGACAGAGATTCATTCAGTGTTTTAAATGAAAGCTTATGTTTTAAAAGAAAGTTAGTTCACTCCAAAATAAAAAATTCTGTCAACATTTAATCACTCTCGTGCCATTCCAAATTTGTATGACTTTATTTTGCAGAGCACAAAAGAAGATATTTCACCCTTTGTATTGCACCAAAGATTTTTTACATTTATGCATTTGGCAGATAATATATGTATGTGCATATCTATATCTGTATCTATATCTATATCTATATCTACATCCAACGCTCGAAGTGGGCCGGTATGCACAGTACCGGCACTTCTATATTTTAATCTCTAGCATACCCTCACTTTTTCTTACAGCACTTTTTTCATTTCGAGTACTGTCTATATCTATATCTATATCTACAGTGGGGAGAACAAGTATTTGATACACTGCCGATTTTGCAGGTTTTCCTACTTACAAAGCATGTAGAGGTCTGTAATTTTTATCATAGGTACACTTCAACTGTGAGAGACGGAATCTAAAACAAAAATCCAGAAAATCACATTGTATGATTTTTAAATAAATAATTTGCATTTTATTGCATGACATAAGTATTTGATCACCTACCAACCAGTAAGAATTCCGGCTCTCACAGACCTGTTAGTTTTTCTTTAAGAAGCCCTCCTGTTCTCCACTCATTACCTGTATTAACTGCACCTGTTTGAACTCGTTACCTGTATAAAAGACACCTGTCCACACACTCAATCAAACAGACTCCAACCTCTCCATAATGGCCAAGACCAGAGAGCCGTGTAAGGACATCAGGGATAAAATTGTAGACCTGCACAAGGCTGGGATGGGCTACAGGACAATAGGCAAGCAGCTTTGTGAGAAGGCAACAACTGTTGGCGCAATTATTAGAAAATGGAAGAAGTTCAAGATGACGGTCAATCTCCCTCGGTCTGGGGCACCATGCAAGATCTCACCTCGTGGGGCATCAATGATCATGAGGAAGGTGAGGGATCAGCCCAGAACTACACGGCAGGACCTGGTCAATGACCTGAAGAGAGCTAGGACCACAGTCTCAAAGAAAACCATTAGTAACACACTACGCCGTCATGGATTAAAATCCTGCAGCGCATGCAAGGTCCCCCTGCTCAAGCCAGCGCATGTCCAGGCCCGTCTGAAGTTTGCCAGTGACCATCTGGATGATCCAGAGGAGGAATGGGAGAAGGTCATGTGGTCTGATGAGACAAAAATAGAGCTTTTTGGTCTAAACTCCACTCGCCGTGTTTGGAGGAAGAAGAAGGATGAGTACAACCCCAAGAACACCATCCCAACTGTGAAGCATAGAGGTGGAAACATCATTGTTTGGGGATGCTTTTCTGCAAAGGGGACAGGACGACTGCACCGTATTGAGGGGAGGATGGATGGGGCCATGTATCGCGAGATCTTGGCCAACAACCTCCTTCCCTCAGTAAGAGCATTGAAGATGGGTCGTGGCTGGGTCTTCCAGCATGACAACGACCCAAAACACACAGCCAGGGCAACTAAGGAGTGGCTCCGTAAGAAGCATCTCAAGGTCCTGGAGTGGCCTAGCCAGTCTCCAGACCTGAACCCAATAGAAAATCTTTGTAGGGAGCTGAAAGTCCGTATTGCCCAGCGACAGCCCCGAACCTGAAGGATCTGGAGAAGGTCTGTATGGAGGAGTGGGCCAAAATCCCTGCTGCAGTGTGTGCAAAACTGGTCAAGAACTACAGGAAACGTATGATCTCTGTAATTGCAAACAAAGGTTTCTGTACCAAATATTAAGTTCTGCTTTTCTGATGTATCAAATACTTATGTCATGCAATAAAATGCAAATTAATTACTTAAAAATCATACAATGTGATTTTCAGGATTTTTGTTTTAGATTCCATCACTCACAGTTGGTGTACCTATGATAAAAATTACAGACTTCTACATGCTTTGTAAGTGGGCAAACCTGCAAAATCAGCAGTGTATCAAATACTTATTCTTCCCACTGTATATCTATATCTATATCTATACTGTACACTCACCGGCCACTTTATTAGGTATAGCTGTTCAACTGCTCGTTAATGCATATCTAATCAGCCAATCACGTGGAAGCATCTCAATGCATTTAGGCATGTAGACATGGTCAAGACTATCTGTTAAGCATCAGAATGGGGTTAGAAAGGTGATTTAAGTGACTTTGAACATGCAGTGGTTGTTGGTGCCAGACAGGCTGGTCTGAGTAATTCATAAACTGCGGATCTACTGGGATTTTCATGCACAGCCATCTCTGGGGTTTACAGAGAATGGGCAGAAAAAGAGAAAATATCCAGTGAGCGGCAGTTCTGTGGGCGAAAATGCCTTGTTGATCAGAGGAGAATGGCCAGATTGGTTCAAGCTGATAGAAAGGCAACAGTAACTCAAATAACTACTCGTTACAACCGAGGTCTGTAGAAGAGCATCTCTGAAGCGTAACACATTAAACATTGAAACATATATATATATATATATATACATACTATATATATGCCCCAGGAAAATGAGCAATGATAGTGATATGGGGTGATGGTGATAAAGTGACAGTCATTCTTGTTAGATAACAAAATTTCATGCACTTGATAGAGTGAAAAATGAATGTGGGTCAGGCTACTAATATCGTAGCACAGGAGTTGTACCACATCCGTATGATCTTGAGGAAAGGGAAAGAGAGAAATACACACACAAACGTGTGTATACTTTACCGTAGACCTCTGATTTGAAACCTCATTAACTCTGTATGTATGGAGAAAGGTCCCATTCAAAGACAGCCAGCCAGCAACACAAAGCTTGCTCTTTGATTTCGGCATCCAGATTCATTAAGGGCATTAGCAGCTAAAATTTAGAGAGCAACACATTATCTGTCACTCCAGTTCATTGTTGCATTAAGTGCAGTGAGTTGCTTGTTGCCATAGAAACCCTTGCGCATTGAATTTTAGTGGTGAAATCCCCAAGGGAGATCGTTTCACCCTTTGGCTTTTGGCAGTTGTCCCTTTGCTCATGGTTGGTATGGCACAGAATGTGACTTCATTAATACCAGCTTTTCTGATGGAAATATGTGTTCAGAGTTCAATGCTGTTTAAGCGAGATAAAGCCAGAGGTTTTCTCTTAGATGTTTTTCTAAAGCATGTTGCTGAATGGGAAATTTATCTTAAAATAGGCGTGTGCTTCTTATGCAGCCTTTTGAGAATCACTGTATCCAAGTGAGACGTTTAGATTATTCATTTTGAAAGTGCTGTTTATTTCAGTCTTTTGTGAGAAATGGCCATTTATAGTTCCCATAGTCATCATTTTCTCAGCAGTGATGATGATACAGTGTTTTGCGATGATTTCCTCCCTCATTAAAAAGTAAAATCCTTTTCGAAAAATGATCGTTCAGGACGAGCTGTAGGATTGCCTGAATCTCTGGCTATGATTAAATGTCGCACTGCTACTATAATAACAGTTTCCTCTCTGCCAGATGTGTCTCTAATGCCCCCAAAAGGATGACATGACTAACCTTTTAAAGTTTAACTAATAGGCATCACCATTATCAAGTTTTAACAAGCTGGTTCTTTTTTCTTCTTTTTTACAAAGGAAAATGTTTGTAGCGCCACTATTTGTTGCACCACTGTAATAGATCCAAAACCTGAAATGAGCTGAGAAATAGCTTTCAATTTTTTTTTGCATTAGATGAATAGAAAGTTATATTCATATAGAAATTTATTTGAAATATAAATTTTTGGAACATTATAAATACCTTTACTGTCCATTTAAATCATTTGTAGCCCAGAGTGATTACAAATAAAAATTAAGAAAATAAAAAAATAAATAGTAAACCAGAGGTGTTAGTAAAAAGAAGACCAAGATGGCGAGCCACCCACCGAATCTTGATTAAAGCTAAAATTCTTAACTGACGTAGAACTCTCTTCTCTTCTCTTCTCTTCTCTTCTCTTCTCTTCTCTTCTCTTCTCTTCTCTTCTCTTCTCTTCTCTTCTCTTCTCTTCTCTTCTCTTCTCTTCTCTTCTCTTCTCTTGATTGATGATTTCCTCCCTCATTAAAAAGTAAAATCCTTTTCGAAAAATGATCGTTCAGGACGAGCTGTAGGATTGCCTGAATCTCTGGCTATGATTAAATGTCGCACTGCTACTATAATAACAGTTTCCTCTCTGCCAGATGTGTCTCTAATGCCCCCAAAAGGATGACATGACTAACCTTTTAAAGTTTAACTAATAGGCATCACCATTATCAAGTTTTAACAAGCTGGTTCTTTTTTCTTCTTTTTTACAAAGGAAAATGTTTGTAGCGCCACTATTTGTTGCACCACTGTAATAGATCCAAAACCTGAAATGAGCTGAGAAATAGCTTTCAATTTTTTTTTGCATTAGATGAATAGAAAGTTATATTCATATAGAAATTTATTTGAAATATAAATTTTTGGAACATTATAAATACCTTTACTGTCCATTTAAATCATTTGTAGCCCAGAGTGATTACAAATAAAAATTAAGAAAATAAAAAAATAAATAGTAAACCAGAGGTGTTAGTAAAAAGAAGACCAAGATGGCGAGCCACCCACCGAATCTTGATTAAAGCTAAAATTCTTAACTGACGTAGAACTCTCTTCTCTTCTCTTCTCTTCTCTTCTCTTCTCTTCTCTTCTCTTCTCTTCTCTTCTCTTCTCTTCTCTTCTCTTCTCTTCTCTTCTCTTCTCTTCTCTTCTCTTCTCTTCTCAGTCGACAGTTGTCTGTTTGTTCCGTTCAACACGACGGCTGCTCCCTACAAACCTAGAGTACTGGTCTACTTTTCCCTTTGTATGACTCACCTGGGTGTTCATTCAGCCGCGGTGTCCTGAGGGAAAGTGCTATGCTTTAATTTAAAGTCAAAGTTTCAAGTGAAAATCAAGTTTTTAATGTTATTTATATGTCTATGTGGTGTTTTTAATATGCTTTAAGACAAACCATGTGCAAATTCATAAGTCAACACCATTGCTGAGTATTTTCTCCTTAACACTGCAGTGAATCAAAGACAGTCTCAAAAACACAGTTTGAAATTGTTGGTGTTTCTGACATCACAAACTACCTTGTAACCAATCAGGTCAACGTGTGATCGTCAGCTGGTGCGATTGAGTGGAGGCGGGGCTCATTTGCATATTCATAGAACTGCATATACTAAATGAAGCAAGGGTGTAGAGTTACATTCAAGCTATTTTAAGGCATGAAGATTTTTTTTCAAGGGAAAAACATTTAAGTATATAATTTTGGTGATCAAAGATGAGTTTAAAGGGATACAATTATTGACTACAGGGGGACTTTAAAGGATTTAAAGGTGCAATGGGTGATTCTCTAGAACATTTTTTTGTTATGCTGGTTGAAAGTCTCATAACTTGATAGCAATCACTAACTTAAGTGGTCTAAATGTATTTTTATAAATATATATCATCTGTGGAAGGCGTTTCGTTTACTATCAGTCAACGTGTGTTTGCATACCACTGCGCAGCCTGTTCACACAGACATCATGCATCATTATGTACGCGTCATTCACGTACGCTGTGCAGACAGAGAGAGAATGGCAGGCAAACAGTTGTTTATGTTTGTTATTGTAGTTCTGTTACTCACTGTACTGTAAAAGTTTTCTTACCGGTGAATGATACATGATGTAATCCAATAATTTTGTCTTTGATCGTCTCGCTTCAGGTCTGTGCTTTGGCAATGTGTTTTGGAGGAGGCGTGGCTTTGGGCGGCGATTTGCAGGGAGGGTGGGATCGTATGCTTTCAATGCTAGCAGGCTAAATTTAGCATTTCCCAGATCATCTATTGAACCTTTAAACTGTATTATGATGCAGTTCCTAATAAAACCACCAGTCAACTGGCAAGTGGTGAGGATATTCCAAAATTCATTCATCAGAATGTAGCACAAATCAGAATATGCATGGGCACAAAATAATTCATTCTTCTGACTTGTGAATCTTGTAACGTCTTGTGACCTTGAATTCCTAGAGTGCCCACCTTGGTGCTTGGCAGTGTTGGGATGTCTGAACAGCTATAAGTGCACCATGTAATAAAGTAAGAGGGCTGTTATCTGGAAGTAAGAGCGATTTTGGACAAATTGGAAGTCTGTAATAGTCCTCAACCCTACTGTGCAATTCAGAAGTTCATCTCCTTCTAAACCAGCCTTTTAAGGCTTTTACACTTTTAGTATCATTGACAAAGAAATGCATTCTATGTGATAGCTGTGAAGAACATCTGTTACCACGGTTAGTATTAAAGGTGGCGACAGTCCAGGTGGTTTGATTGTTGAACGCGGTTGTCACTCTGGTTTATAACTGAACTGTGTGAGAATAGAACTACATTACTCTAACAGAAGAGGGATAGCCATATTCTGCTGAATACACAACACATTCTCATTCCCAAAGCATCAGAAACTGAAGCATGGTAAAGCGAGTGTCACTAGACGCTAAAGGAATCCTTAAGCCCAAAAGTATACTTCGGCCGTCCACGCTCCGCAACGGACAACTGTGCATGTGCAAAGTGACTGTTGAGACAGTTGTGATGTATTGTGCAGTAGTAGCATACAGAAGAAGAGTGTGGAAAGAACAGTAAGAAAAGCAGCATATCCTTCTCCATCGTTTTTGTTCAGGTTTTTGTTCTAAACTTTGCATGCAATGGCAGATCCGCTACGTTCCATACTTTCAAGCGAATTTCCTGTAAATGACAGGACTCAGTTCTGCCCTCTGACATCTGGTAGAGTGTAAAAATATATACTCTAAAAAAATAGTATAAATGGGTCAAACTCGTCCATCCGTGGTTGAGTAAACTTTGAAAGCTTCGGACACAACTGGCGAGACTGAGTGTAACGCGGAAAATGAACTATACCCGGGCCGTATACTTCCGAACGAGAAATGTAATTTTTTTCAATGTCAATACACAGATGCGAAAGGTATGGGAATTTTATCATTATGTAATTATATATTGGGTTATAATTTTATCATTATGACATATATGTTGGGGTATGATTTTCAATTTAAACAGCCACAATAATTGAATTTGCACTATTTAGACATTTTTGAGCACCTAACCAGACCCCTTACCCTAAACCTAACCGTTTTATCAATATAAAATACAGGATATAATTGGCAGATACAACTACTGTCAAGATTTATTTAAAAATTATTCCAATCCTTCTGGGGCCCAAACTATTGTTTTGTGTGAGGAACAGGCCCAAAAGCGATCACCGTCTCCATCTGCCATAACGCTCAAATCACAAACACATAAAAAAATTGCTGCCTAAAGAAGCGTTACGTCAGCTTTGAATGAAAGTATATATATGAATCATTTCTACTTTTATAAATGCATGCAAAAAATTAAATGAGTCTTGAGCTGATGCATTAGGCAAGCAATTGAAAGTCGATTCTGTGGTATATTGGTGCAACTGTGTTTCATGTATTACAGTATTTTCATAGCACACATGCGCTGTTTGTTGTATCAGAGTTGGACTGAGGAAGTTAGAAAAACAGTAAAGACTGCATACGTTATACCTCTGTGTCTCTCTCTTCTTTTCCCCATAAAAACTCTACAGATTCCTAGTTTCTTAGTCGATATAGGGGTACCTTTAACATCTTAATTGTAATGCTAAAGGTGCTTGACCATGCTTTAGTTTTTCACCCCTTGGGAGAAAGAATGGGTTGGAATATAGTCATACATACTTGTTGGTCTTCAACTAGTTCCAGATACCCAAGTCTTTTTACATGCTGAAAGAGGAACTGATTTGGACACAGATTACTGAACCAAACAATGAGGCATTTGGCATGGTGCTGTTTATATTATTGGAAAGATCTGTATAAATGAAAAAAAAAAATTGGTATTATTGGTAATCTGCAGGCTAGACAATGATAATACCACACACTAGAGATTCCAAACATGAACAAGTCTACTTTCCTTTTTGTATATAAAAATAGATATATAAGTATGTCTATCCACATAAATACAGCATACTCACATAGGGCGATATATACTATAACTGCTTGATTGCTTTCATTGTCGCCATATGTAAACTATATTATCACCCATCTGTGTTACTCTTTACATTTTAAGTAGAGCTGTCAATTTAATGTATTAAATTAGTCAATTAATTATATAAATTCCATATGAATGGATTATCTATGGATTATTGAAGTCCCACCTGCTACTACAGGCAAGAACTGAATAACTGAAGACATTCACACATGGCCTGTTTTTATGTTCAAAAAAACACTTAAATGCTCCACAGAATGCAGGCGCCTTGAGATGCATTTTTATATATAAAATACAGTTTAATCTCTTGGCTGATGTCAAAAACGCAATTTTCTGGTACGTTCTTCATTATCAAATAGATCCAGGGATCCACCTTTAACTTTTGTTCACCTTTGCAGAAATGACTTGCAAGATGGAAAGTAGCTCTTCACCGGGATGATGAGTTCTGGTTGGCTGATATGCAGTACTGTGACAGAGCGCTTGATTGTAACCACACGTTTCCTATGAACATAATGAGCGGTCACAGTCTAGAGTGGCTGCTTCACAGTGTGAAAACGACATGGAGATTCTGAACTAGACCCCATGTCTTGCTCTTACCTTGCTCTTCTTCTCTCTACACACCTCTTGAGATGTTAGTGGAGTAAGACTTTATTGATGGGTCTGATTAGGGTCATGTGCCCTGATTATAACCCTCGGCCGACGTGATTTGTGTGATTGGAAGAAGTGACAGAGTTTTCTTAGAACAGAAAATACATGTAATTTAAATATCTTGTAAAACCTCTTGGTTTCACACCACTTAAGGCCCTGATATACTCACGGCGAAGTTCTTTTTCGTTTTTCGTTTAGAGGTAAAAAGAAGTTTGAAATACGTGACCAGCGATATACTGCTGAGAGCGACGTTTAGATGAATATGTAAATATGTGCTGCATGCTTTCCTCTCAATAACAAAATAAACATGCAACAAAATTGAGAAAACAGCAAGCATTTTTTAATAAAGCATAAGAAAAGCATCTGATCATCATAGCAATCTAGTCACATCACGTTTATTTATATAGCACTTTATACAATAGATTGCTTAAAATCAAGCAGCCTTACCGTATTAAACATTCCATCAGAAGTACAACTTCATTTTCTACTATAAAGCAGCTCTCCAGTGTTCATGTTTTCACTCGCGGACGTCTGACCTCACCCGACTGAACAGACCAAATGAACCAGAAAAGATTTCCACGTGAAAGAAGGCGGAGCCTCCGCATAAGCCTACCTGTTACGTAATCGCCACGGACCAATGGTAGCACAAAGGTGTACGAAGCAAACTTTTCCGGAAAGTTCACTTTGACAAGCTGTTTCAAACTCCCAAAAGGACTGATTTTGTTTAAAATTACGTCACATCAGTTCGTTCATTCTTCGTTCTATATCTGGGCCTTTAGCTTTGTTTTTTTTTGTGGAGCATGTCTGGGCTCTATCAAACTAAAAATGACAGTCATTCAAAATCTTCAGATGTCTTTATTTTGGTTCCAGTTGCACAGTACTTGGGCGTTGTCCAAGCTGACTTTCAATGGATTAAGCCTTTGCCATGCCTTCCACTCTTCATTGTGCTGATGATATAATCTATAGCCACGTTTCCACTGCAGGAACTTTCCCCAGGAACTAGGGACTTTGGGGTGGTATTCGGTGTGTTTTGACCACAGGAACCAGAGACTAAATGAAGTTCCGGGTAAAAATTTCCCCCTCAAAACGTCCCTCCTCGCGAGGTAGTACTTTTTCAGGAATTCAGGAACTTTCGGGGATGGGACTTGTGCGCTGAACATGCTGATGGGTTGAGTTCACGCAGCTTGAGTTGCGGTGCATGCAGTAAGAGTTGTTTGCTATTTGAATGAAGTTTAAAAAATACGACCGATGGACCGACGACGAGGTTCAGGCTTTATTAAGTTTATGTGCAGAGGACGAAATCCAGTGGGAACTGTAAAGGTCTCGCGCAGTCCTACATCACCGGACTAATCTTCACGGTACTTTAGACCGCGATGGAAACACAGACAGCAACAGGTCTGGGGGAAAAATAGTTCCTGGGAAAAAAGTTCCTGTACTACCGCTGAGGAAATAATGACAGAACTTGGATTTTAGGGTCCCTTTAAGTATAGCCTTGCAATTCATTTCAGAGCTGGTTGGTTTAATAAATGGCTTAATTCTTCATCTTCATTTTTAGCAGTCCCATACTGTAGATCACATTTTACAAATTGAGGCTTATTCCTTATAAGAATTTACAATGGTAAACTTAGTTTCAGCCACAATACCTTAATCACTACAGTTATTGTTACTTTTTATAACAATCTCTAATAATGTGACAATTAATATTTGAGTTTTTGGTAAGGTTTTATTTGTTATTATTAGTTAACTACATTAGTCAACATGAACTAACAATGAACAATACTTCTACAGCATTTATTAAATGTTAATCTAAACATTTACTACTGCATTTTTAAGATCAAAAGTTAGTTTACATTAGTTAAAGTGCTCCTAATATGCTTTTTTGAATATTATATTTCATGCAGTGTGTAATATCGCTGTTTGTGAATGTAAAAGGTTTGCAAAGTTTTAAAGATCAAAGTGCACAACAAATGGAGTTATTGTCTCTCAAAAGAAAGAACTGATTCTGAACTGCCTGAAATGAGTTGTCAGTAATTCCAGTCAGTCTTCCTACTCAAACCTACGTAGGTTTGTAACAAATTTGCATAATGCCCACCTATGGTCTTCATTGGCTGCCCACGAACAACGTCTACTTTGACCCGTGCTCAAACACTTTAGTTGTAGCTGAGACTGGAAGAGTTTGGTTCGTGTTGTTGACATGTTGAGAAGACGCTGTTTTCTGCGCTGTGAAAGCAAATCCACTTTGCATGCACTTTCAAAGGATGAGGACTCCCGCTGTAATCGATACGGTAAAGCCGGGCGTACACGGTGCATTTTTTGCTGTCATACAAGCTCGCAGACTATTTTTTTCACTTGGGAAAAATCGTGTGGAACTCGTTGGTGCTCGTATGGTCGTGGCTCGCAGTGTGTGAGAGGAATTACGAGCCGAGCTGAGTATGTTACGAGCATCTACCGATAATTTTCAAACATGTTTAAAATTCGGGGAGTCGGCCCGATTTTCACCAGTATATAGGCGGTCCCCAATTGCCAAATCATACACAACCGCGTCACATAGGCTAGATTGATGAATATTATTAGGCTATAGCTCAGTGGCTGCAGCCATACAGCGTGCACATACACTGTCACACACATGCGCACACACACACTCACTCTCTCTCTCTCTGTAGTTGTTTCTTTTGGAAGGAATGGCTGCTGTTCTCTGCTTTTCAACAAATAATTTGCACACAAATCATTTTTTCTTTCTTTTTTCTATCCAAAGCTATAGTAGCAACATTGAAAGCTCCAGTCTCTGTGTTTAGCATGAAAGCTCACGTGATTGCCGCCGGCTTGCCGTGTAGTACAGTCGTGTACCAGCTGCTTTGACACCATTATCAGGTTAACTGACTCGCAACGTGTAATATCTCACGACCTCTCAAGTCTCGCCTTAAAATCAATGCTATCGTTACTGTTTGTATCACTGTGTATCAAGCGCTGAGGAAGCCGTTTGCGGTAATGGCCGTTTGGTTTCCAACACACGCTGTAAGCGGTAGACCAATCACAACAGACTGGGCCATCTGACCAATCACAGGAGAGACTTGCGGAAAGGAGGGGTTTAGAAAGATCAATTCTTTATCGAACTGTTTCAGGCACTAGCTATGTTTCCAACTAAAGTTGCGATATTTAACTTATGTGCAAAATTGTAATATCACATAAAACAATTGCGAATAAAGCACCGTTTCCATCCAGTGAGTCGAAGAGAACAAAATCGTCACTTTCTGATAAACTGGAGCTAAATATCACTAAGAGAAGTAGGAGAAGCCACTGTATAATAATTTTCGTATATATATAATAAATTACTTGCGTCTCAGAGCGTGCAGACGAAATGCAATAACATGTTATCTTGCTTTCGGGGTAATGCAGTCATGTAAGAGAGTTCTGGGAGGGAATTATCCCGAACCACTTTGACAACAGACTTTGCTCAGGCATTTCAGAACAACCAAAACAGTGTTTCGCTGGTTAGTCCAGTTATTTCGGCCAAAGTCACATGATTTTTCCATTAATTTATCCGCGTCTTTGCATTTCAGTCCAGCAGTTTTTGATGCAATATCCCAAAATGTGCATAAAACATAACATAGCTACTGTGAGAAAAGGGGTGATGCTGCAATGTAAATTATGAGAAAATTAAAGTGTTTTTTGACCTTGAATGCATGTAAACCTATTGTAGGAGACCTTCAAAACAAAATTAGGAGCCTTTAGAACAGCATAATAGGGGCTCTTTAATGCACTGTGAACTAGGGCTGCAACAACTAGTTGATAAAATCTATAATAATCGATAATGAAAACAAGGATTCTCATTATCGATAAGTCGGGTCTGCCACCAACTTTCACCAGTCGCGCCAAATTACAGCACTGAATAACGCATTTCTATGGACAAAATGCATCTAAAATAGTGGAGTGTGAACAGAGCGAGCTGCTGCGAGAAAGGTACATGATCCAAGTGACCAAAACATGAGGATTCTTTATTTTAAGCTTCAAGCTAATGCATTAGCGTTTAACATACCCTGTCTTGCGCTTTGACAGATGCGTGTGCGTCCTCAGCACAAAACGTTCATTTTACAGGTTATATCCACTGATCTATATAGAGAACAGTGGTTATATCTTTATTTGTAAATGTTACTAATTCACGCGAGTATTTCCGTTTTGCATGAAAGCGCGTCCTGACAGTCTGTGTTAAACTTCAAACTTCACTGAACGAGCACCGGCGTGGCGAGCGCGCACATGCGCGTCAAACAGACAGAACGCAGTCGAGAGGGAGGCAATTAATATTCAGCGCAAAAACGTTAATTTAGCTGAAATATCTGCTGTTGGATGCTAAATTTAGGTTTAAAAGTCAAAATTTCTGACTTTTATGAGAGTAGTAACTGTAAAGGGATAACAGCGTGTAATTTGAATATAAATGTAAGACGTTTCTACAGGATAAAGAAATGACAGTAACAGTTACTGTGTCCATAGTGAATGTGTGTGTGTTCCTGCAGAACATTCCTCTAATCTGGTAACACTGAGTTTTTTTGTTTTTGTTTTTAATATCAATTTAATGTAGGGATTTAAACTGTCTTTTTGCGTAGTAACTTTTTTGCACATAATGTATAGCACAGATATACCCTTATGAAAATTAACCATGGTCTTATTAGATAGTAAAACCATGTTTTTTTGGCGTGTTGATTACCATTTGTATAACCACACAAATACCATAGTTAAACTATGGATTGAAGCAAAACTATGGTTAATTTGTGGTTACCATGGAATAACTACAATTACCCTGTTTTATTTATTTATTTATTATTATTATTATTATTTGTTTGTTTTATTCGTTGTAAAACCATGGTTAATTTTTGTAAGGTATATTCACTATGAATGTTTTCATAGCACAGCTGACACGTTTGTTTGAAGGACAGCATTGGGCAGGATGTGGAATAATGTGTTTTGTCAGTAAAAAAAGGGCTTTTTTTAAAAAATCCGATTAATCGGAAAAAATAATCGGCCAACTAATCGATTATCAAAATAATCGTTAGTTGCAGCCCCACTGTGAACTAACATAAACATGAACATTTTTAACTCACATTATTAACATATGAAAAATATATTGCTCATTGTTAGTTCATGTTAGTGAATGCATTAACTAATGTTAACAAATGAGACCTAAAATGTAAAATGTTACCAAGTTTTTAACGGCAATGTTTTCATAGTTTTATTGTAGTTACAATGGTTAATATGTTACATTGATAAGTCCTCACATTGTCAGCTCTCTTCATACCTTATGCTGACATGCATTGCGTAAAGTATGCATGCGTGCACGTCAACATATGATATTTCTGGAGGGACACATCCTTATGACATTACACTGATGCGTTCATTAAAACACATCACATTCACCTGCAGCTAATCAAGTCAGCTCCTTTGATCAGGAAGCGAGCTGGTGAAAAGGGATGTTGTCCACGATCTGCTTTCTCTCCCTCAAAGGTTTGTGAAGAACACCTCTCCAACATCCTGCCAACCACTTAACTGCTCACAGGGCTTGTAGCTCATGTTGTGAGACCTGTGTTATATCAGTTCACTCCTTGTAAAACAGGGGAAGGCAGGCAGAGTGCGTCCCCTGCTAGGCTGTGCTATGTAAACATGCCAGCACCCTGACCGAGAGGAACTAACAAAGATGCTCAACACTGAGTCGTATGGAATCTCAAGCACTGCGTTCATTGATCGTCTCAGAGTCTGACGGCGCGCTCATGGACCGCCCATCACAGGTTCGCTGGCCATCTTGTGCACATTGCACACAAAAATGGAAATAGCTGGCTGAATTCACCAGCTCTAATCTGATTGGCTGACTTTACGCAACATTAAAATGAAGTCTATACACATTTTTTTGTAAAGCTGTAGACTGACACTGCTGTGAAATTTTTGTTTGAATGGCCTGCTATTGTGGTTTGTGGACAAAGCATTCATTGACCACGACATAACCAGATATTTATATTTCGTTGGTTCTCTCTTATTCTTGCATGTGTTCATAATTTCTTTGTATGACAGCCTGGCCAAAAATTATGTCTGCACAATTTGGCATGTCTCATTGTGTTATCACAAACATAACAATTGACTCAAACACAACTATGCAGTACGCTTACAAAATCTTTAAAAAAAAAAGTTTTTTAATAATATTTGAATAAAGGTTTTTCGAGGCCGGACATCACTTTTGGCCACTACTATATCAGTGATCTTGGTGGAATTATGAGGACTCTGCAATTCCTAACTGTGTTCATGGCAGTGTATGTCCTTCCATAAAAGAGTTTTAAGCTAAGCACGTCTTTTATCATCATGATATCTCAAGATCTTTGGTTAAAAAAATGCTTCATTCCTCAGACTCTACCTCTGACTGGTTTACATGATGTGTGGTGATGATAAGGTCTTTAGTTGCCATGGACAACACAGCTACACCCCATCAGAGTAAACGCAGTCTGACTGAACAAACTTTAACTTGATTGCTCTAAAGCCACACTGTGTGTGTGTGTGTGTGTGTGTGTGTGTGTGTGTGCGCGATGTGAATGTGTAAATTCAAGACCTTCCCTCAATATGTAAGAGAAGTGTGTTCCAGCACATTCATCATCAACTCACCACACTGTCATATCACATCTATAATTTTTGCTGGTTTGTTTTGTTTTTAGGGATTGTGTATTCATAGGTGTTTGTATATAAGATTAAAAATAATATATACATCATTTAAAATGTTGGCATCAGTAATATTAAAACAAAAAGAATAGTTTTATCCAGCAAGGACACATTAAATTGATCAAAAGTGATTTATGATATTAAAATTATATTTTAAATAAATTCTGTTCTTTTGAACTTTCTATTCATCAAATAATCCTAAAAAACAAATTCCACATGACTGTTTTCAACCCTGATAATAATAATAATAATAATAATAATAATAAAATCTTGGGCACCAAATGACTTCTGAAGAATCATGTGACTCTGAAGACTGGAGTAATGATGCTGAAAATTCAGCTTTGCATCACAGGAATAAATTACATTTTAAAATATTTTAAATTATTTTAAAAGTTATTTTAAATTGTAATTATATTTCATGTGTAGCCTTGTGAGAATAAGAGACATAAAAAAATCGTACCCACCATAAACTTTTGAACAGTAGAGTATGTATATATAGAATTATAGAAAATCATTTATATAAAATATTATAATGTCAAATTAGATATTCAATGTGTTTAAAAATATTAACTGTAAAATTAATCTACAAATTTAAAATTTTATAAACCTCAATAGATTTGCAAACATTTGCATGACTTTAAAGTTGCTCAATTATATAATTTTTTGCTGTTAATATGTTACGTTTCAGTGTCTAAAATACTTTTTAAATAAATTTTTCGAGAACCGCAGTTTACAACTAATGAGATAACATTGAATATACAGACTGAAATGGTGACAGCAATTTGTATGGTTATGCTTACTTTTCCAAGGGTGGTCCAGTCTACTTACTGGAATATTGCTCCAAAATGACAAACACATAACCAAAGCAATTTATATTTCTATTGAATGATGTGACCCAGAAATATTTACTGTTTTGTTTCTGTGAGACATCTTTGCCAAAATGGCAGATGGATTGGACAGTATTCATATAGTACAAGCGTGTTTATCATGTAGTGGGTAACGAGGTACAGTCATGACCATCAAACAACATCAGAGCAGAATGTTTTAGAGACAGAGTGCGAACAAAACCACTTGAAATATGTGAGTTTGTACAATATATCTCAGAATATTAAAGGCAACATATTTAATCAAACTCTACAGTATTTTGTTGAAAATTGGTAGATAAAATAGGTTCCCATAATGGCAGGTAGTGTGTTATGGTATTGTGTTGGGTCTAGTGCTGTCAAATCGATTAATCGCATCCAAAATAAAAGTTTGTGTTTACGTACTATATGTGTGTGTACTAGGGCTGCTCCCTAATAGTCGACTAACCATTAGTTGACTAGAAGAGGCTTGGTCGACCAAAATTGTATTAGTCATTTAGTCGCAGAAAAAAAACTCCACAGGAAGTGGCGAAATCACGCAGCCTGTGGCGGACAGATCGTTAACGGCAGGAAATCCAAACATCATCCAAACATTATCCCATCATTCATCGACCTCAAATATGGCTTATCACTTGAAACATGTAAGTAGTAGCAACTTTACAAGTCTGCTCGCTCTAACGTTAATCTAGATAAATGTGCGCTATTTTATAGGCGCATATATGTGTTTGTGTGGAGAGCGCGCTTACTACATGACATACAGGCGCCGGCACGATCACTTGCATTTACTTTAAATACTCCGTCATTTTTGGTCATACAGGAGTAAAAGGCCTACTTTTATTTCTGTAAACTCACAATAACAACAAAACGTTGTGCTTTGAAAATAATATAATGAAATCAAAAATAATGAAAACAATCAGGATGCGCTTAATCTGCCGCCTCAGTGAACTTGAGCACGTAACAAAAATGAACCGAAACTCAGCGTATACTTGCCTCACAGACTATCTATAGAAAGATTGAAATGTCTACTTTTAAATGAACCAATTCAAGTGGAAAACAAATATCCTCAGATTATGTAATCCTGAAACGTTCACTGCGGAGATGAGAGTCAGCATCGTCGACTTAATCTCTGCAGTCGAAAACACAGAAAACATTATTAATAAATTATTAAAATGTTTAAACAGTCTCCTTGCTGTCCTACATCACATTCATAATCATTACGTTTGCCAGTGCGCTGTGGCAAGCTTAATGCGTGCGTTTGAGCGCTGATTATATGTATTATATATAGGCAATTAAAGGCTCATTATTATGATTTATGGCTTAATATAAACGCGCGATTAGTCGACTAATGGCTTAAATGAACGACTACTAGTCGACTAGAAAAATTTTAGTTGAGGGCAGCCCTAGTGTGTACTATGTATAATTATTATGTATATATAAATACACACTCATTCATGTATATATTTAAGAAATATTTGTGTATATATATATATATATATATATATATTATGTTTTATATATATAAATAAAAATATTTTATATATAATTATTTTTTTTTTTCTTAAATATATACATGCATGTGTGTGTATTTATATATACATAATAATTATACACAGTACACACACATATATTATGTAAACACAAACTTTTATTTTGGACGTGATTAATCGCAATTAATCGATTTGACAGCACTAGTTGGGTCACAACTTGATGTCCAGTGTAAAATCTGAGCCCTGAAGCAAAACCTGAACTTTGTCCTCAAACTACAACTATAGTAATATTAGTAATAGTCATATCATGATGTGTGTCTGGTATATAATAATAAAGCTAAAGCTCAGAATAAAGTTGCAAGCAGCAAGTAGTAGAATCCAGCAGCTATAGTGTGAAGAAATGGATGAAATTGACTTGAGTACTGTGCTTGTAATTGAAAAATCAATCTAGAAGTCCAGATTTTGCTTTGTTTTCTCTGATATCTTTCTACAGAACCAATTATCAGTAGACTCTTGTAGAACGAATGGGACTTGTGTAGTTAGTGTGCTGGATTTTTATCTGCTATAATGCGGCTCAACAGGGGGATATGACACAGTTCATATTCTTGCTAAATGGAGCAATTTCTGTGGGAGTCATGAACATGTGTACCAAATGTGAAAGATAAATCACAACCATGGCTCTGACAGATACAATGTTTATTGCATCCATGAAGAGTCAAATCCACATATATCTTTTTTAAAAACTGCAGGGTGTCTTGGCAAGAAAGCAAAATGACTTTGCAAGCTAATTAATTTTCTACATGACAGTATAATGCATGGTGTTTCACATTTCATTTCTAGATCACACAAACTCTACACATCTATTGCAGTTTTGCAAATTAATTTAAGACATTACAAATTAGAACAAAAAAATAAAAAAGACATTGGTTAAGCAGTTCATGAAAGGAAGGTTTTTAAAGATTTTGCCTGTGAAAACTGTGAAACTGACAGGTCTTCGAGAAACAAGTACTCCCCTTGAGGAGAGAGACTCTTGTGTGAAACAGGGTGGCAGTGTTGATGTTTTGAATATTGCAAATTTAACCACTAGTTTCTAGGCAACCATACGTCCCATCCATCCTAAAACGACTCAAAACGCAATTAGCTCCAGACACTCCATGCATGCACAGTTTCGTTTTCACCATTGGGATCAAAAGTTTTAGCTGTTCACAATGAGGAAGAATAATAATAATCAGTCAGAGAAGTCAAAATGCAAGCAGTGTTAGCTTTTCCCTGTTTACACCTGGTATTAAGATCAGGTGTTGAACAGAGATAGATCCGTTTACATGCACATCAAATTGTAAAGACCTGTAATCGGATTTCATCTGGATTATCTTCAATTGCATGAGCACATACATCACTTGCTACATCAGTTTCTGCATATTGCTAAAATGTCAAATATACAGTTCTTATTTTTTTTAGGTCTTTTTGGTTCTCAACTCACAAACCATTTAGAATGATTCACCGTTAGAGAACCCTGTTTTAGCACAATGGTTGACTGACAGGTTACACTACAATTGTGTCGCGGTCTCATGCTTTAATGGTGCTGTATGTAAATGTAACACAGTTCGTTGTTATGGGAAGAAGGAGGCGGTAACCGGCGAACATTCAACACTTTAATAAATAAACACAAACTGAAAGTAAAGCAGGCAGCCCCTCACGGACGGCTGCCGCACACACAGAATAAAACATAAACAAAACACAATGTAAAGTCCAGGCCTGGTCCTCTCTCGTCCTTCACTTTCGTCGCTCCTCCTTTTATGCCTCCGAAGCTCCTCCGTGAGATACAAGACTGGTGCGGCACGCAGCTGGCGCTCATTATCTCTCACGCCACCGGCCTCACTCCGTTCTCACGGTCCTTCAGCCTCGTCATGTATGCCACAGTAATTTTTTGACCGTACTAAACCATAAGAATACCACAATATGTGCTGGCAAAATGAGTTGCAATGAGCAAATTCTCAAAAATTAGTTATTGTTATTTTCACACAATTTATTAAAAAACCTTCAAAATGATGTATTGTTGGAATCAGACAAAAACGGACTGAGCTACACCTGTTTGAAGTCACCTGTTTGAAAGTCAATTTTGAGAAACATCGAGTAAAAATTTTCTGAAGGTTTTAAAACAAAATCACCTAGAAACCATACCTTAAAATTGTAATGGTTATCCCTGGTAATAACACCAAATTTGGCACACACCAAGTCAAAACCATATATCTATAGGAAAAATATATATATATTCAACTTTTTTTCCCATGATACCACAATTGTTGATACCACATACATTTTTAACATTAATGAAACAGACAGTCTATATATTAAGACCTACTATACCACAACGGATCTAATATAATTTTGCTCATCAGATGCCTTTCCCCAACAGTTAACCAAACGTTCATTTAAGACATAACAGATAACTCGCCAAGACAGATATTTTGAAATACTGTACTTCTGTGTATATGTGTATATCGGGATCGCGCGCTGTCCGAGGCGTCTGTGCGCACACTTCGGATCTGTCAGTCAGTGCGAGTAAGATTGTTTTGTTTACATTAGCATGAGTTTGAAAATCACATTTCATTGGTTCAGACTTATGCCATCAAGAATTTGCTATAAATATTCACAAAGTTGGAATGCTGCACTTTAAACGAAACCAAACTTGTGCTGAGGGGAAGCGCCAGTGGTCGAGAAGCAAGCAGAGGAGAAAAACAAAGGTCTTACGGGTTTGGAACGACATGAGGGTGAATAATTAATGAATTTTCATTTTTGGGTGAACTAACCCTTTAATGAACTAACCTAATTTTTGTGAAAAATTCGACCAAAATTTACATTTTTCACTTGTTTTGCCTGTAGCTCGTAGTTAGCCCGTGCGCATTCCGACTCATTTTGTCAGCACGGGTCACATATGTTTGCAGATATTTAGGAAACATGCTAAGTTCACATACTCGTTTCTCTGAAAAACAATGCTACAGTTATTTTACTTTGAAATGTGCATTCCGTGTGTTTTTTTTTTTTTTTTTTTTTGATTTTTGCCAGTTTACCCAATAGTACTTCGACAGTTGGCTGAAAACACAGCGTACTGCAGCCTTGGAAGCCAGCAAACGAGCTGGGTCAGAGATTGCAGATTCTACCCAACCTAAAAAGCTTTGGCATATCCATCTAAAAATCTTGGAAGGCTCGTTGCCTTCCGTTGTCAATTGCGCTGGCTCTTATTCCGTGTCCTCAATCTGGTAACCCACGTGAGCGTCGAGTCTGAGGAGGAGGGGTGGGAGAAACAACTCTCTCAAATATTTTGAATTTGGACTGCAGTACCCATTTCAACCACCTGCTGTCAATATTACATACTGCACCTTAAAAGCATTTTAGACCATGATCACCCAAAATGGTTGGTAATACCAGACTTAAACAGGGGCATTTTTATTAGTTTCCCTTCAAGGCTTCTGAACATTCAGGCAACATCAGGCCAATTGATCTCTTAAAGCCACAGTTTGATAAATAGGTCTGTCATTTGAGCTGCTCTTCAGATATTGACTATGTGTCTCTGGAGCCAGAATAAAGATGAACTGTTCATATAGACAAGCAGTCTAATACAGATATGAAGATCTCTTCAGATCTCTTATAGAATCGAACCTGCAGCATTTGAAAGCTCAAAAATGATGGGCCTGAGCTACACAACATTAATGCATGTTGCTTTGGGTAAACGTATTTGCCAAATGCATAAAAGCAACCAAATTTTTTGAAAAAGAAAAAAAGAAAGCTCAATAAGCCAGTGCTTTTTGGAGAGGATGCTCAGCATTATTAATGATCTCTCCAGTGAGTTCAGAGTGAGAGCAGGAATGTAATCTGATCTTGATAAATTTATTCAGCCGTTTAAAATTGCCTCAGCTGGAACATGTAAAGTCCAGAATCTCCAGCCTTAGCCTTTTCCAGGTGAATCGTGCCATCTGTCCTGTTTGCCATTCAGATGGATTCCCAGGTGCATGTGCTTATGAGCCTGCACCACCACTACATTATCTCCCTGGATGGTAATTACGGTAGTCTCTGGTGTTCATTGGAAATTCCCCAGCAGCCAGGACCACAGGTCACCAGATTCCTGTGTAGTGATTCAGGTATCAGGCTTCACTGCGCTGCTATTTATCAACGCTGCTGCCTTGATGCTTCATTTACAGCCTAAGTCGGACTGATCAAATGATTGATGTAAATGGTTACTTTTAGTTATGAGCAAATGGGCTTTAGAGTCTGAAAAAGAAAAACTTTTTTAAATGGAGAATTTTATGTTAAATATAAATATATAGTAAAAATACTATATATTTTACAGTAAAAATATATTTAAAAATGTTTTTGGAAGACGTCTCTTAAGCTCCCCACAGCTGCATTTATTTAATCAGAAATATATTATTATTATTAGTGCTAAATTGAATAATTGTTCTTATCATTATCAATTTTCGTTTTGCTGCTTAATATTTTTTCTTTGGAAACGTGATCCATTTTTTTCAAGTTCAAAAGAACAGTATTTTAAAGCAATAAGCCCCAAGAAGCTGTGGTTTACAGTGAATTTATAAACTAAGGAGCGTTGTTAGGCATGACGTGGAGCGGAATGCCTAAAACCCTCTTAGCTGTTATAAATTCACTGTATACCATGGCTTCACAGGGCTTATTTCTTTTATAAAACGGTTACCACACAATACAAATATTAAAGCCAAAATATATGTATCAATGTAACTTTCATGAAGTCACTAAAAGCCTTCCTTCCGCCGGAAAAAATAGTCCCTGACCGTGAATAGCAACCACTGATCTATATAAATGTTCTCTGTATAGATCAGAGACAGCAACAGAAGTTACATTATTACGTCATTAGATGGCGGCAAAGACTGTCTTAATGAGTGAGTCACTCAATAACGAAGACTTTTATATTGAAAGGACTTGTGTGAACATGGAAACAAGACGCAACAAATGAGCGCTGTCACTGTCAGGACATGGGGGTGAAGTGGTCATAGCCAGCTGTTGACCAATCAAAATCAAGGACTAGAACTAACCGTTTTGTAATTTTTTTTTTTGTAACATAATAAATGCCTTCACTGTCATTTTTGATTAATTAATTGCATCCTTGCTTATAGATCTTTCTTTTAATCCCCAAACATATAGTTTATCACAGTTTCCACAAAAATATGAAGCAGCACAACATTGATAATAATAAGATAAGTTGATAATACAGATAATAAGAAGAAATGTTTCTTGAGCAGCAAATCAGCATATTAGAATGATTTCTGAAGGATTATGTGCCACTGATGCTGAAAATTCAGCTTTGCATCACAGGAATAAATTACATTTCAAAATATATTCAAATAGAAAACAGTTTTTTTTTTTTTCATTGTAATAATATTTTACAATATTACTATTTTTAAAAGTGATCTTTCAAGAACATTTAAAAAATATATTTATTACATATGCATATTTTGGCATATGAATATGTGTGTGTGAAAAGTGCTATAAAAATTGAGAATAAATGTTGGATATTTAACATTTCTTCATAATAGTGTGTAGAAAAGGCTGTCAATTTGACTTAAACATGGTGTCTTTATAATACTATGCATAATACACAGGAATCTGGTGACCTACTACTGTATACTATACAGTTCTTTCACATAATGGGTCTCTACACAGTACGTGAAAAAATATATAGCTGTATTTATATTTTAGGAAGGAGGAGCTGATTTCATATGGGAAGCCATGAAAGGGCTGAATAGATTCTGAACTCACCTTGAAGTGCCCCAATGTTACTCCCCACCATCTCCAACACAGTCCTGCAACCTCACGACCAGCTGCCCACTGGGAAGTTATTCCAGGATCTGGGAGACTGCTGGGGCATGTGCTTGCATCTCCCCGAGCTTGTCTCCAGGAGGGAATGAGTTCTGTGAAGCGTGTAAATAAAAATGTCATTCATACCTGTGTGTTTCTTCAGGCAGCAAGGAATAGGCTGTAGGACGCTGTATAAGGGAAACAGGTCTATTTAGCTCAAAGGAAATTGTTAATTAATTCATAGGGAATTTTGAAAGAGTCACTGATTTTACGGCCGAGCAAATGACTCGTCCAGCGTTCATTTGAACGGGCCGTAACTATCAACTCTGCAGCGGATATTAATATCCAAACAATAGTGAAACACTATTTAATAGCCAGGTAACATAGATCAGCAAGTAAGCACATAACATAACATCGTAAGCATATAACACAAGAACACTTATCTTTAAATACAAATGAAACTTTATTGTTACTCTAACATATAAAACTAATACCTAACACAAACACACACACATACACACATTCACACGAGTTGCAGAAATAAGGAAAGTGAGGAAAGAATGAGTTTTAAGAGAGTGAAATGATGAAATCCTAAGTTTCTAGCAATATATGCATTTATAACACATGACCTGAACGAACCATCGATCATTAATTTAACCCTTCTATCGTTTCTTAGGCGGGGTTATTAAATTTGATATCAATGCACCAGTTCAGTTTAGAATCTGGAGGTTACTTGTGTTTGTGTCTCATGACGTCTTGGGGATTCCCTTTTCGGTCCTGGCTGCAGGGGTTCCCCAGGTTCTTTGATTCGCTGACGGCCTTGTCGTGTCTTTGATCGACGTCTTGGGAAGCCAATCGCGTGGCGTGTTGGCGGATGGATGGATGGAAAGATGGATGTTGTTTGAAGTTGAAGCGCGCTTTGCTGTAGAATCGTTGATTGAAACTTTGCCGTAAAACTTAACTTAGAACACGAGACTCAACGGAAAGAAAGTAAAAGAAAGGAAAGTGAGATGAGAGTATTTAGATGGCTTGAATGAAATTGTTAACCCATTTTCTCTGATCTTGATCTGCCTCGATCATCTTTGTCCGATCATCTATTCATCATGTCATTGTCTCTGTCTTTGTCTTTTTGTCTCGTCTGATTCTGTTCGTGTTCTGAGATTTTAAACTCAAATGTCTGCCCATCCTCCTGGATGAGTTCTAACCAATTAGGTATCATCTTTGGTTCCAAGGTGACTGCTTCCCCACCCCTCCCATAAATTATCTGTTATCTGTTGTCTCCTAACTTCCCGCTCTAAGCAGAGAGTGCATTTAGACATGATGTCTTATAAGAACACGATACGTTCTACACAGATTTCAATCAAGCCATCTTCTGAATTAGGAGCATACAATCATACTGATACCAAGCAAGGCAAACTTTCAATCATTCAATAGTTATAACAATTACATCACATGTATTGGTTATAGACATGATATAGAATTGTGCAGTAGAAGGATGTTTGAATGTAAGTCTGGCTATCATCCTTTTTGAATGATCTGATGGAGTTTATATGTAACAACAGTCTCTGTGGGTTTTCCTGTGGGTTTTAACAGTGTCACTCAGAGTTCATTTAAAGGTCGTTGAGAAGGGGATCTGTTTTAGCTCTTTGTCTTGGGGAATCAAACAACCTCTGCTGTTATCTTGGTGTGGCCCAAAGTTTGCAAGGCCATAAAGTACTTAGCTGGGGGTTTGGTTAGCTTGGCACAGGCTGAACTGAGACTACTTTTTTTAAGGCCATAGATTGTTGATTTGTTGAGTTGAGTTTTGTGTGGAATTATGTTTGAACAAAATTATCTGGAAGATTAATTTGTGTCTGGTGTGCCCTCAAATCCTACAAGGCCATGCCACAGGTCAGAGGTTAGATGCTATATGTAAGTCGGATTGTTTTACTGATCTAAAGCACTGCAGAACATACACCAAATTTTACACACATCTGTGTAAATGTGAATTAGTCATGCTCAGAGCTAGAGTTAAAATGTTTACCTTTACTGACAGGAAAATGTAAATCTCTCAGTGTGTTTGATCTGTTTTCAGTGGTTCATAGCACCTGCTCTGGCATGTTTATACTCTATCTCCGGTTGCAGTAGCGCATGGATGGTTCTGGCTGACTGTTAATGTGCTGAATTAACTGCCATAGCATCAGGCTAGAAAAGTGTGCTACCTCCCAAAAAAAAAAAAACAAAAAAAAAAAAAAACAAAACACCCACACACCACTTTATATATACTTACATTATCCCAGATGTTTGCAAGAATGTTTAAATCCAGAGAAATAAGCAATTTTAACCAAAACATGTCCATGTGTCACCCATCAATGACATCATACCCACGTTACCCTCGATTTCTGGTTTTATTTTGTTAAAACCATGGAAACACCAAAGACGCTTTAATATATTATTTGTTTTATTAGACAAGGGAGCAATTGTTTGGATACATTTATAGACAGAAAACTAATTATTGTACAGTAATACAGCATTTTCTCTGTCATACTATATGTTTTAAAATTAATTGCATGCCATTTAGCAACACAAGCCATTCAGCATTTATTAATATGATATTCTAATATCGATCTAGCTTACTGCAGTGTGCAACAAGTGTCTCATAGCAGCTGCCGAGCTAACACACAGAGTAACGTTATAACAATTTTCAACACACTCAAATGTATCCAATATGATAAAACAGCGCTGTTTTACCTCACATACGTTTGACTGGAGGAAGCAGAAACGGCGACTGTGGCATAATAAAAGTTCTGCTGCTGTCGACCTGTGTCACGCTCGTCTCTCATTAGCAATCGCTTCAGCGACCTCGTTCAGCTCCCACAGTACTCAGCCCTGCTCTGCTTCATACTGTAACGGTTGGGTGAACCAGGAACAGGCTGAAGGCTGAAGACTCAAGATCAAAATACAAACTTAAACTTTAATAATGACACTCAGGAACAAACAGAAAGGCAGTGAAACATACTCTAACATAACAGTGACTAGACAAAGACTGAGTGAACAAGAGGAACTTAAATAGTGAACACAAACGAGATAATTAAACAGACACAGCTGAACTAAATTAACTCATAATGACGGTGACCATGGAAACAAGGAGTGGCGGGAAACTGAACAAAGGAACAAATCAAACACAAGCAGAACAGACTGAACATGTGACACATACTACAGTAACGTTAATAATCTCATCCATGAACATGATTTCTACCCGAGTCCCGTCCCGATTCTTTTCCACCGGCTGTGAGGTGAAGACCACAACTCCCAAGATTCCGCGCTCAATCTCGGTGTCATCAATCTACGCCTTTGTTTTGAATAGGCACAACACAACATAAGTTCCCCAAATTCTGTACAATAATAGGAAAGCTTAGGAAGTGAAGTGAAAAATAAAAATAAACTATAAAATAAAGGTGCAGTGTGTAATATTTATGAGGATCTATTGACAGAAATGCAATATAACATACATAACAATGTTTTCAGTGGTGTATAAAGACCTTACATAATGAACCATTATGTTTTTATTACCTTACTGTAAAGTCGCCATTTTGCGCCGCCATGTTTTTACAGTAGCCCTAAACGGACAAACTGCTCTACAGAGCGCTAACTACTCTCTGCTGTCTCAGACGACGACATCTTTGTCCTGTGTCGGCCACCGTAGCTTCCCTATGTGCTTCGAAAGGGAGGGGTGAGCGGTGGGCGGTTGCAATTCTCAACCTCACCACTAGATGCCGCTAAAATTTACACAGTGCACCTTTAACAAAATTTAAATAAATAATAAATAGACAAAGATTATATTTTTATCCGGGCCAAAAACATCCTCAAACAATGTAAAAGGCCTGATTAATATTAATATTAAAAATAATTTTTTTTTTACCGCCAAGTAATACAGTTCACTGTAACAAACAAGCTTAAGTGGCTTGTATTAAATGCCAGAAACAGCAATATGATAAAAGACATTAATGTTCAATAAATTACAGTGGGGAGAACAAGTATTTGATACACTGCCGATTTTGCAGGTTTTCCTACTTACAAAGCATGTAGAGGTCTATAATTTTTATCATAGGTACTCTTCAACTGTGAGAGACGGAATCTAAAACAAAAATCCAGAAAATCACATTGTATGAATTTTAAATAATTAATTTGCATTTTATTGCATGACATAAGTATTTGATCACCTACCAACCAATAAGAATTCTGGCTCTCACAGACCTGTTAGTTTTTTTTTAAGAAGCCCTCCTGTTCTCCACTCATTACCTGTATTAACTGCACCTGTTTGAACTTGTTACCTGTATAAAAGACACCTGTCCACACACTCAATCAAACAGACTCCAACCTCTCCACAATGGCCAAGACCAGAGAGCTGTGTAAGGACATCAGGGATAAAATTGTAGACCTGCACAAGGCTGGGATGGGCTACAGGACAATAGGCAAGCAGCTTGGTGAGAAGGCAACAACTGTTGGCGCAATTATTAGAAAATGGAAGAAGTTCAAGATGACGGTCAATCTCCCTCAGTCTGGGGCACCATGCAAGATCTCACCTCGTGGGGCATCAATGATCATGAGGAAGGTGAGGGATCAGCCCAGAACTACACGGCAGGACCTGGTCAATGACCTGAAGAGAGCTGGGACCACAGTCTCAAAGAAAACCATTAGTAACACACTACGCCGTCATGGATTAAAATCCTGCAGCGCACGCAACGTCCCCCTGCTCAAGCCAGCGCATGTCCAGGCCCGTCTGAAGTTTGCCAATGACCATCTGGATGATCCAGAGGAGGAATGGGAGAAGGTCATGTGGTCTGATGAGACAAAAATAGAGCTTTTTGGTCTAAACTCCACTCGCCGTGTTTGGAGGAAGAAGAAGGATGAGTACAACCCCAAGAACACCATCCCAACCGTGAAGCATGGAGGTGGAAACATCATTCTTTGGAGATGCTTTTCTGCAAAGGGGACAGGACGACTGCACTGTATTGAGGGGAGGATGGATGGGGCCATGTATCACGAGATCTTGGCCAACAACCTCCTTCCCTCAGTAAGAGCATTGAAGATGGGTCGTGGCTGGGTCTTTCAGCATGACAACGACCTGAAACACACAGCCAGGGCAACTAAAGAGTGGCTCCGTAAGAAGCATCTCAAGGTCCTGGAGTGGCCTAGCCAGTCTCCAGACCTGAACCCAATAGAAAATCTTTGTAGGGAGCTGAAAGTCCGTATTGCCCAGTGACAGCCCCGAAACCTGAAGGACCTGGAGTAGGTCTGTATGGAGGAGTGGGCCAAAATCCCTGCTGCAGTGTGTGCAAACCTGGTCAAGAACTACAGGAAACGTATGATCTCTGTAATTGCAAACAAAGGTTTCTGTACCAAATATTAAGTTCTGCTTTTCTGATGTATCAAATACTTATGTCATGCAATAAAATGCAAATTAATTACTTAAAAATCATACAATGTGATTTTCTGGATTTTTGTTTTAGATTCCGTCACTCACAGTTGAAGTGTACCTATGATAAAAATTACAGACTTCTACATGCTTTGTAAATGGGCAAACCTGCAAAATCGGCAGTGTATCAAATACTTGTTCTCCCCACTGTATATGTATTACTAATAATAATCACAAAAATGTATATGTGTCTAATACAATCCATTAGCCTAACTGTGAGCTGTTGCCAAACAACATAATGATCAAAGAAAGTTCAAAGAGTTTCCTGGCCTGTAAAAAGTCATGAAAATGTATAAATCTTACAAAGTCACAAACATTTTTATAGTGAACATACATTTTTCTTTAAAATATTTAATTCCCTGCTCTTTGTGAGTAGTCTCTGTAAACTGATTTTTTCAAATCTTTATCCAGGATTCATAAAAGACTGGATGAGTCATGGAAATGCATTAATCAAAAGGTGCGGGAAACCTGATTTGTGGTCACAGGTGTGCACATTTTGGATATTTTACAAAAGCTTTGAACACTGCTCATCATCCCAGTTTAGAACCAGAACTTTATAAAATGCAGTTTGTCCTATTGTGCTATAATGAATGAACCTGGAGTCACGTTTCAGAGAGTATCCTGTCATCGCAATCGTCTGTTTATACGTATAAGAAGAAAGTGTGAGTGTGATTGTTTCTTAATATGGATGGAGTCTCTTCCCAGTCGCAGGTGTTTGGCAAAGAACAGGAGAAGCATCACCATACAGCTGAATGTTTGAATCATGATGGAATGAAGCTTTTTTTTGTGGGAAGGAGTTTGAGGGCTGCTTTTCTGTGACCTGCATGGGTATTAAATCTCAGATCTCTAGAGAAGAGCCCTGCCAATCATTTCTTGGTGACGATAGTTGTTGTGGAGGAATGTGGGAAGGCGCTGGGTTTTCTGGAGAGTTACTTTGAATGCGACTCACTGATGCGTCTCAGAGCAAAGGCAGCTTGTGTTGGTCATATCCTCCAGCCGTTCAGCGAGGTTACCTGGTAACTGAATGCTCTAATCCACAATCGCACAGCTATGAAAGTAGATTTTGGTGGCAGTCATGCTGTTCATATGCATGTGGCCTGCATGGTCTACATCCACACAATGGAGCAGTGAGCTTTACTTTCAAGGCATTCCTTGTGTTTTATTTCTAATTCTGCAGAATTCTTTCTCACTGAGGAACAGAGTCGAACAATTTCCCATATTAAAAGACACTGTATTGACGCAAATGTGGTCATTATGTGGTCAGTAGCAACGTTTCGTAATCATAGGCATAGGAATATTCCAGGTTCAATACAAGTTAGCTTCTATTGACCGCATCTGTGACATGATATCGATTTACCACAGAAAATTACTTTGACTCGTCCTTCAGCTTGTAAAAACAAACGAAAGAAAAATGTTATGCTTGATTCTTATAGATTTCCATTGTAACTACAGTACTCTCAACACATTTTTGTTTGTTTATAAAAGAGCTTAACGTCGATTTAACCCACAATATTTTATTAATGCTTGCTTTGTTATGGAAGTTTAATTTTCTTTGTAAGTATACACTACCAGTCCAAAATTTGGAGTAATTAAGATTAAGATTTCCCTTCCCCTCTTTTTAACTTCATGGCCCCCAGAACATTTTGTTGTATGAATACCTGAACAGACCCTCTGCTTTAAAAACAAAAAACAAACATTCTAGCTTTATGAATTCTTTTTTATCAACACTTGAATATGGGTATGTTTCATAAAAAAATCACATTTTGTCAAAGACTACATCTGGATCAAATTCAGAACAATGATCAAAACATAGATGAAGTAGATCGAGTTCATCAACAGCCCTAATGTGACGTCACCATTGGCCAGAGTCGCTGCGGTTACGCCCACTGAGTGGCAAAAAGAATGAGTGGCAGTATTGGTTTACAGCGTGAATGCCGCGAAAAACACAAAACACATCTAAAATGGGAAAGAGCTTAGCGTTTGACTGTACAAAGAGATTTGACAAGAAATCTGAGGTATATTTTTGCAGACTGCCGAAAGTTACAGAAAAGAGAAGCAAAGGAACGCAGCAATTTACAGAAACAACATGACTCCAGGCAGCGAAACGTGGATTTGCAGTTATCATTTTGTGCCAGTGGGCCCTACTTTAACGATCTAAGTGCATGGTCTAAAGCGACCAAAGGAAAAATAGTCTGCGTGCCCGGCGCATGGCCTAAAAGGGTTGTCCTATAGTCTCTTAATGAGTAATGGGTGTGTTTTGGGCATAACGTGCAAAAAGTGTCATCTCCCATTCCCTTTAAAAGTCAGTTGCACTGGCGCCATGGCGGATTCGTATGGAAGCCCGTTTCAGCCACAATTGAGTAAAAAGATATAATTCTTTAAGACATAATAATGAGAAACTTTCTCGTAATAATGACTTAACATCTCGTAATAATGAGAAACTTTCTCGTAATAATGAGACACTTTCTCGTAATAATGACTTAACATCTCATAATAATGAGAAACTTTCTCGTAATAATGACTTAACATCTCGTAATAATGAGAAACTTTCTCGTAATAATGAGAAACTTTCTCGTAATAATGACTTAACATCTCATAATAATGAGAAACTTTCTCATAAGAATGACTTAACATCTCGTAATAATGAGAAACTTTCTCGTAATAATGACTTAACATCTCGTAATAATGAGAAACTTTCTCGTAATAATGACTTAACATCTCATAATAATGAGAAATTTTCTCGTAATAATGAGAAACTTTCTCGTAATAATGACTTAACATCTCATAATAATGAGAAACTTTCTCATAAGAATGACTTAACATCTCGTAATAATGAGAAACTTTCTCGTAATAATGACTTAACATCTCATAATAATGAGAAACTGTCATTACGACGCATTGTGCGCTTGCGCCACACTATCTACTGAGGCGCCGGTGTTGCTGATGCTGATTAATACAAACAGTGGGCCTCCGTCGAAGCCCATTTCCTATGGAAGCCCATTTCCTATGGAAGCCCATTTCCATTTTCATAAGAAAAACATACTTAAATCATAATTTCAAAATCGAAATTATGACATAACTAAGTCGAAATTATGACTTGCTGCTCATTGATCTGCCGCGACCCGACACAGGATGAATTGTGAACACATTAAGGAGTATTTTAACTGTGGTTTTAGCTACTAATGATTAAATTATTGCCTTATTATCTTATTATCTGAATGGCATTGAATAGCCTATCTCTGAGCAAACGCGCTCTTGAGAGGATTTTAAGCAAGAACAAGCTTTGGCGCAGAAAGAACAGAACAGAGGTGGCTGCATGAGGTGGCAACATTCATTGAACAACTTCAAACCTCTGGGCAATGTCATGATTATTGATGCGTGCGCACGCACACACACACGCACGCACGCATGCACGCACGCACACACACAAATGTACGTTGGTTGGATGGTGTTGTAACCGACAGGGAAACAGTGAGTTCTGCTGCCGAACAGTTGCAACAGAAATATTTGCAGTTTTCATTCAACAGTAAATATAGCTTATACTCCTGTAAAAATGATATTGTATGTTTCAATAAATGGTGCACGTGACAAATTCAACCAGAGTAGCCTATTTAATCAATATCAGAATCAAAAGGAGCTTTATTGCCAAGTAGGCTATGTTTGCACACACAAGGAATTTGTTTTGGTGACAGAGGAAGCTACACAGAGACAACAGTACACAGATAGTAAAATAAAAAATAAATAATAAAAATAAATTAATAAGATAGCACATATAATGCTTGCTGCCCGCCTCGCTTGATGTGCTGGAAGTTGCTGCCCGCATGTGCAAATTGCGCATGTGTGGATTAAGTCATAATTACGAGAAAGTTTCTCATTATTACGAGAAAGTTTCTCATTATTACGAGATATTAAGTCATTATTATGAGAAAGTTTCTCATTATTAAGAGATGTTAAGTCATTATTACGAGAAAGTTTCTCATTATTACGTGATGTTAAGTCATTATTACGAGAAAGTTTCTCATTATTACGTGATGTTAAGTCATTATTACGAGAAAGTTTCTCATTATTACGTGATGTTAAGTCATTATTACGAGAAAGTTTCTCATTATTATGAGATGTTAAGCCATTATTATGAGAAAGTTTCTCATTATTACGAGATGTTAAGTCATTATGAGAAAGTTTCTCATTATGAGATGTTAAGTCATTATTACGAGAAACTTTCTCATTATTATGAGATGTTAAGCCATTATTATGAGAAAGTTTCTCATTATTACGAGATGTTAAGTCATTATTACGAGATGTTAAGTCATTATTACGAGAAAGTTTCTCATTATTACGAGATGTTAAGTCATTATTATGAGAAAGTTTCTCATTATTACGAGAAAGTTTCTCATTATTACGAGATGTTAAGTCATTATTACGAGAAAGTTTCTCATTATTATGAGATGTAAAGTCATTATTACGAGAAAGTTTCTCATTATTTTGAGATGTTAAGTCATTATTACGAGAAAATTTCTCATTATTATGAGATGTTAAGTCATTATTATGAGAAAGTTTCTCATTATGAGATGTTAAGTCATTATTACGAGAAAGTTTCTCATTATTATGAGATGTTAAGCCATTATTATGAGAAAGTTTCTCACTATTACGAGATGTTAAGTCATTATTATGAGAAAGTTTCTCGTTATTACGAGAAAGTTTCTCATTATTACAAGATGTTAAGTCATTATTACGAGAAAGTTTCTCATTATTATGAGATGTAAAGTCATTATTACGAGAAAGTTTCTCATTATTTTGAGATGTTAAGTCATTATTACGAGAAAGTTTCTCATTATTATGAGATGTTAAGTCATTATTATGAGAAAGTTTCTCATTATGAGATGTTAAGTCATTATTACGAGAAAGTTTCTCATTATTATGAGATGTTAAGCCATTATTATGAGAAAGTTTCTCATTATTACGAGATGTTAAGTCACTATTATGAGAAAGTTTCTCATTATTACGAGAAAGTTTCTCATTATTACAAGATGTTAAGTCATTATTACGAGAAAGTTTCTCATTATTTTGAGATGTTAAGTCATTATTACGAGAAAGTTTCTCATTATTATGAGATGTAAAGTCATTATTATGAGAAAGTTTCTCATTATGAGATGTTAAGTCCTTATTACGAGAAAGTTTCTCATTATTATGAGATGTTAAGTCCTTATTACGAGAAAGTTTCTCATTATTATGAGATGTTAAGCCATTATTATGAGAAAGTTTCTCATTATTACGAGATGTTAAGCCATTATTATGAGAAAGTTTCTCATTATTACGAGATGTTAAGTCACTATTATGAGAAAGTTTCTCATTATTACGAGAAAGTTTCTCATTATTACAAGATGTTAAGTCATTATTACGAGAAAGTTTCTCATTATTTTGAGATGTTAAGTCATTATTACGAGAAAGTTTCTCATTATTATGAGATGTTAAGTCATTATTATGAGAAAGTTTCTCATTATGAGATGTTAAGTCCTTATTACGAGAAAGTTTCTCATTATTATGAGATGTTAAGTCCTTATTACGAGAAAGTTTCTCATTATTATGAGATGTTAAGCCATTATTATGAGAAAGTTTCTCATTATTACGAGATGTTAAGTCATTATTATGAGAAAGTTTCTCATTATTACGAGAAAGTTTCTCATTATTACAAGATGTTAAGTCATTATTACGAGAAAGTTTCTCATTATTATGAGATGTAAAGTCATTATTACGAGAAAGTTTCTCATTATTATGAGATGTTAAGTCATTATTATGAGAAAGTTTCTCATTATGAGATGTTAAGTCCTTATTACGAGAAAGTTTCTCATTATTATGAGATGTTAAGCCATTATTATGAGAAAGTTTCTCATTATTACGAGATGTTAAGTCATTATTATGAGAAAGTTTCTCATTATTACGAGAAAGTTTCTCATTATTACAAGATGTTAAGTCATTATTACGAGAAAGTTTCTCATTATTATGAGATGTAAAGTCATTATTACGAGAAAGTTTCTCATTATTTTGAGATGTTAAGTCATTATTACGAGAAAGTTTCTCATTATTATGAGATGTTAAGTCATTATTATGAGAAAGTTTCTCATTATGAGATGTTAAGTCATTATTACGAGAAAGTTTCTCATTATTATGAGATGTTAAGCCATTATTATGAGAAAGTTTCTCATTATTACGAGAAAGTTTCTCATTATTACAAGATGTTAAGTCATTATTACGAGAAAGTTTCTCATTATTATGAGATGTAAAGTCATTATTACGAGAAAGTTTCTCATTATTTTGAGATGTTAAGTCATTATTACGAGAAAGTTTCTCATTATTATGAGATGTTAAGTCATTATTATGAGAAAGTTTCTCATTATGAGATGTTAAGTCCTTATTACGAGAAAGTTTCTCATTATTATGAGATGTTAAGCCATTATTATGAGAAAGTTTCTCATTATTACGAGATGTTAAGTCATTATTACGAGATGTTAAGTCATTATTACGAGAAAGTTTCTCATTATTATGAGATGTTAAGTCATTATTACGAGAAAGTTTCTCATTATTTTGAGATGTTAAGTCATTATTACGAGAACGGTTTGTAATCGTGCCATGCCGTACCAGGCTCAAGTGGAAACACAACTGGAACCGTTCCTTACCATTCTAATAACCGTTCGGCCCGATGGTTGAAAAGCGGCTATTGTTCATTATTGGCTCAGCTAAGATGGAGGGAATCCCCGCCGTTTTTATTATGGCTTTGTTTTATACACAGTTTAGTGTATTGCACAGTGGTTTGTGTCTCAGTAATGATGTTGTGATTTTGCCTCAGTAAAACAGGGTGTTCTGCACTGACGCAGATGCTGTAGCCTACCTGTTGGTTTATAAAGCTAAACCAGCTTGCAGTTGAACTGTGAATGCAGGGAATTCTGTTGCTTTGCTGTTTATGGTTGCATATTTCCTTTGTAATTGTTTTGTGGCTGTGGTGGCAGAGGGTAATATCTTTCCACCATCTCTGTTAATTAAAGGGCTGCTTCTAAGCACTGGGCCTTGTGCTTGTTTGTATTTGTGTTTTGTTTGTAATGTTCAATTTCTCATTTTACCTATGTGGTGTGGTGGTGTAAGGTCCATCCGTTAGCCCAAAAACGGAATCTAACGGCTTGGTTGAAGGATTCTGCGTGTAAGCCTTTTCAGCATTTCTGTTAAATTCACTTAATTTATTAACATCTAATTTTAAATCTGACTCCATGAATAAAGTGATCTGACTCCAATTTTATGTGACTTCGTTCAATTTGTTACGTTCGTAATTTAACAGCTGATGATTCGTTGTGATTTAATTTGGATCGTTGATTTTTCTTAGTATCTCTTATTTTCAAATATTCGTTCATCAAGGGACCCGATATCGCACAGAAACAGAAGCGTCGCGATTCGCGCGTTCACGAACACAAACTGGCCAGTTCTAATATTAGTCAGCGGATTGCAGAGTGAATATTTTACCTTGATGTGGTCGCACCTGCTTACTCAACAAAAAGTGTAATTTGATTAATAGACACGAGAGCTGCAACTTGCTAATAGAGTAATAGTCAGAAATCGGATTACCCCGCATGCTGCGCTCCATGCTTCAGTCATGGGGTCCTCGGTTTGATCTATTCTGGCCAAAGATTTGCGGAAATAAAGGACTCCACATTGATCCATACTAGAATAATGATTTCAGAATAATACAAGATAAATCAAGATTAACATTTATTTTGGCCAGACAGAACTTACATAAAAATAATTAAACACGAATCCATGGTACACAACTTTCAGCATAAAAATATAAAATACAATTACAAAGTAACATGAAAATAGTTTCAAAGAGTCATTATATCTGGCACTGTACATACAGTGTGTGTGAGTGCCTCTCGGACACTGACACAGCACTGCATGGGGGCTCTGGCTACAGAATGTTCCCAAATGGCAGCTCTGCCACCCTTCCTTAAATACCCAGACCAGAACAAAAGGGTTGTAAATATCTGAAACACAAACACCTGGTTTCGGGGGAGAGGATCAGATATCTTCTGAGACCACTCAAAAGGAGAACAGAATTCTCATAAGTTTCAATCTTTCTCTTCCTACCAGTGACAGCAGTGAAGTTGAGACCATTTTACCAATCACACTGAGACCTTTAAAAAGATACCACACATGAAAAGGGAAAAACAATAGATTCACAAGATACATCATCTGTGGTATATTTGCATTCTGTGACTTGAATCAGAGGGAGGGGAGTCGGCGAGGGAGAGGGGGAGAAGGTTTGGGCAGGCCGATGTCCTACACTCTTTCTGTGAGATCTTCTCTCCAGATTAGTGAGTTGTTATTGTTCTATTGCAGGGGGTTGGATCTTCAGCTTTTGTCTTAGCAGTAAAACCGATTCTTACAGTGGTAATTTTCGTACTGTGGCGGTCCACCACTTGAAGGAATGTAGAGGAAACACTGCAGTATTGTATACACCAGTTCACCATATTTGCGTGTGGACCATGTATGGCACTAAATACATTTTTCCAGTAAAGCATAATGATTAAGGGGGGGGGCCTTACACAAAGAGCAGCCTAGGGGCCCCTGACCACCTTAATCCGCCTCTGGTCGCGCCTGGCATCGCGCCGGGTATTAATATTTCACAATATTACTGTAGTAAACCCAATATACATGAACCCACTATATATATTTTTGTAATATTCAAGTATTCAGATGAGAAGTTTCAGTAAAGATGAAGGGGGCCTTAGTGATCCTCCGGGGGGTAGTATGTTATTATTGATGCGCAAACAAACCGTGTATGTGCGCTATCGGCTCACTGATCGCTATAACATCGTATTTCTGCATTAACACTATACGAGCGTATTGGGGCATCAGCTCCAAACATAGACACGATTGCTTGTTCTGACAGAGGAACTGTTCACTGATGACATTAACCCACCTTCAGATCGCTAAGTTTCCACCAAGTTTTATTTTTCATTTGTATTTTAGTGTGTTTATTAATTATGAATGGATCCGTATAGTAGTTATATGCGGTCCTTTGGCATCTTCCTGTGGTCTTGTTTGGTATGGCAGGTTGACTTGTGCTTATTTGTACTTATTGTACTGTACTGAGCAGAGATAGTACTTTTAAGTTGTAAAGAATGTCTGCAAAGTATGCTTGCGAAAAAGAACACTAAATGTTTAAATCTATCTTGAATTTATTTTGTTCAAAAAATAATAACATGGAGTAATAACATTAGAATACATGTTCACAAATGTTTTTGTGAATCCTTGCAGTATTGATCCCGAGAGGAGGGGGGCCTTCGAGTAAAAAAAGGTTAGGATCCACTGCATTAGATCATGTTTTATTACTAATTTCTAATATATATATATACAATTTTAAATGAGCTCTGTGCGACTAATTCATAGCCTACATTTTCCTGCAGAACGGGATGGGAATAGCTCCACACTGTCAACATTTTATTTTGTGCAGAGGCATTCAACTAGTGTGAGATATTATTCCATTTGCCCTCAAAGTCAAATAGAGAGTGGCATCTAGGTGCTTGATTTCATGAAAGCAAATTTTAAAAGTGGCTGATGGGATTCAGCACTCTGAGCATGATATCAGTAATGCGACTGGTCTGACACCTCTTGAATAGAATCTTTAGGATCATATCCCAAAATATAGATTCAGTAATAAAGTGTTTGAATTGGCCTACCAGACTGCATTGATGTTAATATTGCAGTGTGTGTATTTTTAAATGCAGGATTCTTTCATGGATCCAATAAATCTCTTTGAAGAATTTAGCAGATATAAATACTTTACGATGTTTTTCTTCCTGGAAAGCGGACTAAAATATTGATGACTCATTTTGTACCACACAGATGTTTGTCCTATCAGATGCTCTCTAGAATGAAAATGTCCCTCCCCTTAAAAATACCTGTCTCTGAGTAGCAGTAGCTGTAACCAACGCACTATCAGATATACACTATATTGCCAAAAGTATTGGGACACCCCTCTGAATTCAGGTGTTTCAATCACTTCCATGGCCACAGGTGTGTAAAATCAAGCACCTAGGCATGCAGACGCTTCTACAAACATTTGTGAAAGAATGGGTCACTCTCAGGAGCTCAGTGAATTCAAGCGTGGTACCTTTATAGGTTGCCACCTGTGCAATAAGTCCATTCGTGAAATTTCCTCACTATTAAAATATTCCACTGTCAACTGTTAGTGGTATTATAACAAAGTGGAAGCAATTGGGAACAACAGTAACTCAGCCACAAAGTGGTAGGCCACGTAAAATCACAGAGCGGGGTCAGCACATGCTGAGGCGCACAGTGCGCAGAAGTCGCTAACTTTCAATAGCTACAGACCTCCAAACTTTGTGTGGCCTTCAGATTAGCTCAAGAACAGTGTGTAGACAGCATCATGGAATGGGTTTCCATGGCCGAGCAGCTGGATCCAAGTCTTACATCACCAAGTGCAATGCAAAGTGTCAGATGCAGTGGTGTAAAGCACGCCGCCACTGGACTAGAGCAGTGGAGACGTGTTCTCTGGAGTGACGAATCACGCTTCTCTGTCTGGCAATCCGATGGACGAGTCTGGGTTTGGCGGTTGCCAGGAGAACGGTACTTGCCTGACTGCATTGTGCCAAGTGTAAAGTTTGGTGGAGGGGGGATTATGGTGTGGGGTTGTTTTTCAGGGGTTGTGCTTGGCCCCTTAGTTCCAGTGAAAGGAACTCTTAATGCTTCAGCATACCAAGACATTTTGGACAATTTCATTGTCCCAACTTTGTGGGAACAGTTTGGAGATGGCCCCTTCCTGTTCCAACATGACTGTGCAACAGTGCACAAAGCAAGGTCCATAAAGACATGGATGAGCGAGTTTGGTGTGGAGGAACTTGACTGGCCTGCACAGAGTCCTGACCTCAACCCGATAGAACACCTTTGGGATGAATTAGAGCGGAGACTGCGAGCCAGGCCTTCTCGTCCAACATCAGTGCCTGACCTCACAAATGCGCTTCTAGAAGAATGGTCAAAAATTCCCATAAACACACTCCTAAACCTTGTGGAAAGCCTTCCCAGAAGAGTTGAAGCTGTTATAGCTGCAAAGGGTGGGCCAACTCTATATTAAACCCTACGGATTAAGAATGGGATGTCATTAAAGTTCATGTGCTTGTAAAGGCAGGCGTCCCAAAATTTTTGGCAATATAGTGTATATATCAGGAAAATAGGAGGGCATTACTGTGAGTAGGTGATTTTGGATGTTCTGATTTGATCAAATACTTGGCCTAAAAAGTTTGAAAACCAAACAACTGCCTCTCTGCACAGGAAAGATCATTGAGTGTCAGGAGCAATAAATAGACTCTGCGTGTTTGTCAGAATCAATGAAAATTCCCTCATTCTCACCCTGGTAGAATAAAACTGACATGTGTTATGATTTATTTATAGAATTGCACAGAGTTGTAAATATATTTTTTCATGCTGCTGTTTACCACAAAATGTCACATCTTAAAAAAGTGTAGACACAGCAGTTTGCATGGCAGATAATATGAACATAATCGCAAATGAGGTGACACTGTGATGCACAATGGTTAAATTTGCATTTAATAAATAATTATTTTAATCTGCTGTATATTTCTATACATGAAATTAGGTTAGAGAAAAGGAAGTGTTTACTGAAATATTAATAAGAGTGAGGAAATATAGGAAAGAGATGCTTTAAAAGACTGTTTGATATGCAAGACATGAGAATGTCACTAAGCCATATCAGATGTATTATTGGCTTTCTGCCTCTATATCACAAAAGTCTTTCTCTCTTATGAAATGGAACAGTATGCAAATTTGATCTCCTTTCATGGAGAAAGCCATTGTTTTCTTCTTTTTTTCTTTTGGGCAAAACAACCAATATTATACAGAGGAAAAATAAATATGGTGGTTGTTGTGGCATGCAGGAAAATTTTAGGAGTTTAAGCCAATGGAGCTCATTAGATGCTACTGCCAAGTGATTTGTCTGGGCATGAATGGATGAAATATATTTTCATGTTTGTTTGTTTTTTTAGAAAAATAAATGTTTTTTGTTAGTGGGTTTTACTTTGAATATAACAGTAAGAAACCGAAATGTAATGCAAAAAAATTAATCTGTACAAAAAATAAAATACAAAAGTACATTAAAATTCTTCATACATTAAAGGGTATATAACCAACGTGATCTCATGAGAATACATGTGTATTTTTACGTAAAGTGTGATTCTACCACACGAACATTTACTTACGTTTTCATACACACTAAAACGTACAATACTGACGTATTGAGAGCACTAAAACGTAAATTATTTACGTATCCAAGTGTGAACCTGTACCAGCTCCCATGTATGAATATTAAAATCGTGGCATTAATGTTTTGTTTCTATTGTATTCAATCAATACATGTTTTCAGTCGCATTTATTAAATGCATTTTACTAATCTACTTAACATTTTGCTCGTGACTTCTGCTGCAAACTCATTTCGGATGATTAACTTTGATAATGTTAAAGAAGACTGCATTTTAAAACCTTAAGATGAATAACATTTCTGTAATCGTTTAACCATTTTGTAGTAGGCCTAGTTTGTTTGCCGTAAATCAAAAAGGCGTTTTCTCCTGTAGCAACTGACGATCATAAGATAGACCAAAACACAACATAAATTCACAAAACACATCAATTTTATTCGTTCGCTGTAATCCAAATCTTTATAATCCATATGTTTGCGAGGAACAGATCCAAATTCAGCCCTATATCCAGCGACCTTCATCTCATTCTCAGCAGCATGAAGCATTACGACATGATTTACGGCAGTGGTATCGAACACTCATTTGCTCTCACCTGCTTCGTCACAGATTGTGACATGCCGTGTTTCAGTCAAGTCGATGTGTATTTGAAATGGGGAAATGCGTGCCTTCACAGATTGAAACCGGATTAATATTTTCATTGATTAATAATTTACATTTTGCTCTGTACCATACAAAACTGTTATATACCGCCAGAGAGGACTGCGACTGCAACACATCGTCATTTGAACTATTGGTACCGCTTTTGCCGCTTTTACCGCTTTTTTCACAATTATTGTAATTACACTTGTCTGTCTGTTATGCTTTTATTTATAACAGTACGTAGATTTAATAAATGGTTATTGGTGGGTTTAGGGGTAGGTTTTGGATTAGCTGTTCAAAATATCTTTTTAATGCTATATTGTTACTAAAATTGTCATTTTCCAGCACATTTCTGTCAATTACGTTTTATTCTCTTTATATTCTGTTTAAAATGGGTATGTTTCGGTTTGTGGGTAGTGTTAAGGGATCTTACATTAATCTATAAAATGGTAAAAGGGAAATTATACAGATATCTTTATGATATATAAAAAAGATTTGAATCTTTACTCGTATAAAGATTCGTATTCTTAAAAAAAGATTTCATGACGGATTTGTAAATATTTTACGTTTTTTAGCTGTAAAAACGTAATAATGCTACGTTTAAATGTTGCCAATACGTCCATATTCTACGTTTTAGCACTTCTCCAAACGTACAAAAACGTACGTTTTGTCTCTTTGAAAGTTACGTGTTAATACCTACATATTAACAATGAGACCAGGCTGATATAACACATACAGTTTCTACAGTCTCATTTTAATCTTGAGTACCTATAGAGTAGTATTGCATCCTTCATATCTCCGAAGAGTCTTTAGTTTTATCAGATTTATAAAAGACAGATACGCTGTACCGATTCTTAAAAACACCCAAACACCCAAGCTCGTGCAGGCGTGCAGTGGGCGGAGTCACAAGCACGCACACACACACACACACACACATTACATCATGGCATTATCCCTGGATAACTTTTGATTCACTATACGTTCATGTTCTTTACATTATATGCACTTATACTCCGATTCCCTACAAAACATAGACATTTGATGCAGTTTCACTCACCGCTTCTGGTTTCGACTCATGACCAGGAACAAACAAACACACTTGCAGAACTTTGTTGCTGCTCCGGAAAAACAAACTGCATCCACCTTTTCCTTAACGCTGGGTTATTTGGGAAGCTGAACAAGGTTATCTTTCCCTCACAACCAAAAACACACTTCTTTAGTGACATTTCGTGGTCTAAAACAAAATGACAGCGCTGCCGACGGCTCCTGTAACCCGAACGAAGCTCGTTGATGGACGCGCTCTTGCTCTCGCTCTGGCTGATGTGCGCATGTGCTCATCCGGGAGAAGTGCCCATACAAGCAATTCCACCCTTTATGACTTCATACAGCGCCATACTCTAAAAAAAACTTTCCGAAACTTGTTAGAATCCTGAAGGAGTGTATTTGGCACAGAAATACCTCCAACTGTTTTTTGAATCGTTGGCCATGTTTAACATGAGAAGCCAACTCTTTAACAGTGTAAATAAGTCAGAATGTATGAAATAGCATTAGACATCCCCCCCCCCCCCCCCACATTCTTTAATGTGCACTACACAATTGTAAAATATGTTATTGTTCTCATACCATTTTACCCTTAATCTGCATGTTATTAATTTAGTCTTGATTTTTAAGAGGTTTTATCTTAGAAGCTAATCACTATTGTGCCTCAACCCTCATAATGGTTTTAATGGCACATCATCCAGGTATTGCCAAAGATAGTGAATAGGCTGTGGAATTCTTAAGAGGTTTTATTCGTTTGGTCGCAAAGGCCCCTCATTGTTTAGTGTAATCTATATTTTGCAGCATAGCAGAACAGGGTAAATGAGTGTAGTATTTAATATGGTTTATGGTTCAAGTAATACATCTTATATTACAGTTAATGCACTTGAATTCAAATTGTGGCTTTCCCATCACCACTGCGGCTGCTCTCAAGGGATAGCTTTAATTTGTTATGAGCATGATGTCCTCCTATTCATTCTTTTAATTGAGTAAGTGTATAAATCTGTTGGAGTGGATGAAATAACAGAGATAGACGTTCATTGAAATTGGCAAAATAATTGCTTTTGGAGAGCATTCAGATATCAGTTTGACTTAACTTCCTTCCCTCAGTCTGATAACAGTCTCTGCTTACTGTACAATGCGTAATGAAATGCATGCACCTTAAATGTTTCTTAGCAGCTTTTGAGTGCAGTTTCATATTTATTTATCTGTCATTTGAAGCCTGAGCTACATATCCATGCAGTGAACTCCCCATCTCCCTGTAATCACACTAGACAAACAACTATATTTTCATTAGTAATTGCCTCCGATGTGGCTGTTATGATTGGAAACTGCCTTTGAAAGTATTTGTGTCAGAAATACTCCTGTCAGTTACATTGAAAATAATTTTTTCCCTTTATTTGGCAGATGCTTTTATCTAAAGCGACTTGCAGTCCATTGATGGAATTAGCTATTCATGCAAATCCATGATTTTGCCAATTTCTTGCACTATGCTCTACTGTTTGAGCAACAGAAACTTGCATTTTTCAATACAGTGACAGTAGCTTAGCTCAGAGTAACTAACTAAAAGTAGCGTCACTACTATTTTTTTTTTTCAGCAGCATATCAATAACTAAATATATTGACTTTAAAGGGCACCTATTATGCAAAATTCACTTTTACATGGTGTTTGAACATAAATGTGTGTTGGCAGTGTGTGTACACAATAATGTATACACCCTATAATGATAAAATCCACCCAATGCTTTTTTTTAAATCCCCATAAATCATAAGCACTGTCTCAGAACAAGCCATTCGCAGATTCTGATCAAAGCGACGTCACATTCCTGCAGTTCCCGAATGTGAAGTGTTGAATTTTTTGTTGAGTTTGAACCACTGAATTTGTGGAAGTAAATTTGTAAAGTGAAATAAAATGGACCAGAAATTGCCTGTCCAATATTATAGGTTGTATTTTTAAACAGAATGAATATTTTGGAAGTGAAATCTGAAAGGTGAATATGGATGATTGAAATTTTAATAATGAAAATGTGTGTGAAGTGTTTTGAATTGAAATATTCACATCTTAAATATACAACCATGTTGAATTTCAGCCCATAAAAATGCAAGCCCTAAAAATACAATGCATTACAATGCAAGCACGGTTAATGCAATGCATTTTTTTTTTTCAAGTAGTGCAATTTAAATAAACTTTTTTGTTTCAAAAACATTTGCCATTATTTTACTTCCATACACCACTATTTATCCCTTTCAACTTGGTTAAATGAGTTATGTTTTTTTTTTTGTTTACTAAAATGATTGTACAGTATTTAGTGTAAATTTGTCTGTTTTGCACTGTAAATCAAAATTTTTGTCCTGTGTCGTCCCCCATAGATTCTCTGTGTGCTTCGAAAGGGAGGGGTGAGCGGTGGGTGATTGCATCACAACCTCACTGCTAGATGCCGCTAAAATTTACACACTGCACCTTTAAAACCTTTACACATAATGCATTATGAAAGTATTCATAATGTGCGTTATAATGCATTATATCTTTTCATAAATAACTTTAACTAAAGTTAAAATGCATTATATTTGCAGATTCCTTGTTACGTGTGAAAATAGTTTGTCGTGTTTTAATGCATTATACTTTCTAAAGGCTTAACATAAGTATTATAAATGTTGTTAAGAATATTCATTAGATCATACAATGGATAGACTAATGTATTATTATATAATTATAATTAATTATATGCTGTGAGAGGCCCTCGCTTAGTGTTTGTGCCGTACATTTAAAGAGCTTTAAAAGAGCTTTTAAAGAGCTCCTACGTGGTCTAAAAATGATTTAAAACACTCTGCTCATTCCTCTCAAAGACTTATAATCACATCATCATCATCTACTACAAAAACATTTGACATCTAATTTAACAATCAACTGACATGAAACACTCTTTGTCTAGTCTAAAAGCAGAAGGTACTTTAGGTCGCCAAATTTTCCATGTTTAATTGACGCCTCGTTTAATCAGAGTGACAGAAAGGCAATCTCACTGCTGAAGAGTGCTGCAGTGATTTGTTGTACGTTGCCATGAATAACATTAAGACAGCTAATCAATAAGAAGATTAGACTTAATTTAAGTTGACCGATCACCCTCTCCGCTCTGTGCCACTGTCACTTGCTGCTTGTTTTCTGAGTTGATTCTCCTCCCCAGTCTCTCGTAACACACAATAAATGAGTTTGATTGAAGTGAGGTTGGTTCTAACAGCTTGATGACAGATTAAAGATTGCCTCTGCTTTTATTATAGTGAATATTCATCATCTTGCATCAGAATAACAGCAGATAACATCTGCTCAGCTCTGGCTCTGAGCCAGCTGCATTATTGTCTTTGCGATCATGTTTATCATTCAGGAGTTTATCATTATGTTATTGGCAGGAGTGTTGTAATTACCTTCAAATCGAACCTTTCCATAGCAGTCCTCAGCATTGTGTCATCTCACATGTGGTATTGTAGCCAGGCTTGTTGATTAGAGGTATGACCTGTTGGCTTGATCTTCAAAGGACAGTTAGTTCAATCATGACAACTCTCAGAGTGAATTATTTAACCAGCATGTATTGGCACGGGGTATGGAAAGTATATTTGCTTGATTTTGGTGGATGAGATCTGCTACACTGCTGCTGCTGAGCAAATACAAGTTCAGCTTTACATAAACATACATAAAGGACATGCTGCTGCAAGAATATATTAAAACCACTGTAGCAGATCTCTACAGGTGGTGCTGGGGAGGAGGAGGGGTAAACAAAAGTTTTCATAACCCAGCAGCAGGACGATCACAGGCTAGGGTACCAAATATATGGTTACATTGACTAGGAAGTACACTCACCTAAAGGATTATTAGGAACACCATACTAATACTGTGTTTGACCCCCTTTCGCCTTCAGAACTGCCTTAATTCTACGTGGCATTGATTCAACAAGGTGCTGAAAGCATTCTTTAGAAATGTTGGCCCATATTGATAGGATAGCATCTTGCAGTTGATGGAGATCTGTGGGATGCACATCCAGGGCACGAAGCTCCCGTTCCACCACATCCCAAAGATGCTCTATTGGGTTGAGATCTGGTGACTGTGGGGGCCATTTTAGTACAGTGAACTCATTGTCATGTTCAAGAAACCAATTTGAAATGATTCGAGCTTTGTGACATGGTGCATTATCCTGCTGGAAGTAGCCATCAGAGGATGGGTACATGGTGGTCATAAAGGGATGGACATGGTCAGAAACAATGCTCAGGTAGGCCGTGGCATTTAAACGATGCCCAATTGGCACTAAGGGGCCTAAAGTGTGCCAAGAAAACATCCCCCACACCATTACACCACCACCACCAGCCTGCACAGTGGTAACAAGGCATGATGGATCCATGTTCTCATTCTGTTTACGCCAAATTCTGACTCTACCATCTGAATGTCTCAACAGAAATCGAGACTCATCAGACCAGGCAACATTTTTCCAGTCTTCAACTGTCCAATTTTGGTGAGCTCGTGCAAATTGTAGCCTCTTTTTCCTATTTGTAGTGGAGATGAGTGGTACCCGGTGGGGTCTTCTGCTGTTGTAGGCCATCTGCCTCAAGGTTGTGCGTGTTGTGGCTTCACAAATGCTTTGCTGCATACCTCGGTTGTAACGAGTGGTTATTTCAGTCAAAGTTGCTCTTCTATCAGCTTGAATCAGTCGGCCCATTCTCCTCTGACCTCTAGCATCAACAAGGCATTTTCGCCCACAGGACTGCCGCATACTGGATGTTTTTCCCTTTTCACACCATTCTTTGTAAACTCTAGAAATGGTTGTGCGTGAAAATCCCAGTAACTGAGCAGATTGTGAAATACTCAGACCGGCCCGTCTGGCACCAACAACCATGCCACGCTCAAAATTGCTTAAATCACCTTTCTTTCCCATTCTGACATTCAGTTTGGAGTTCAGGAGATTGTCTTGACCAGGTCCACACCCCTAAATGCATTGAAGCAACTGCCATGTGATTGGTTGATTAGATAATTGCATTAATGAGAAATTGAACAGGTGTTCCTAATAATCCTTTAGGTGAGTGTACGTCCGGTTGACTAATGCCTCAGAGTTAGAGGAACCAATCAGCGCTCGGTTAGAGTTTCATGACTAAACTATGTATTTCACACAAAAATGCTGCCAAAAGCTTTAGAAAGGATGTAAACACACCATTAAACAAAAGTGGCCCATATGACTCAAACATTATATTCTAAATCTTTTAAAGACATATAATAGTGTTTTTTTGTGAGAAGTAGACTGAATTTAAGTCAGTACGCAATGGATCAATGAGTGAGTCAGTAAATTTAAGAGTATATAAAGAGTAAATATCTGACTTACTCTCAATATGTGCCAAGAAGAGATGTCAGGATTTTCAGTGTATAATGACATACATTTTGTTTGTTTTTAAATGATAAAACTACTGATATGTGTCATATATACTGAATTTGTCATTGTGTAGCTTGATAGTCTGAATCTTTCAATTTAATTATATTGAAAAGGCCAGCCATATTCTTCAAGCATTCATTCAGTGCTTCAAGTGTTTTGCTCAAGGCACGTTGGGCACGTATGCTTCACGTTCATTTTATAGCTGGGTCAATGACAAATAAGGATGTCTGAAATAAAAATCTATTTTAAAATGTATTCAACTTTTTGGAAATCCTTGTATACACGTTGGTTTTATATGTTTTTGAAAAGCAATTGACTAAATGACTAAATTAAAAATGCCACGTAAACATTTCATTTCACCTTTAATACATTTAAAGCATAACTTTGTAGATTTTCAACCCACTTTGTATTGTTACAGTGTCCGTAATATATGTAAATGAACAATGTTTATTTGTTCTTTGTGTTACCTGGACAGAGAAATTCACGTTTATTTGTCAGCAAAAGTCTGCCTTTTGACAGCTTCAGGGCTTTCACTAAAACTACAGATTATACCTCTGCATTTTTGTATCCCCGCCCACTAACTGTCAGATCCAGGGTTAGTAACCAAACAGTTATTGCAGGGGTAGGTTTATCACAGAAAATTGTATTGTACTATGTCTACTCTATAAACAGCATTATGGTAAAAATGGAACACTATGGCAACAGTTTTCTCACCTGTACGCGACTGTGTTTTGCTTGGGAGGTTGGGTGGAACTGAACGACAGTTTCTTTCAGTTTTTCCCCTCCGTTTGGCCTCAAACTCACTCCCGCTAAATATTTACTCTTTGAATTTTTGCACCCGACAATAGTAAATGTTGACACCATTATGACTAAAAGTTTGCTAAGTAGTATTTCCTACTAAAGCAAGTTGGTATTTGACTCTGGTCAAGCCTATCCATGACAGACTGGTATCCATGTTGTGGCTTTTGACAGCAACATATGTTTTCCTTCCTATTTGGAAAAAAGAGAAGACAATAGCCCTTTTCTCGGTTTTCTCTAATCAGGTAGCACAGATTAAAAAAAAATCAAGCGTATTTTAAGATAAAAATTGTTGTGAATTCATTTTGTTGGGGTTATTGCTTTTGACATTTTACAACCTGAGCTAACCATTCCATGTCATAATAAGACCACATTTTCTGATAATTTTTTAAAAACAATCTGACCTTGACACACGGGGTCACTCAACATAATGTCTTCCTGCATGTTGTTTTTTTACACAGACAGAAGTTTTTGGTTTCACTTTATTTTGATGGTAAGTAGCATTGCACCTACAGTGGGGAGAACAAGTATTTGATACACTGCCGATTTTGCAGGTTTGCCCACTTACAAAGCATGTAGAAGTCTGTAATTTTTATCATAGGTACTCTTCAACTGTGAGAGACGGAATCTAAAAAAAAATCCAGAAAATCACATTGTATGATTTTTAAGTAATTAATTTGCATTTTATTGCATGACATAAGTATTTGATACATCAGAAAAGCAGAACTTAATATTTGGTACAGAAACCTTTGTTTGCAATTACAGAGCTCATACGTTTCCTGTAGTTCTTGACCAGTTTGCACACACTGCAGCAGGGATTTTGGCTTACTCCTCCATACAGACCTTCTCCAGATCCTTCAGGTTTCGGGGCTGTCGCTGGGCAATACGGACTTTCAGCTCCCTCCAAAGATTTTCTATTGGGTTCAGGTCTGGAGACTGGCTAGGCCACTCTAGGACCTTGAGATGGAGCCACTCCTTAGTTGCCCTGGCTGTGTGTTTCGGGTCGTTGTCATGCTGGAAGACTCAACCACGACCCATCTTCAATGCTCTTACTGAGGGAAGGAGGTTGTTGGCCAAGATCTCGCGATACATGGCCCCATCCATCCTCCCCTCAATACGGTGCAGTCGTCCTGTCCCCTTTGCAGAAAAGCATCCCCAAAGAATGATGTTTCCACCTCCATGCTTCACGGTTGGGATGGTGTTCTTGGGGTTGTACTCATCCTTCTTCTTCCTCCAAACACGGCAAGTGGAGTTTAGACCAAAAAGCTCTATTTTTGTCTCATCAGACCACATGACCTTCTCCCATTCCTCCTCTGGATCATCCAGATGGTCATTGGCAAACTTCAGACGGGCCTGGACATGCGCTGGCTTGAGCAGGGGGACCTTGCGTGCGCTGCAGAATTTTAATCCATGACGGCGTATTGTGTTACTAATGGTTTTCTTTGAGACTGTGGACCCAGCTCTCTTCAGGTCATTGACCAGGTCCTGCCGTGTAGTTCTGGGCTGATCCCTCACCTTCCTCATGATCATTGATGCCCCACGAGGTGAGATCTTGCATGGTGCCCCAGACCGAAGGAGATTGACCGTCATCTTGAACTTCTTCCATTTTCTATAAATTGCGCCAACAGTTGTTGCCTTCTCACCAAGCTGCTTGCCTATTGTCCTGTAGCCCATCCCAGCCTTGTGCAGGTCTACAATTTTATCCCTGATGTCCTTACACAGCTCTCTGGTCTTGGCCATTGTGGAGAGGTTGGAGTCTGTTTGATTGAGTGTGTGGACAGGTGTCTTTTATACAGGTAACGAGTTCAAACAGGTGCAGTTAATACAGGTAATGAGTGGAGAACAGGAGGGCTTCTTAAAGAAAAACTAACAGGTCTGTGAGAGCCGGAATTCTTACTGGTTGGTAGGTGATCAAATACTTATGTCATGCAATAAAATGCAAATTAATTATTTAAAAATCATACAATGTGATTTTCTGGATTTTTGTTTTTTGATTCCGTCTCTCACAGTTGAAGTGTACCTATGATAAAAATTACAGACCTCTACATGCTTTGTAAGTAGGAAAACCTGCAAAATCGGCAGTGTATCAAATACTTGTTCTCCCCACTGTACATGTCTACTAACTCTCATCAGAGTATTAATGGAGTAAGTTGACCTCTACTTGCAAAGTTGCTTATAGTCTGTAGAATGTCTGTTGGGGAGCATCACAATAAAGAGTTAGCAGATATTAAGCAGACAGTCTACTAATGCTGTAATGAGAGTTAGTTGACGCATAGTTGCAACGTTACTTATTGTCAACAGAATGTTAAAAAGGGACCATCAAAATAATGTGTTACCAAGTTCTTTTTATCATCAAAAATATTCATAAATTGCTCTGTTAAAACAGGCAGTTTTCTTTATTTCACACAAACATAAGATGAACTGTTCATCCAGAAATTGAAAAACATGTTCTTCATAGAAAAGATGTATGGAGTGTCTATTTACACTAAGTGCAAATAGCCCGTCTTGTTGGCAGAGGCAGACATGTTGTCTGCAGGGGCAGAATTTTGAACGCAGGTGCTGAGGGGGCGCTAGATCATTGACGGGGAGCTGCGCAATTATATATTTATAAATACTATTATTAAATATGAGCAAAACTTGGCCACTCAATTTTTAACATTCAGTTATTTTATTTATCACAATTTAAGTTTTGATTTTATTAAATTGAACAAGCCCAAAATTCATTATTCAATCGAATATTCTTAAAGATTTTGCATAGGCCTATTCATTGAACAAAATTTCAGTCAAGGACAATATGCCATCAAAAAGCACCCATAGCTCCGGGGAGGGGAAATATCAGTATTCACCAAATTGGTGACAACAATCACTTACTATTTACAGTCTCAAATCAGGACAATGCGGTTGTTATGACTGGCGGAAAAAAGTTCCAGTTCCAGTTGTATTACCTGCCGTCTCTGCATCCACGGCAAATGTGTCAGCAGACTGTTCCATGTCAGACTTCGTACAATCAACATCTGAACCGTTCTCAACCTCTGGCTGAGATAAGTTTATGTTCTCGTTTTTACTAGGAACTTAATTAGAATCACAAGATCGCTTACTTGGCAGAAGGAACCGCTCCATTTAAAAAAAAAAGGAAATGCTACTGCATTATAAGCGCGACAGTGTAGCTACAATTCACGTCACGTTACGCACGCTTAATGAGTAAAATGTTTTTTTATTTCATTTGTTGTTTTAAATTATTTACTTATGTATTAATTAGAATACAGCCTGTATATAATTGCTTCCAGCTAAAATGTTTGGGGGTGCTATGGGGGTGCTTTGGTCTTTCTTGTGGGTGCTGAAGCACCTGCTAGCCCCTCCCCAGCGCCGCCCATGGATGTCTGGTTGGGCCAGACAAAGTTATGGAAGATACTGGATTGTTAACATTAGCAGTAGGGCTAAGGTGCGTGGCAGAAAGTTTTGACACAAATTGACCCAAGTTCGAATCCGCCTTTTGCCGAACTCGCTCTACTTCCTTTTCCCATCACATATCAAATCGGAAACATTTATTTTCAATAAAAATGAAGAAAATATTTGAAAAGTAGAAATAAAGTGTCTAACATGGGTTTAATAATAAGGTGTTTATCGGTTAGGGGTAGGTGTAGGGAGGTCTTATTGTCCCAATAAGGCAGCATCCATTTATTAATTTTAATAAATATAATCATTTACACTCTGTTATTATTGCATACCGTTTAATGTACAACACTGAGGTGCAAATAGTATCTGCTATATATAAGTATAAATAGCATATAACTACTATTTACACTTATTGAAGCAGCAGTGGATTGAAGCAGCACTTATTATCTGAGCAGTGGAAGTTTGCTTTGAAACATTGACAAATAAGACGTATCTACATGTTCCATATACTGTTGACAGAAATGTTTACATCATCATGGCCAAAATGCTTATCAGAATGAAGCATCTGCAAAACACATTGTATTTGTTGCATGTAAGGGAAGCAGGTGCTTTCGTCTCTAATGTGATTTGCAAAATTATTCGTTATTTCTTGGTCAGGCTCATTTTGGTCTCTCTAGACATTACTGGGAGCTGAAAATAGTCAAGGGAATATAGTCTGCAGGCTTAGCCAAAAACGAGTCTGATGAGTTTAATTTGTCCGCTGATACAGAGAAGCCCGTCTCAAGCACTTATGCTTGTGAGGCAGAGGCTTTTGGGAGTTATTATAGTAGAAGTCTTGTGTAACCTCAACAATTTTACCTGTTAAATTTGCAAATGTATTTGAATGGTGACTACCATTTCAAAATTCATGCTGACAGCCAACAGAATTGGCTATAATTAATATTTGCTTAGTCGGTGGGGATGGAATGAAGTCTGGTCTGAAAGCATTCACTTCTCAGGGAAATTCTTTATATTTCAAGGTTAATATGTGTTGTCTGCCTTAAATGTTTGAGAAAACTGAAGTTCTAGTGGAGAATTCACCAAGAATGTATTGCACCTACCGATAGTGTTGTTTTTATGCACATGCTGTGTTGTTTTAGTGCCCAATTCACCAAAGGAATTATACAGATCAGGTAATGCCGCAAACACACCTGCTGAATATAATTACATCGTTAAAGTAGACTAATTATGCCTGTTTATTCCTCGATGTGGTGGTGACAATATTTGTCGAAAAATTTAATTTAGTATTGTCAAAACAACACCATTGTCAAGACAGATTTTCATTTTGCCTGAATGTCTACCATTTTGTTTTCATGTAAGTTTATAAAAATAAATATTGACATCAAATGCTTAATTTTTTTATGGAAATCGTGATACACTACCATTCAAAAGTTTGGGGAGGTGAGATTTTTTTTTTTTTTTTTTTTTTTTTTTTTTTAAGGAATGAATACCAGCAAGGACACATTAAATTAATCAAAAGTGACAGTAAAGACATTTATAATGTAGATTTCTATTTCAAATAAATGCTTTTCTTTTGAATTTTCTAAAGAATCCTGAAAAAATAACATTATTTCCACACACACAAAAAAAAAAAAAGCTGCAAAAACTGTTTTAGCATTGATAATAAGAATCGTTATTAATAAGTGAGCAGCAAATAAGCATATTAGAATGATTTCTGAAGGATCATGTGACACTGAAGACTGGAGTAATGATGCTGAAAATTCAGCATATTTTAAATTACAATTTAAAATATATTAAAATAGAAAACAGTTCTTTTAAAGTGTAATAATATTCCATAATACTATACTAGTACTGTTTTAACTATTTTTAACCAAATAAAATCCTTGGTGAGCATAAGAGACTTAAAAAAAATATTCCAATCTTTTGACCAATAGTGTATATTGTGCTATATTTATACTAAAAACTGTAAATTTCGTAGTGCATTAATTCTGTAAAGGTTTTTCTGTACTGGTTGAAGTGAGGTGTCCTTCATGAAAATGAGCAGTTATTAATATATAAAATGAACTGCACATATGGGGAAGCCATATTTGTACATTTGAATCCCCCACAGTTAATATTTTGAAAAGGCTTCTATGGACAGTGTTGCCAGATTGGGCTGATAATTTACTGCCCAAAAGCTCTCCAAAACCCACCCAAAACATTCACTGCCAAAAGAATGTGATAGAGTTCTATTGTCACAACAACCAGTGCTTATAAGGACCATTTACCTCCTTGAAACTAAATAATGATAACAAAATAAAATAAACCAATTTCCCTGCCAGGAGAACAATAAAACAGGAAAAAAGTATCAAAATATGGCAAATGCAGTTAAAGAAAATATGCCAAATATGACAAAAACTGTTTCAACCCAAACAGGTAGAAACTATATGTCAAATATTTGCATTTAACCCTCTGAACTTTAACCCTCAAATACACACATGCACCGTTTACAATGTCAACAGAAAAAACAAGCCAATTCAAGTGCAAAAAAAAGCCCACTATATGTAATCGGAATAAACAACGTAATTAGTGCAAGAAGCAAACTTATAGGGTTGACAGTGAAATGCTCATCTCAATGCTTATGCACACACCATAACAGATGAAAATGTAACAATAATAAAACTGTTTAACTTCAAACAGAACTATGTCTTTCTTGAAGTATACATTGTAGAATATAACGCAGAACTCTGCACAGTCAAAAGTACTTAATCGTTGATTCAAACCTCTTTCAGCTGTCGGGGACGAGTATACCAGAGTGCAGTCTGGACGGTTTAAAAGTTGCAGGTGTCCTGGTCAGGCCAGTGTGCACATGACGATGGACAGGAGTAGTCCCATATTCAGTTTCATTTAAGTCAATTCAACTGTGCTCTCAGAGTTACAGTTATATTTACAAAGAGCATTTGAATCATCTCCCACCACAGGTGTAATCCACGTTTTGAGAGTTGGTTTACTCTCCTACACTTTACTCTAGCTACAATTTATATTTATGCCACTTTGGAGTATAGCAATCACTTGAATATACAGCTACAGGTTCAAAACCTGATTCTATTATCACTCTAAAACCCGTCACTCATCACGTCTGCCTGCTATCGCTCTTGATTGGCTAAAAGGATGGGCTTGACGGCAACATCAACACCAATGCCAGCCGACTTCGCAGTGTGTTTAGTAATGTCATGATGACTGATTGGATGGAGTACTTGCACAATTGGGTTTTATTTGTTAACCAATTAGCCTATAAAATTTAAATGTTTGAAAACTGCCAAACTGACCCCAAACCATCCCAAATTTTGTCCACCCGCCCAAACCAATTTTGTCCCGCATAATCAAATTCTAAACCACTCAATCTGGCAACACTGTCAATGGACCAGATGGCTTGAATGAAGTCAGGGGGACAGGATTCTCTGTGATCAGTCTCTTCACATGTCAGTTAGATGTCACTTCTTTTCTAACTGTGCAGTTCATGGCCAGAATAGCAACCTCAAATCAAAAGTCTGGCTAGACAGCGCTTACTATTCCCAAACACAAAAGAGCAATCAAACCCTCCATTGACTCTCTCACCAGTTCTCCTCCTTCCTTCTCTCTCAGTATAGTAGGAGACAGTCTGTTGTCTCTCCTTCCTCTATGTTGTCCATTTCCTATAGAGAAAGAAGATTCAGTTGGTTATCTTGTATCACTGGCGCTGACATTAGTGACAGAGAGAGTGATAAAACCCCCCACAAAAGAATCAATACATGGCGTTCCTGTCGATAGTCTCTCTGGGCACAGGCAGTGCTTGTAATTGCTTGGCTCTTAGTTGAGATGCTGATGGTCTACGGTAGTAATTGACGAAGTGTGACCTGCATTTCATTGTTAAAGAGAAGGTTAAAAAAAAACACTATGTTCAGATGAACTCTATGACATCAGTGGCCAGTTGTTCAAAAAGTTTAATCTGATATTAGAATGATCTGGATTTGGAAATCCAATGTTTTGCTATCCAGGATCAGGTAATCCATCTTTCTTTTGTGCCGGTTTTTCAAAGCAAAATTGGATTGGATTTTCCACCATGATCCAGATACACACTTTTTCAGATCTGGAGTGCTCTACGGAGCCCCTAAAGGGACATGGTGATGGAAAAAATATGAGATGGGGAAAAAAATACTTAAATGCTTTTGCGTTCTCTCAGAAAAGTTTTGTGTAGCATTCACCCAAGAAACTTTGCGTTCCCCCGCAAAGAACTTTTGACTGGGTCATCTCTTATGATTGTGCCAATGTAGTTTACAAACAGTGATAAAAAAACACTTTAAATTAAATATATTTTTTGTTTGATATTTACAGCTATTCAGGGATTATTTTATGGCGCCAAAATCTTTACTGTAGGCTACTGAAAGCCTTAATAGGTAGCCTAATGTCTACTTCTAATTTATTACTTTAACAGATAAACTAATCAAGAGCAAAATTAATGTGTGTGTGTGTGTGTGTATTACATGATACAAATGTATTTTTTGACCAGTTTTAAAGTTTTATTAAATTTTTATTCCTGAAATCCACCTGCGATCAGTATAATCCTGATTTTTTTGGATCAAAGGTATCCCAATCTTACTAAAAAGTTTGTGATCTAATCTGATTTCAGAAACCTTTTTTTTTTCTTTTCAACAACACATTTTCAATATTTGATCCAATCTGATAGCCGAAATCCGATCAGATTTCTTTTAAACAACTGGCCCCAGGTGCTACACATTAATGTCTTAAAGGTGCAATATGTAGGATTTTTGCAGTAAAATATCCAAAAAACACTAGGCCAGTGTTATATATTTTGTTCAGTTGAGTACTTACAATAGTTTCCAAAAAATTGTGATTTTAACCAAGGAACTGGGACGTGTGAAGAGTCGCCTGTCAATGGTGTCATCCGCGTTACCCTCGGTTTACGCTTTTACTGCCATAGAAACCATGGCAACAGACGTGGACAACTGCATAACGTCTAGCGGCACGCTGTTGTAGTTTCGTTCAAACATTATGGACCATGGCGAGCAGACTTTGGAACAAAATGAGAAATCAAAAGAGGACCAGTATCGACGTGCCGTTTTCGAGATGGCGAGAGCTTTGCAACAAACTTCGACTTCACGGAGATCTTGCATGTTCTTGCATGTGCTTTATTAGACATGTGAGCAAATGTACATGTAGTGTAGCTTAACACGATGAAATATTAGAATATCATCAGTATGATGTTCTAATGTTGATGTAGCTTACTGCTAGTCTCATACAGCCAACAAACTAACACACAGAATAACATTATAACTTTCAACACATCCAAATGCAGTTTACATAGTGTAGACCAAGTGAAACAGCATTGCGTTTCCTCACAATTTTAATTCGTCAAATAAACTGACCTGTATGAGTAGTAATTCAGCACTTGTGGGTAGTTTGGTAGAATGAAATGTCCTCATTTCTTTATATCCTCCAGGACTCGCGTGTGGCGCTGATATCTGTCTCTTATTAGTAATCGCGCCCTGCTTCATACCACAGTCATGTTAAAAAACATGAGTGCATTCACTCATCCATAAACATTATTTCCCCACAAACATTATTAGATCCATCGGTAAGACAACAAGTTCCATGATTCCATGCTCATTCACTGCGTCATCAATCTACACCTTTGTTATTGTTTTAAAGAGGTTAGCGACCCCTAGTGGCGAAAAAATACATATTGTAGCTTTAACTAGTTACAACTGAAGAAAAGTTACCAGCGACTAAAAGTGAAAATGCTGTGTGATGAGACAAAATGGCCAATCAGAACATTTTAATTTTTAAAGTCACCTTGAAATCAAAATTGACAATTCTTTTATGGAATATTGCAGTGTTTATTTTAAATGATTTATACATGCACATCATTATTGTGCCCTTGTAATCTTTAATCAAAATATCTTCCCCTCCCTCTTGCAGCAAGGGCAGGACAACCTGTCAGTCACATTAGATCCACCAATAGCAAACCACAACCATCCAATCAATTCCAGATGGATAAAATCAAGTCCCGCACTACATTTCTTTCTTGTCCGAGAAGCCGTTTCACTTGGAAATATGTCATAATAGGGAAGAAAAGACTATTGCAACTATTGCAACTTTCGTTTGCAATGTGGAATGAGACTGATCACAAATGAGCATGCTTGAATGCTACCAGAATATCATTTACATTTATGCTTTTGGTAGATGCTTTTATCCAAAGCGACTTACATGTACTAGTGTCATGCTCTACGGTTTGAGCTACAGGATATCATTATTATTAGAGGGAAAATCAAGATTTGCTGTAAGCCACACATTTGGTTGTGTCAGTTTGCAGAGACAAATTGGTATTGGTCATAATTAGGCTTCCGTTGTGAATGTTGACTCTACTATTTATTTTGTTTGCATTGTGTGTACTTTTGTTGATGACTAGCAATCAAGATTACCTGAATATACCATAAATATTTCCGGTTGCCAAGGCACCATTCTTGTGTAACCAAACTAAATTCTCTGTGCTGACACAGAAGTCATTATAAATTCTAATGCTGTCAATCGATTTTTTTTGTAATTAATCGTGATTAATCGCATCTAACATTAAAGTTTTTAATATATTTTATATTGTAATAATTTCACATTTAATCTTCAAATCAATGTACAAACAACAGAAAGACAGTAGCCTATATTTTAAATATTTGTTTAATTTATTGTTTTTTTTTATTAAAGAAGGCCAGTATCACTGATACCAATACTGCTACTCTATGAAATAGATTTTTATCTCAATTTTAGCCATTAATTATAGCCATTTAACACTATAGTATAATTGAAAGCTATACATTTGAACATTTATTACACTTTAAAATATATAAAAACTTTTAATTTAAGTAAACTTCACATAAACCCATTATAATAAATGTCACATTTACATGTGCATTTATATATCAGGACTCATTTTTTTTTATTGGCCCAGTCAGACCAGCTCAGATTTTTACTTGCCCTCTCAAAATGCACAAAAAGTTATTGTTTTCATTGTTTTTGACCCATTTAACCTTGTAAACAGTGCTTTAACATTTTCAGGAAGTTCTAACAAGCTTTTATTATTAGGCTGCTGTCACTTTAAGACCTGCCGCACATGACACAGATCTGACACATATCCCATTTTCTCACAACTCTTTACATTTATTGAAGACTTCATTTAACTCATTTAAGACGAGTCGAGGATACTCGACAAAACGGGCATTTTGGCGTCATTTTGTGTGTTTTTGTACGTTCAAACACTCAAAAAAGTGGCAGCACTATAAAATACATATAAAACATCAATGTGCACTTCACATTGGCAGGTTGCATTAGAGCCAAAAATCTCTGTGGTCATTAAGTAAAAAATAAATAAACACATGAAATGCTCAAAATGCCCCCATTTTTTTACCATAATGACTTGAATGCACTTCACATTGTAATTATGTTTTTCGAACTTGAGAGCACCAAGTACCAAGAAGGGCTTAAAGACAGCATGAGAGATTTCAGTGTGGGCGGATCTATGCTATTTCACTAGTCTAAAGCAGTGTGTTCTGTAACATATTAATTTGGGTTTGTATTGAAATTGGTATTGAGAATCATTGCATTCCATTGGTATTAGTATTGACAACTGACATTTTGGTATCAAAACAAATCTACAGGAAAGAGATAGTGTGCTTTTAAGGCTATTCGCTTTATCATGTCACACCCTCAGGCCACAATGTTACATGGGTTTAGTATCTTTTAATGGAATCTTATTGATGTCCTCTTATAAAACATTTGTACAACTGGACCATGAGGCACTGAAGATTTCTGAACTTTAAACATTACATCGACTGATTGTATTAAACATTGAAGATAAATGTTAGAGAGGCCTATCTGTACTGCTAATGATATATTAATATAGAGTAATTGCACACCTGTGTAAAAGCACACTGTTAGCACAAACCCTCTCATGAAAGAGCATCAAAGAGCATTTGATCAGTACTCTTCATTCTTAGCATCTGAGTTAGGTTTCTGACTGCATAATCAACATCCCGCTAATCAACGTCATGACAAGGGATCAAAAAGAAGCTTGTGTTACATAATCAGAGTGTAAAGGTTCCACTGAAATAGACTTTCCCCTGGCCAACTGAGGGTTTGCC